>WEIV01026933.1:217743-279083 GCA_013390005.1 Calyptomena viridis
ATAATGTGCATCAGTTGCAGAGATTGTTTCTGCCTCATACCACCACATAGATAATGACTACTACCATGTTTTGACCATATATTAGTTACCTAACTGACACTTGAGAATTACTCTCCCTTTACTGTTCCATTGTGGTAGATTAGAGAAGACTGATTTGACTTTGTCAGCAAGCTGGGCCAACCTGTCTGATTCCCGTTAACTTTTCAGACTACATCTAAATAAATCTAACAAGTCTTCACTGTCATGTAGAACAGACTTTCTGAAATTTTACATAAAGGCTGAACACTATTTGCACTTCTCTGTCATTATATAACACATATTCCTAAAATACATGTACCAGTTAGGCCCTATCTCTGCTAGGTGTTGAACCGATCTATGCCATCCTAAAGAAGGATAATCTGTGCCCCAAAACTCTCTACAATGATAGATAGTCCATTGAATATGAAGATACAAAATACACTTGGAAACAGAGTATATCACCATCACCCTGACAGCACTCCTGTGGGCAACTCGCTGGCATGATCTCCATAGACACAGAAGCAAGGGAAAGTAGTAGAGGGGGTGTAAAAGGGAAGGAATGAGATATTGTTGTGGAATGCCTGCCAAGTGTAGAAGGCAGCACTGGAGTATATTCAACAGGTTATTCCATTAAGAGTCTAGATACCAGAGACAGAATTTGTCCTCTGGATACAGAAAGGCAAAGGCTGCAAGACCATGAAAATGAAATCTGAGATAGATGGAAGGATGTCCTGGCTTACCCGAAGGATAAGAACGGAGCCCCACAGCAGCACTCGGAGTGGATCTAATGGTGCAGGACTATGGGTGCCAGAAAAAGGGGAAGAAAACACCACATAGTAAATTAGGATAGTATGCCAGTATGGTGTCCTTGGCTTGCAAAGCACTCTCAATAAACAGTGGTAGTTCAGTCACCAATGCACAGACTTATGTTGGGTTAGTTTGCATTATCTCCATGTCATTATTTATTCTAGATGCTCATGGACACCACCCAAAGTAAGTGGTTTATAGACTAATAAGAAAGAGCCTGGTTCCTATCCCAGAGAGTTTGCAGTCTAGACAAAAACATCTCTGCTATTCCTAATCATATCAAGCTGAATCTGGCCATTCACATTTGGAGCCCAGATGAGAATAAAATTTCTGAGGTATGCCCCATGACTACTTCCCCTCTGTGAGTTGAGTAATCAAGTTATAAACCATACCATGATGGGCAGGGGAATTAAACATTCTCTTGCTCATCTGAAGAAATTGCTATGGTAACAATTTCTATACCAGCTCTATTGTTGGCCCCATTTCTTCTACCCTTCTTTATTTAGTAACAGTCATTCTTTATCTTCTCTTTAACCATACAAGGTGGTTACCTGATAGCAGCAGACACATGTAGTCTAAGAATACTGCTATATAAGGGAAATATTATGGCTATGATATGTCTGGATCAAAGAGATAAAGATATCACATTCCTAAATTGTAATATTAATTCCCTGTATGAATGAGAAGCTTTATGATTGTATGTTGAAAAAATTAAGAGTGAGACAGCACAATACCTCCCTAAGCAACCTCCAAACAAGTACTCTGGGGACAATCACAGGACAGTGAGTGTTCTTCCAGACTGCAGCTGCATAATTGTCTTGACACTGATAGCACCTAATAACTTGATGACTGCAAGATATCTACAGTGGCTGCAGTGCACTGTGGCCATAGCTGAGTTAGCTTTAAATTAGCCAACAGGAATACCAATCACTGCTCTAAAGTTGGCTGCTTTAAGACTTCCAGACTTGGGCCATACGTTAAGATCCATCTCATTCAGAGATGAAGGAAACCATCTGGGCAGAAGCACAGTTATTGTGGACTGCTGCACATCAACATTGCAAAATAAGATCAGAAGATATAATGATGAACAACTATATAGATTTGAAATACCCTCTTGCCTGAAATAGGCTGATTATAAACTTAAATAGAAGTAATTCCCCTACCAATTTGGACAAAGTAATTCTGCAAAGAGGATAAATCCTGATGTTACATCTTATCCAAAGGGCAAGTGGAAAAAAATGTTATATTTTGAACTTCGAAAGATCAACATTTTTATGTTTTCCACTGTGCTCACCTTTCCCATGAGCATAAAACACATTTAATGGAATAAAAAATTTTATGTATTTCCACAAGTCAATTTATTTTATTGAGAAAGAAGGGGATAAACATCATAGTCTAAAGGTACTGGTCATAAACCATTCCTATAATTTCAATCTTTTCCTACCACCATCAGAAATCAGCCTCACAAGAGGAAGGTCCATGCCAGCGTGAAAGCTTGGGTTTGTTTGGTGTGGGTTTTTTAAGCCCATTATGGGACAAAACTGACATCTGTAGAGCCTCCGGTGTTTCTTCTCTTTCATAATTTTTCATTAAGAGGAAGGTCAGATAAGAAAAGAGTTTGGAGTCTCAGAAAAGTGAGACTACCCAAGAAGGAACGAATGACCAGGAAAGGGCAAAAACTGCTCTGCTTTGAGACCTGTGGATGGACAGAGCTGTGCACAGAACCGTTTGGTTCAAGAATGCTGGGAGTCTGAGTTGGCATTAGTGAAGTAAGGCAGATAAATTTATTTTACCTGTTATAATCATATACATGAAACAGCATATTTACTGGATTTTTGTTTCCATATGGCTAGATGTGACTCCTGTTGCATTGCAAGATAGTTACAGAATCCACTAATTAATTAATATATTACAGCACATCTCATCCTTGGTAGTGCATTGACATTGACTGCCTGTGTAAAATAAGCACTAAAAGCAGAGCACATACACACCGACTCTGTTCTTTTGATCCAGAGAGACAAAAATTATCTAAAGGTTATGAATCTTGCAGGAATTTTACAAGCTTGAGTATCACCTCATTTCATATCTGTATTCCAGAATTATGTTTACATTTTATAGCCAAAGCTTCAGGTACTGTCTTCTGTTGAGAATGGTGTCTTTGTGTCACTGCACCTGTTGTGAATTTTGCTGTTATTTTTGGAGGGCAAGGGATGGGTTTTAACACTTAGTTGGCTTCTTGTCAATAATACTGATGAAATCTTGGGGAAATGTAGGGAAGACACAAAAAAAGATGTAGTGAAAGTGGAGAATACCTAAAGGGATGCTGTTTGGATGTATGTGCTTTCTCCAATTGTTTCACCTCTGTCTCTCTAGTATTGCCAACTATCCCTCTCCTTACCATTTATCTTTCACGTGGACTTTTTCTTCAGCTACAGCTGCTCTTCTTCCCCATAAAAGGTATATTAATAAAAGGGAAATGCCAAATCCCTGCTGTCTTCTGACTAATGTACATTTTTCAGAACATAAACAGCTGGAGTTTTTAAGCTCTGCGTTCTGCAGTAGATGTGGCTGAGAGAGGAGGGAGCAAGAGGGAAACCACTTTTAATTTACTGCTTTTATACACAGAAGAACCTAGGGAAATAATTAAAAGAGTTTTAATTGTGGTTTGTAAAGGCTGATACCCATTGTGCCATGTGCATTTATTGCTGGGTAAAGGTCACAGTGTCAAATAACACCACATTACCACATTCCTTGGTATTTTAAGTATGGCTGACATACTGGGCAATACTTGTCAGTATATATTTAAGCAATTTCCACCAGGGATATGTTTGATCAAAGGCAAATTAGCATCAGTTCTGAGGACTCCTTATAGCAACTTTTCCTCACAAGTTATTCCTTAATATCAAATTGAAATGAGAACCCAGGAGAACCCAGATACTAAAGTAGTAAAGTCATTAATAATCAAATTCTTTTCTTACTGCAACAAACATGTGTTTCAATTTAAGGAAGTGAATGCTTTTGTATAGACCCTGTTATGCCATTTGATGCATCTATGATTTTCATAAATGACAGGATCATGGGTTTACTAAGAATCTCAACACTAATACATGCAGAGAAATGTTAGTGGGCATCAAAGACACAGCAGGGTTTCTATTCTGTCAGAAATGGCCCTTCTTCCAGCCAATCTCACTTTACTCAAAGACTGGACCTTATCCTGGGGCCTTTTCCTAGTACTGCCCCCCAGGATGTTGGCCTGCTCATCTTCCCTTCCCTCATGCTCTTTTGTGGGCCATGAACTGCAGATTATCATGCTCCCCTCCTGCCATCAGCTACTCTCCTGTGAGCAGCACCTTATCCCACCCTGAGCCTTTGGTAAGAAGGCAAAGTGAGGAAAAGGGACAGTCTCCTTCCCACTTCTACCATGTTCCCATTTCCAGACCACAAAACAGGTATCACAGGATCAGCACCTAGTAACTGACATCTCTTTGGTTCTGCTCCTATTAGGAATTACTACATTACCCTATTGGTCTGTTTCAGTCATTCTGTCTCTAAGAGCCAAAAGACAATGTTAATAATTTGCTGCCCAAAGAAATTATTTACAGGAAGGCAGCACTGGCATGGAGCACAAAGCTGCCTAAGTGTCAAACTGTCTCTGAGATGTCAAGCTGAAATGCTACATTTCCAGTGTATTTACCTTGTCATTGTCTGTGTTTTCAAGTGGTATAATGAAGTTTGTGCTTTTTACGAGTGAGAAGAACACATCACAATGTCTCTTCCAAATTAATAAACCTCATTATTTGCTTTGAAAGTAAAAATAGTTTCAATAGTTAAGTCCAAAGCATTTCACATTTTCTATCACGATGTTAGGGAAAAAAAGAGGCTTATTGAAGAGTCCTGCTTGGGAGAAGGCTCTGTTCTATGTTCTCCAGTTCTCACAGCACAATAAACTCTTCAATGTCTTCCAAGCTCTTGCTATTTTTTGATCTCAGTATTTCCTATAACTGGACTTTCTTCAGGAAATCTCCTTTTATTATGACAGAACTGATTGTGCACAGCTTGGTTTCTTCCTAATGAATGTCACCTCTCCTGTTACATACTCAGCCTCTAACTTCTCCCTGTTTTTTAAAACATGCTACACCACCTACCACTCCTACTGTCCACCTTTAAAACTGACAGGCCATTGCTACAGGCTACAGATCTCTAAATCCAGTTTCCTCAGAGCTGAAGACATTCTCCCTAGCAAAATGTAAAAGTACAATGAAATCTCTTGTAAAACACTTCACAAATAATCTCCCATTTCACACACATCTTTTATTAAAACACAAACCCTAGCATAGTCAAACTGACTTCTGCTCCACAACCCTACTTTTAAGCAAGTCTCAAGCAGTTCTTTTCCCTTCCTAGCTAATATTTGTGAAGAAAAAGAAAACTATTTCTTTGTAGTTTTAGTTAAAAGTTGCTGACTTTATCCCTTTCCTATAAATTTGAAGTAAATAAGAGTGAGAATTGGCATACCTTTCTAATTCTGCTACAATTAAAGATTTAATCCACTTATAACCCATCTCATGTCTTAAAACACTAAGAACTAAATGTGGTGGTGTTTTTTTCAACATTTCTTGCTTGTTTGGTAGCTAGATACAGAATTTAATAAAATCCCCATTTTGCTCATCTTTTGATGTAAAGAGGTCATCAAGAAACCTTTTTTAAAGGTAAGCCCCAGTTCCAGAGAGCACCTTACCCTTACATAAAACACAGTTTACACGAATGTTAAGGTGCTTCTATTAAAGAACAAGCTCCTTTCTTAAAGGGAGGCTAAAATCTTTTAGGTATAACTGAATTGTAGCTCTAATACACTTATCCAAAGGACTAGTTCATTACTGTTAAGTACAAACAATGCTTTAGAGCTTTTATATGCAGAATTTTGGAATACTTAGTAGAACCAGAAATAGTGCATCCTAGAAATTTCTGTAGAGTGTATATGTTTGCTGTAATACAAGTGATAAAACTATTACCAACAGCCAAGTTTCCTTCCAACTTTTCATTTCTGAGTAATTTCTGCAATGAAGACAGAAGTGTAATAGACATGAAGGAATGTGGCAATCCATTTGTTTTATTTCTATGAAATTATTGCTGATTGCAGGTTTGGAGGATGTGTGGGTGAAGTTTGCTGATTTATTTCAGTTTGGTCAGGAATGCTTTTTTAAAACACCTTTAACCTTTTTCTTCCAAACAGTTAATTTGGGTCACTACTTTTGCACTGAAGCTTTGATTGTTAAAGGAAATTCTTCTGCATACTTTTGCTCTGCTGTAAGAGAGGCAATATATTGTGGGCCATATGCCAACAGATTTTAACCACAAACTTAGGGAAAGGAGACAGATTAGATTGTGGTGGTCTTATAATCAAGATTTCTCTGTACTCTTTTCTTGCTAAGAGCAAGTATGCACCACTAAAGTGGTTCTATGTCATAAAGATGGCGTATCCATAGTAATAGGGCAAACTAAACCCCCTCAGCTGCATTCTTCTAGTCTCTGATAAGGGTTCTGTAATAATTTTATCACAGAAAAACTCCTTTCAAGTGTCCAGCCAAGTAATACACTTTAAGATCTTCAGTGAATTCTGAGCTATTTTTCAGCATGCGAGAATCTTATTTAATTAAAGGGAGATACCAAACAATCACCTTGTTTATGACAATGAGGAAAAGCCTAACTTCTATTCAAACTTAAACAAATACTGTTCCTTTTCAAATATGGTGGTCAAGGAAAAAAAAAGAAAACAAGATGTATTTGGTCATAGCACCTGTCAGCCTGCCATTACATGTTTGCCTCCAGTAGTAAACTTTCTAGCTGTTTGGGCAATCCAGCTTTAATCACCTCAGAGGTGGATCAAATAGATCCTTCACCAGCTCACTAGGGAGACTACTCAACCATTTAATCAATCTCCTGATACTACTGGTTCAAGTCTTCCCCTTCATAAAGTCTTCCCTTCTGTGAACAGTCAGTGATTGTGTGCTCTTATGCTGTGGGTTCTTTTACTCCCTCCTTTACTCCTGAGCAGCAGCTGGTGCCAGAGCAGGATCAGTTGAGGTGGTGGCTCACCCAGCCAGCATCTGGTCCACATCGAGTGTGTGAACGCCCTGGTCAAGAAAATGTATTAACACAGTGGGTGTTCCAGGGAGCTGTGAATGAAGGGTGAGCTGTGGATCCCGTAAGAGGGAACTCAAGAGTTTTCAAAATATGTAGCAGGCGAGCCAGCTGCACAGCTTTTGTGATTGAACAGCTGGGGAGGGACATTCCTCTCCTATGCTGACACTATGACACAAACATACTATAAACCTGCAGCAGCACACTAAAGGCTCTACTATTGAAATAACTTCCTGTATAAATGAAACCTGGGTTCATATCCATGTTTCCCAAAACCATGGCAGTGAGGTGCTGGGCATTGTGGATCTATAATAGCTATTGCCTCTCAGTAAAGAGGTCTCTCAGTCACTGTTTTTTAAAACCTGTTCATATCAACTCAATGGTCAATAAGAATTAAAGAAAATGGATTGGTAATAGCCATCAGGAACAACAGTAAGAAAATAAATAATAAAAAAGTAATAAAAAGAAAAGGAACAATCATACCTCAGAAAGTATTATATGTGCAGCCTAAATGGACAATTTTGAGAGCAATTATTAATTAGTTACATAGGTTAAGGTAAAAAGGTGCATTAATTTATTCTTGTGAAGATAACAGATTATGACAGGGAAAGAAATAATTGGTCTGTAATGACGGAAATTATCCATACTGGCAAAATAACAGCTTTGATTGTTCCACCACTTTGTCCTTTTAGGCACAACACTGTAACGTGTGGCAAACACAGTCCCGGCGAAGTATTTGGTACCACCTTTACCCCAAACAAGAGCTACTGTATAAATGTGTAAGTTTATTAAGCCATTCAGAGCAAGAAGTATTATGAAAAAATTAATTTGGTAGGACTAGTGGATTTATTTTATTGTGTTCCAAAACAGGAGAATTCCAGTGACCATTTCAGTGCAAAACTGAAGAACAATTTCTCTAGCCATTCGTGTCTGCTTGCTTTACTAACTGTGGTACAAGTATTTGAAAGTGTCAGTGTGGATATGCTTTTCTGCAGTCATCACTATTTTGTATCTCCTGCCCCTCAAGCAAATATATAAATATATTTTTAGCTTCTTACTCCTTCCATCCCTTCAACTGATATTTTTCCCTCGACAAAGCTTTGCTGTGGACAAATGGTGCCTTCCATACCTCCTCAGAACATCAGTCTGAGTGAGTGTATTTTGCTATCAGTGTTTAGCATATTGATTAACTTGTTTTTAGATAAAAGCTGTGAAGGAGAAGATGCTTCTTTCTTCTGTTCCTCAGCAGGGATCTCAGCAGTTTCTCATCACCTTCAGACTACATGCTGAATAGAGGTGTGGGGCCAAGTTGTCTGCAAACACCAACAGCTGTGTTTGGTGTAAGCAGCAACTCAAGCACATGTCATCTCAGCACTGCCCTTCAGGTATGTTATTTACTTTTAGTGGGATAAACAGCAGAAAAAAAGAAGCTCATGGGAGAAGTCATGAATAACAACTTCTAGTTTCATTTCTCATTTTGGTGACAGGGCCCAGATTTCCAGTCTTTACCACAGTTACAGTACTGGTAACTGTTCTTCAGCATCCAACACTTCCAGCATTTTTCAAGCATTTTTAACATAAAACCTGGAAAATTATTTTTCTCTGTGGAAGAGTCTCTACTGTGCTATTCACATGAATCTTTAAAGGAGTTTTGCAGAGTCATTTATTAGTTATGTACTGTTTGAGGTCAGAGAGCACATAAGTATTCATTCACTGCTGGATTTCAAGATCACTCTGGATTCCTTTCCTTACTGTCCCAACCACAACCTGTCTGCCCTACAACAGCAATGAGTGACTGCAGTCTGAGGTAACTGGCCAAGACCAGCTCACATCAAACCAGTCTGGACAACAGTAGTGAAACCAGGAGGAGACAGACCAGCAGCCTGATGTGAGGGGAGGGCCCAGAGCATTATATAAGCTTTCTGAGACTTAGCCAAAATTTTCATGGAGTTTCAATTCATGCTATTGGCTATGACAGATTGTATCTTTTGGGGGGAAGACTGCAGTGACAGGGGAGGATATACCAAAAAACAAATGGCAGAAGCTGCTGCAGATCACTGCATTGTAAAAGCTCTCCTGCTGGCACAGCAGTTGCTACTCCTCCCAGTCAGCAGCAAAGCAGAATGTTTCAGAACCCAACTCTCCAGTCCTTCCCTGACACACTGAAAGATGGTACTGCATGTTTTAATTGCATTGTAAGAAGTAAAGCAACAAAGCCAACCCTACTTGCCTCCCCCTATTCAAAACTTGGTGTTTGTTTCATAACAGGATGCAAAAGCAGAAGCACAAAGTGCCCTCTTCAAAGCTAGGATGCAGTTGAGCAGCACTTTCTGTGAAATTCAGGTACCATGGGAACAAGGCTGTGATGTGATGCAGATTGATATGGTCTAACACTTTCGTTTCTTCTCATGAAATAAGTTATTTTTTTAATGTCATTAGAAGAATGAAGAATAGTTGCAATTGCAGTGTTGACAACTTCTCTTGGGTGTCATGCTGCTTTTAAGTTAACATCTTTAGAAGAAATGCTGGCATAGTCATGTCCTCAAGCACATGAAAGAATATCACCAGAGACCCAGAAGTTCACTAGCTAAACACATGGTTCAGAAGCTGACCATTTGCTTGCAAGCATACGTAACATTTGTTTAAATTCCCATGCTATTGAGATGATTAACAAATAGCTTATTCACCCTGCTTTTTTCCCATGTCCTAAAAGCTCAGGTAATAAATAATCCTTTACAAAGGTTAAAAACATATCCTCCAAATTCTTAAAGAAATCTGTTGAATCACAACAATCAAAGACTACTAATTTGAGAGGCATCATATCAAAACAGTGCAAGTACAGTTACTTAAAAGGCATATGCTCCAGAATAGTCATTTTGGAAACTAGCCCACATTTTTCTTCAGCTTTTTACACCTGGGATCATAATAAAATTCAAAAAAATTCACTCAATATTGACAGTCCAAAATGTGGTCATGCCACACATGAACAAACACACAAAATGTCATCCAATACCATAACATCACACAGTAAAAAAGTTAAAACCAAATATACTGTGTCTTTTCCTGGTCTTTCTCTTATCCATTTGATCCAAGTTAACCACTGAAACATACTCATGCAATTTTTTTTCTTCTCTATTTCATATTCATACAAAATTAAGTATTTTTGGAGTGTAGAGATGTATTCTACTCGAGATTCTTTCTCATTTGCCCATCAAAATACTAGTTCCTCAATATAGCAGAAGTTATCTATTACTGTTGCTCTTTTTAACAACAAAAAGAGAACTGCAGCTGGCACGTGCAATCCAACCTGCTACAGGCAAAACAGCAGTGTTTACCTACCCTCTATTTGAATTTTGCTTGTATAGCTGCACCTGCATGAATTCTATCCATATATACTAAGTGCTTTTTATGAAACCTTTGTTTTTCTTTTGAATTCTCTGCATGATCCAACTCAGATCATTCTGTCCATGAAAACATTTCATGCTATTAATCAGGATCTTTGTACTACAAGCAGGTTTTACAGGTATCCATACTTGTGGAAAGCATGTTGCCTTTGGATGTGGCAGTGACTGCTAAACCACAATAATCTTTAATCAAAAATATCACAAGAGAAAAAAGGCCTGCAAATGGAATCATTGTTGTCCTTTGCAATTCACATGGCTTGTAAGTGGAATGTATGGATTAACTTCAGGCATTTCAAATATACTGAGAAGTAACATCAATAAAACTACCCCAGTAGGAGTTGTTCATGTTCTAATCAAAAATTCTGTCTTCTGGTCAAGTTTTCAATCCTGATCACTAAAATAAACCAGATTCTTAGGAAGTGTGCATTATACAATTTCAAAAATGCAGGACCCTGCAAGATACTTTGAAATAGTCACTCAAGATCTGAAACACAGAAAGCCACAATAATTTGTGGAAGGCCTGATTGTGAGTTATGCCACCTGATACGAAAATGGTAAGAGAACACAGAATAACTTGATACTCATTCGAGTCACTTGGCGCTTGAAAAGGTTTTAAAGGACATATATACCAGTTAAAAAATTGATTGAAAAAGGAACCATAAAAGTACTTCAAATGCATTTTGAAATTTTCAAAACTGTTTTAATGTCAAAGAAAATAGTTTGCTTCTTTTCAATATTTAATTCTAAAGTTGTATTAAGAAGTATTCTGACATTTGGGTTTTATACTCCTGTTTCTCTCTTTCCTTTCTCCTCTTACTTTGGAGAAAAATGGAAGAAAAAAGCAGGGAGGACAAAATGTAGAAAATATTTTTTCCTGTTGGTATTGTTCTAATGAAGAGAAAATACTTACATGGAATTCATTAAAAAATAAAGAGAGAGAGATGTATATGCACACACCTGTCCTATCAGTTACACTTTATATGTCCAGTTGTCTGAGGAAGGAAAATCCCTAGTCAAAACACTTCTGCTTCTTTAAATCTAACTAGCTAAAAACTGAAGTCCTGCCTGGGTTTGTTTTATTTCATCAGCAATGCCATTAGAGTATGGGTATGCTACGTTCTGAAGGCAACCACTTATGGTTTGGGCACTGCCATAGGCAGCTGCCTGGATTTGCCCAGTCTCTGGGAGGACATATTCATTTTCCTATGGTTTGGAAGGGTCACCTTTCAGAACAGACTAATCCTAGACCCAACATCCCAATCCTTTCTGCTACTTTATACAATTTACCTTCCAAAACATGAAACTATGCGGTACCCAATTTTAATATTGTTTGAGAAATTCATACTCCCAAAGTAATTTATACTGATATCACTTTCTGGTATGATAAGAAAGTAAATAAAGGCATTGTGGCTCTATACAACTCACAATCATAAGTGCTGCTATGTCACTGCCAGGAGAAATTATACGTTGAATAATATTTAGACATTACAAACCCTTCATAAAAATATTCCTCATAAGACTTCAAAGCATTTGAATTGTTGCAGCAGCACTGCTTGATCTGCCATGAGGTTTTTTTGTCTAGGAGCAACTTTGCAATATACTCTCTCATGTGCCACAAGAAAAGAGTTTCCTTAGGCTTATTTTTCTAACCAGTAATTTGGACCTAATCTTTCAGAATCTTCCTCAGATATACAAAACAGAAGAGATTCTGTTCAGAGAGACACTTGTCAACATGGAATACTTGTGAGTAAAGGATCTCAAACCTTTTATTCAAGTCTCCAGTTAAACATTAGATACCACAAGTACCATGTATTTGAATTTCCTCCATATTTCATGTTTAAAAACAAAATCTGATAGACAAAGATATCTCTTTCACAATGCTAAGAGATTCTATCATTACACAGGTCTGGTCTTTGAGAAGAAACTGCAGAACCCAGCTCATGCCTTGCTCTCTAAGCCATTTGTTTTGTTAACTACCTGTCAATGTTGCAAAGTGATAATCTGGCTGAGGTACATAGATTCACAACTTTCTTGAATAAACACTGTACTTCCCCACCCTGAACTTCTAAAGACAGAGTTCAAAAGAAAAAGCCAAGTTCATTTTCATATGCTGAAACAGGCAGAAAGTAACAACTCTTGGTTAAGCAGAAGGGGGTTTAGTCCTGACTTGTCAGTTTGCTTGTCAATATATTTGAGGGGCTAAATACATGAACTGATGTGTCTATCCATAATGCTAAATCTGAAACTCCACATTAAAACAGATGTTATGCCTTTAAGTGAGATGTGGTGTGAAACACATTTTACCATCCCTATTAATATTTTCCAAAATGTTATTCAAGGAAAGGTATATGTACATACCAAAGCAGCTAAGTTATTACAAAGGAGAACACAATTGATAAAGTCGGTGTTTTGCTGAGCTGTTAATAAATCTTATCCTTTTATGCAGTACTGTAACACATTTACTAAGTCAAACAGCAAAGATTTCCCCTCTCTACCAGGTGTTGCAAAAGCAACAGCTTAACATCCTTGCATCTTCAAACTTGACCCCAAAGGTAACAATCATTGTATCAAGCCTTCCAGCATCCTAACCACTGCAAAAGAGGATAATTTATAAATGCCTTCCTTTGTAAGCAGTCACAGGTTCTCTGGTATGTCTGCCCAAGAACTAACACAAATTATTCCCAAAGTACTTTTTCTGGGGTGTAGTATCTACTGGAATACTCCAATTAGCACTGGGGAAGATCTTACAGCCCTGACAAAGTAGATACTATTTCAAGCTGTGGCAGTAATGTTGCTGTTCACTGTGGTGAGCAAGTCAGCACTCCTGGAATGAAGTGATACCCTTTATCAGATGGAATGATAGAGCTGGGAAGGATAGACAAGATTTCAAGCATGAAGGTCAGTCTATTGATGTGGTATGTGACTGCCTCACTGATATTTTTCAGCAGAGTGCCAGTGGAATTAAACATCCCTTTTAGCTACAGAAAAGATGACTCAATAAATCTGCTATAATTTCAAAACGAAGTGTCTAAAGCAAATATTTGATGTAAGAAAAGTTTAACTTTTCAGTAGAAAGTGTGTGTCATTTAGATTCCTTATCTGTCAGATGTGCTGCAGTTCTGATATTTCACCATGCTTTCCATTTGATTAACCTTTCTCTGTCTCACTTCTCTATTCATATTTTTTTCACGTATATTCACTGATCTGTGTGTTCTACAGGAGCTATTTTTCCATCTTCTTAGCATGAATAGCATTCTTCATGGAGTCTTTTAAGAAGCAGATCTGTAGACAATAACATAGCTTGCTGTTTTCAGAGAGGCAATGCAACTGTAGAAATACAGTTTTAGGACTGAGAATGCTAGTCCTTTACTCAAATGGCCTTGAAAGACATTTAGTATCTGATCTCACAGACACAATGAACAGGATGAGAGTTCAAGGGTGCAAAAAGTCAGCCTGAGTGCTATCACTGCAGTGCCAAGAGATACAGAAGTCAGCAGTCTTGTTCTGCCTGCAGCAGATTCAGGTGAAGAGGTTACTGGTGCCAGGTGCTTCACAGCATATCCAAGATCACTGTGCCACTAGTTCTTTCCTAATCTAGTTCAATTAAAATGACTAGGTTAGATTAAACTCTTTGAGTATATATGCATAACTGTTTTCTCAGACAGCCTATAGAGCACAAAATTATTGTGGCAGATCTCTAGAGAGTGGGAAAAGAAACAGAAGAGAGCCCCGGGCAGTAACCTGCTCACCCTGCAAAGCTGCAATCCAAAGAGAATGTGTGACTTCTTTGTATCTTCATATTATGGTTCCCTAGACAGAACTGAGCATTGTTTCCTTTATCCATAGAAACAATGGCATGCATAACTCCACATGAAAAAGTTATTTGCAGAAGTTACTTGACAGTATTGTATTTATCTCAGAGTTGGGGGTTGGATTAAATTGTGGAAACAACAGAAAAGCACAATGGGTGCATGCAGTGTACATCATAAAGGAAGTGAAAATGACAAACAAGCTAAGGGAAGGTCAAGTTGTAATAGGTACCAAAGGACACCAGAGGGATTGTAATGGAGATTCTCCAGAGAGAACTGAGCTGGCAAGAGTCTGAAAACAGCTGATAATTCCTTAAGAGAACAACCTTGTGCAAGTCTGCAAAGCTGGTAAGTCCTCAGGAAAGATGCACTTCTTGTAATCTTGAGGGCTCACCACAAGAAATATTTGGTCAATGCTACCAACATCTGATTTCCCGGACTAGAGGGAAGATGATGAGAGAGAAGGAAGAATACTTGTAGAAAACAGTTAAACTCTTGTTTAAAGAAATGTGTTAATAAGGAATCTGCAAAGCCTAAACACATAAATAAAGCTGAGGAAGAATTCAGGGAGCAGTTTTAATTTCTTTTCGGTGCAAGAGTTCAACTAGCACTGAAGATCCTGTATCATTAGTACTGTTAAGTGATGTCATCCATCCACATGCCAAGGGATGACAGCATCCAATCTAGAAAGGGACAGTGCTGTCATTCTGCCAAAATATTTGTTTCTGCAGTTATAACTACAAGTTTGAAGAGACTGTAGATACAGTCCCTCTGTATAGTCAAGGCTGTGAAGCAAAGCTTGAAAGCCCAAAAGCCCACCTGCTGGGCAGTGGAGGACAGTTGTGCTGGAGAGGGGTCATACAGCACAACAGCCTTTATTGGATCAGCCTGGCCAGCACTACCTGTAGCAGCCCAGAATGAAGGATGCTCTGGAGGAAAGCTCTCTGCCCCAGTCTGCCTCCAGCTCATTAAAGAATCCATGATGACTGCTCTGAGCCCTTTTTTTTTTGCTGTTCCCATTAGTTATTTCTCTTGAAAAGTACCAAATAATTTTTTCTCCCCTTTTAAATTAAGAACAAAATAAAACAGCATAAGCAAGTTAGAAATCAATTCTGACTTATTCTGTGGCTGTAACCATACAAACCTTCTGTGGGATATCGAGTTACACAATAGCCTCAATCCACAAAAAAATAACTTACAGGCATTACATCATCGGATCAGACCCAAAGGCAACGGCATTGTTACCTAACAACTTCAGACAGCTGATTAACCACTTTCTGTAGGGTGTCAGTGACACCACACCCTGCTTGTTCATAACCGTGTTGTTGACAGCACAACACAGAAGGAGAAAAGAATACTGCCTCCCCACACGCACCCCATGTACACACACTATTGCTGCTGCCAGAATGATGTGTTCAATTTGTCATGATCTCAGCTGCAAGTACTTAGAAACCTTAGGTAAATAAATAAAATAAACAAGCAGAGCAACATAATCGGAGTTTGTTACAAGATGGTAGAGTGAAATTTTAAATTTCTTCATGTCACATCATGGAGGGTTTTAGAAGAAGCATGGAAAACTTTTAAGAGGGGAGCCATTCACCCTTGAGAATGCCACTTTGAGATTCAAAACCACACTGTGGAAAAGGGTCTTTCCTTAAAAAAAAACCAAACACAACTTGTTTTATTCAATTTCCTTCACATTCCTTCTGCTTATTTTTATATTCATAAAAATAACCATTATGTACATTGCTGGTGCTGAGGAAAATAAAGTGATCTTTTCAGCTTGACATAGAATGGATAATGCATACTTTCCTCATAACCTCTCCTTTCCATGTGCCTGCTGGAAATTGTTTTTCATTGTTCGTAAATCCAAGGCGTGTTTACACTGGAATACAGGAAAAGCTAAAGCAGAATGCTAGTGTGTAAGCCATAGTGGCTTTTTTTGGCTTTTGCTGTGAAGTGATAAATGATTCTTGGTCCCCCATGGGTTAGAGGGCACCAAACTTCAAATAACTACAACATCCGATAACAAAGTTTTTCTCCATCATTTGCAATCAAAACACCAAGAACACAGCCCTCTGGACCTCTCATCCTTCATGTTCAATTGTAAATCCTGATTAAATAGCTTGCAGGTGTCAGGATTAGAGTATATTCATTGGGAGCCTAAACACAGCACCAGCTGGGTTCCTCATTTGCCAGTTGTAGTTGCTTCTTTGTTTTGAAACTGTTGACAGTACAACTAAAAATATTCCTTTGGGTAGAGACGGCGTTAAATAACAAGCAGGATGAGTAAGAGAACAGCTGTAGATATTTTTCTGTGTTTAACATACCTGCCTCATTGATTTATAGTAAGCCCTCCATATAATGTACATTCTGTGTAATCCAAAACATTTAACCTTTCGAGCTGGGCTGTGATAAAGCTATCAAACACAGGAAAGGGTCTTGACAAGTCCTGTATTACCAGCCTTTTTCTCAAAGGAAAAGAGAAATACAGTTTCAAGTCTCATTTAGTACACAACAACAAACACTATTATGCCTTATCAGTTGCTACCAACTAAACTGTATGCCAGGCATCTACATAAACATCAGTGTGGAGATGGGAGAAGAAAAAACGAAACCTAGACAAGATCTCAAAATCTTGCTCTAGTGAGTGTCCAGTTGGTTTAAGCATGGCTTCCTTGAAGGGAAGTTCAGCTCTTCCTTTAAAAACAGAACCAAAATGAGTGAGTACTAGAGAACAGAGAGGCTGTTTTCACATTTTTTCAACCCTTTGCACGAAAGCAAGCAGCATCTGCCAGCACGCAAGACCATCAGCTCAAATAAATCCCTTTTATTATGATCTTTTAGTGCAAGGGTACTCCATTGCCAGTACTGTTGTCTTAAGATCTAACACCATGGTTGCAACTCACTTCTATCATTAAAGAAAGTGCATTGTTTTTGCTATTTTTTCCAAGGCTATGTTCTATTTGGAATTAAGTTCTGGCTATTTAAAAATCCCTAAAGTTTTCAAATACTCATTTTGACTTCCTGTCCCAAACTCTGGAGTAAAACATAGTAATGTTTTAATCCCAAAGGCCACTTCATTTCAATGGGCAGTGAACCAAGTCATACGGAATAGATGTAAAGAGAGACACATATGTGTACAGAAGACATTATTACTTTCCCTATAAAAGAGCAGAAGGAAAAATCTGAAAAATTTAATAGTCTTTTTATTACACGGCACTGAAGCAAAAAAAAAAAAAATTTGAGGGTTTCAGATAATCAGTCCAAGATAAGCTTAAACAAAATATTGACTACTTTACACATCTGCATTTATGAGGGGGGAGGATCATGAGTAGACATGGGCCAAATGGTCCCAAAGCAATTTGCACAGTAGTGAGGCACTCACCTCACTCATGGCTAATTGAACTCACTTTTCCCAACATCAGGTCTCAGGAGAAATTCAAAGCACACCAGAGCATCTAATACTGAGATTTTAACAAGTTAGCTTGCAACGCTGCTACAGTTTTAAAGGCAAGTTCTTCCCAGTAAATAATATAATGAGAAAACATCAGTACTTAAGAGGATGCCACAGGGTTAATGCCAGGTTTTAAAAGACTTCAAAATGGATTTTACCCAGTTCACATGTCAGGAGGCACAGCACGGAATCAATTTACAGCAGGAGCCAAAGATCACAAATTTTAGGGGAGCCTGGGGACTGATTACCCCAATCGGTGCCGTGGGGTGCACAGATGAAAGAGCAAACTTGTTTTTTTTCTTTAATGGTGACAGTGTATTCTGAAATTACGCACAGCAGGCAGGAGAAACCTGCATAGATTTCAAAAGATACTGCAGGTTTGTGTGCTGCAGCACACATTTAAGGTCCTGGTTAATGTGCTAGCCTTTCACCTCTGGAGGCCTGGGCTCAGATTTATCTGAGGTAAAATGAAGGAGAATTTGGGACTTCTATCTTCTTAACCCTTATTGGCCTTTAGTCCATATCACAGGAGTGCAAACCAGGGACCAAGGTTTCAATCAAACCCTACTTACTTTTATAATTCTGAAGTCAACCTCAAGTAGTTTATCTAAACAGTTCAGGGTTTCTACCAATTTAAACTGGAGTGAAAAGTCCAGTTTTGTCCAATTTAGTTCCTGTTTATACTTACACCTGTACCAGTATTCAGGGAATCCATGCAGAGAGATCAGGTATAAGATATCAGAGAACAAGACACCTACCCAGACTGGAAAGCAGATTTTTGTCAGGTCTAGAATATTTTCTCAGAGCCTGCTTGAAAGATGCTGTGTTCTCTATATTTGGCTTTTGCTAATGCTGTTCTAGATTCTCTCTAATTAAAAAATACCTCTTCATAGCTTTGAAGTCTTCATTGTCTCCAGACTGGCAGAAAGAGCTACAAATTATTTTTTTTTAAATATCTAAATAGTTTTGCTTAAGCTGATTTGGAGGGAGGGGTAGGCGAAAATTTGCATTTCCTCGCAGCCACTACTTTTTCAGTCCCTCTGAAATCTAAGTTTAAAGAATGTATGTAGCATTAAGCCTGAAACTACCTCAACAATATTCTTCCTGCCTTGGTTGCAGAAATGTTTTGTAGGAAAACATGAAAATCACAATTTCTGTTACTCATCAGGAATGCTCCTCTTTTCCATGAAGGACCTTCAAATAAATTCTGTTGATAATGAACTCATGAAGCCCTCAGCAGGTTGAGAGATCATTATTAGAATAATTTTGATAAACACGAATCAAAAAGCTTGCTGTACATATT
This sequence comes from Calyptomena viridis, assembly GCA_013390005.1. Lineage (NCBI taxonomy): Eukaryota > Metazoa > Chordata > Aves > Passeriformes > Eurylaimidae > Calyptomena > Calyptomena viridis. The sequence continues at coordinate 236,683 of WEIV01026933.1, forward strand.
CACTAGAGTCTCCCTTCCCCCTGCTCACTCTTTCCAAGTTCATTCAGTAACCATGGGTATAAAGAAGCCTTGCACACACAGCTGTTTCAATATTGCTGGCTAACAAGTCTGACATGAACATTCAAGTTTGAAGTCTGGCAGTTGTTTGTGTTGCACGTGTTGAACAACGTTTTGTCTGTGCTTCAAGTGACAAACTGGTTTCAGAAACAGGTTTAACATGACAACATCAACAGCAATGAAAAGGGCCACTTCTGTAAGGCAAATGTCACACACACATTATCAGAGCTCACAGAAAAGTAAGTCAAAACAGAATAATTAGACAACAGAAAGGAGTCAGTTATGCCCAATAATTTATGTTAACAGGAAAGAAGTATTATACAATCCCATATAAGGAAAAAATATAATTGCAAAATATGACATACTACAATCTGACACAGTAGACAAGCCTCAATACAAGGAAATGTGTAGAAACAAACACACAGAATGACAAACTACACCTTTGCACTGGGAGAGGCAGTTATTAAAGATGCATTTTGTTAAAATTCTTTCTCATTCTGGCTTATTTTCATTGTTACAGAAAAATGTTTAAAGAAAAGAGAAAGTCTGTATTGGTTCCTTTGAGATCTCCTGTTTTCTAAACAGAACAGGTGAGTAAAGCAAGGAAAATAGCACAAACCTCCAGAGCTGCAGCTCTGTCAGTGACAACCTGAGCCACACTGGGCAAAGAGTGGTCAGAACATACAGAAAACAGCATTCAAAATGGCATCCATTAAAAGATGCATCTAAGGTGGCCTGTATAGATACTGCCCATAACTTGTAGGTTATCACTGATTCCAGCTGAAGCAAGGAAACTGGAACACTGGGAATCAGTTCTTCATGGCAACTAGCGTTCAACTGAGATCAAAATGACTATTCCACAGGAATCTAAAAAAAGCTACCAGAAATGCCAATTTATATGTTTTAGAAAGTATTTGGCATGGGACAAACCATAGTTTAATACTAACAAACCATCACTTTGCATAAAAATGATGATTTTTCTGCACACATTTTCAGAGAGCACATAAATTCCATAAACTTCTATTGATCAAGAGAATTTGAAATTGAGACATACAGACTGAAATCAATACAACTGTCTTGGTGACATATGTCAGTTTAGAGTTTTCTCTTAAATGGGCAAATTATGCCCAACCAATACAGGTAATTACTTTTTGAATGAGTTACTGCCATATGTTGTACAAATTCTGCTTCAGTACTCCTAAATATTTCCTAAAAGATGATTGGACTATTGCAAATTCTTCCTAGCCATAAAAGACAATCCTTTTAAACAGGATTTTAAATCCCTTTAAATCCTTTTCTCAAATATTTAAATCAGCAAGACCTAATTATGAATTGATGCTCCACAGAACTTTATGCCTGATCTAGTATTAAGTATTTTCATCAAATATGATGGCTGATTTTACTGTAAGTAATAAAAAAAGTTCTTTCATGTAGTATAATTTAAAATGACCACATTTTTCAGCAAATGAAACGACATGTTGTCAATGAAACTTAAGCAACCTCCGGAGTACCATAGAGGTTTGACTAAATAATGATCAGATGAAAAATTAGTTTGTTAAGTCTTACCAAGGATGTCCACACATTAGAGTTAAGTCTGTACTGAAATGCTACATAAACATATACTTCTTTAGGGTTTCTTCTTTTTTTTTTTTTTTTGCAAAGTGAGTGTTTTTCATTTAGAGATTATATCATGAACAGATGTAGGATAACGTTAATAGTCCCTTCTGGAAACATTAATCACAAGGTTTTACTTATTATTTGGTGTCAGCATTTAAAAGCTAAAGCATTTCCAGAACTGTCACCATTGAAATATTCCTTTTGCTTAAAGCAAAATTACGAAACAGTAATTTATTTTACAGTCCCAGCATTTTTTTAAAGGCATATATAAGAAGGAAAATGGCAGGCCTTGTTCTCATGGCAACTGTGTAGACTGACAGTAGTAAGTCTGTTTCTGCTTTAGGAAGAGGACTGAAAATCCAACTCTACCAACTTTTTAAGTGTTTGAGCAATTTTAAGTCTCCACAAAAAAGATTTTGGTTGTCAGCATGGTACTAATATGACATTTTCAAAAGTGGATTTCCATTCCAGCTCAATGAGCAAATATTAACCAGAGTCAAAATAAAAGGCCTTGTTACCAAAGAGTCCTTAACCTCTCTTCCATACATATTCTCACATGTAGAATATTTTGCAGGTGAAACAAACTGTTACTACTTCAAAATACTTGTTAATGTGTGTGCAGAAATGTCCCACTACCTGTATTCAAAACATTTAAGAAAGTACCAATGTCCATATCCTTCTCCCCCAGGAAAGGATCTTGTTGGTTACTTCAATGTCATGGAACTCTGGAACTCTGCATGATCTTCCAGTCTGAGATTTGCTATGTATCACCCTGGACAGGTTCAGCAAAGAGCTTATGTGCACTTTTGTACTTGGGCTATTAAAAAACAAAAGTAAAACTGCAAGTCTGTCCTTAAAGCATCAGTAAAATGTAACCAAACACAGCAGCAGAGTCTCAGCATCCCCATAGTCACTCTCCATTCATATTGCACCAAGGTGGAAGTTAACTGCTTCACATGAGATTTACCAGAGGCTTTAAAGCAAGAGGATAAGAGAAACACTGTTCCCTTGTTTAAGCAGTGCTATATTTGTTAGCACTTAAAAGCCAAGAACTTTTTCTATACCATCCTTCATCACCTCTTCCCTTTTGGAATGATGAACATCAAACGATCCTTCTAGAGATGCTTGTCGCTTTCCACTGGCTCTAGAATTGAACCAGCTTCAAGTAAACATCAAGTTTTTAGAATGTTGTAGGGATGTGAAATGAATCCTAAAGACCATCCAGCTATTCTCACATCTTCAGCTCTGAAGTTTCAGCCTAACTCCACCAACTGGTCCCTTAGATCTTGCCTGGCACCTCTGCAGACCAATAGCAATGGGTTAAAGTCAGGATGGAAGTGCTTTTGCTTCTATGTTTAGTAAAAGAGATCACATCTTGCAGTTTGTATTGAAAAGTGGCTTAAACCCGCTCCCTGGCAAACTGATTCTCTATTTAGTTTCCACAGTATAATTTTCAAAAATGTCCATGTGAAAATGACGCACGTGCACCAAGGATTATTTGGACACATGGAATCCATCATTTGGATTTACTAATTTTCCAAAATAAACTGTTTTGTCAGTTTTCCTGTGCATGTGAATTTTTGAGTAAAGGCAATGTGTAATGTTACAAGACACATTCATGTGCTGACCTTTCACAAAACCAAAATTGTTAGTAAAGCTAGGCTGGTGGGAAGCACTCCATTTTCATTNTGAACAGATGTAGGATAACGTTAATAGTCCCTTCTGGAAACATTAATCACAAGGTTTTACTTATTATTTGGTGTCAGCATTTAAAAGCTAAAGCATTTCCAGAACTGTCACCATTGAAATATTCCTTTTGCTTAAAGCAAAATTACGAAAGTGTTTTTCATTTAGAGATTATATCATGAACAGATGTAGGATAACGTTAATAGTCCCTTCTGGAAACATTAATCACAAGGTTTTACTTATTATTTGGTGTCAGCATTTAAAAGCTAAAGCATTTCCAGAACTGTCACCATTGAAATATTCCTTTTGCTTAAAGCAAAATTACGAAACAGTAATTTATTTTACAGTCCCAGCATTTTTTTAAAGGCATATATAAGAAGGAAAATGGCAGGCCTTGTTCTCATGGCAACTGTGTAGACTGACAGTAGTAAGTCTGTTTCTGCTTTAGGAAGAGGACTGAAAATCCAACTCTACCAACTTTTTAAGTGTTTGAGCAATTTTAAGTCTCCACAAAAAAGATTTTGGTTGTCAGCATGGTACTAATATGACATTTTCAAAAGTGGATTTCCATTCCAGCTCAATGAGCAAATATTAACCAGAGTCAAAATAAAAGGCCTTGTTACCAAAGAGTCCTTAACCTCTCTTCCATACATATTCTCACATGTAGAATATTTTGCAGGTGAAACAAACTGTTACTACTTCAAAATACTTGTTAATGTGTGTGCAGAAATGTCCCACTACCTGTATTCAAAACATTTAAGAAAGTACCAATGTCCATATCCTTCTCCCCCAGGAAAGGATCTTGTTGGTTACTTCAATGTCATGGAACTCTGGAACTCTGCATGATCTTCCAGTCTGAGATTTGCTATGTATCACCCTGGACAGGTTCAGCAAAGAGCTTATGTGCACTTTTGTACTTGGGCTATTAAAAAACAAAAGTAAAACTGCAAGTCTGTCCTTAAAGCATCAGTAAAATGTAACCAAACACAGCAGCAGAGTCTCAGCATCCCCATAGTCACTCTCCATTCATACTGGACCAAGGTGGAAGTTAACTGCTTCACATGAGATTTACCAGAGGCTTTAAAGCAAGAGGATAAGAGAAAGACTGTTCCCTTGTTTAAGCAGTGCTATATTTGTTAGCACTTAAAAGCCAAGAACTTTTTCTATACCATCCTTCATCACCTCTTCCCTTTTGGAATGATGAACATCAAACGATCCTTCTAGAGATGCTTGTCGCTTTCCACTGGCTCTAGAATTGAACCAGCTTCAAGTAAACATCAAGTTTTTAGAATGTTGTAGGGATGTGAAATGAATCCTAAAGACCATCCAGCTATTCTCACATCTTCAGCTCTGAAGTTTCAGCCTAACTCCACCAACTGGTCCCTTAGATCTTGCCTGGCACCTCTGCAGACCAATAGCAATGGGTTAAAGTCAGGATGGAAGTGCTTTTGCTTCTATGTTTAGTAAAAGAGATCACATCTTGCAGTTTGTATTGAAAAGTGGCTTAAACCCGCTCCCTGGCAAACTGATTCTCTATTTAGTTTCCACAGTATAATTTTCAAAAATGTCCATGTGAAAATGACGCACGTGCACCAAGGATTATTTGGACACATGGAATCCATCATTTGGATTTACTAATTTTCCAAAATAAACTGTTTTGTCAGTTTTCCTGTGCATGTGAATTTTTGAGTAAAGGCAATGTGTAATGTTACAAGACACATTCATGTGCTGACCTTTCACAAAACCAAAATTGTTAGTAAAGCTAGGCTGGTGGGAAGCACTCCATTTTCATTTTGGCCACGAGATAAAACACACAGATTTGAAAAGAGAAGCTGAATGGCACTAGCTTGTGCCCTAATTCTGCTACCTCACATGAGTGATCTGACTGAGGATGCAGCATTAACGTAAGTTATTTGCACAACAAATGTTTATATTAACAGATCCTTTCAGAAAATTTATCTTCATATGACATGTACAAACCAGGCCTCTGCAACTAACAGTAACTAACTACAGCTTATTTCCAGATCTAATTCCAGAGGCTCTAAGTTCCTTTAGTTTGTCACATGTATTTCTGCAGTGCACACTCACAGAGCCAAATTTTGTGTATTTCCTCCTATTTCCATAATCACAGTTCAACCCTTACTTTTACAAATACCTTTTATTACCTGCCATCCTGAGGGTATTTACACGTGCTCAGTTTAATGACAGACCAAATTCTTCCTTACTTGACAAGACTGGTTTTCTTTAATGTTTTATATTTCCAGTTAAATCCTACACTGGATTTGACTGGACTTAGAAACCAAAACTCCAACCTTTATATATAACCACCCACCAGCTATATGGCTCTGTGAAACTTGGCCATGGAAAGATGAGTTACCAGTACAAGTCACCTAAAGCTGCAGAATGCCACAGAACAAGGTACTTACAATTCCTCACCTCTCTTGAGTCTCCCTTTTGGAAAGAGTTTATACCACTGCACACTTCTTTAAGAGAATTTACACGGGATCAGTTTGTAAGCATTCTGGTTTGACTAAATCGTGGCTCACACTTTTACAAAAAACTTTTTCAGCACTCATGCCTGTGGTCTCATAAATTGACCTGTCTGAAAGAGCTCACAGTAACAGAGGGTTTTAAGCTTCAAAATCTAAATTTTAAAAACACCAAGTTAAAATAACTTTTTTTCAGCTGAAGCTGGTCTCTAGGGGGAGGAAGCTTACACAATCACATGCTCTGTCCTTGTTTTCATTTGTCATTAAATTTTGAATCCATTCACGCGTTTCACCTAAATGCAATGAAGGCAGAACAGCTGTAACTCTATGGCAAACCAGCCTTGTTCCTCTCCTTTCACTTCCACCAAAGGCAGGATGAAGCTTGAAAGAAGCAACAGAAGTCACCATCTTCAAAGCACCAGAGTAAATCTGTTTCATGAGGCCTCCATTCCCACATCAAACTTAGCTTCCCATTTGTAGCTCAGACATGGCCCAGGTCCTGTTCTGCTACTCCTCAAGGCAGTGAAATGTAGTTTTACCTGCAGTGCTGAAAAGCTGTAAACTGCCAGTGGGTCATCCTGGTACCTCTCCATGAATTTCACGGTCAGAGTAAAAATTCCTACTTCAAGGACTCTCAACTTCCATTTTCTTTCAGCTGTAATGTTCAGAACAGCCAAAGCACTCAGAGGCTCTGAACACACATCTCATTTGTATCAGCTTCTGGGTACCCAATTCCAGACAACATTGGAACTGCCAAGAATCATTATCAGTTTCAATCCAGGTTTAGGAACTACTGCTGAAGACACAGTTACAGACAAAAAAGTCACACTGGGCAGCCTTCAACTAAAACTCTTACACAGTCCTGGTGGCATGGCCTGGAGCTGCACTCACCCTCTCTTAGGAACTATGGCTGCATGACCTGAGCTGTGCACGGCCAGTACTAATGGATATTTTCACTAATCTTATACCTTCTTGCAGCTTCCAACAACAATTATTTTGGAAGATGTAAAGGACTACTTCTCCCCGACTCCCTTCCTGCCACCACTGTTTATAAAAATCCACATATTCAAAAAATGCAGACATGAAAAATAATACACTTTTCATCCTGTTGAAGCATTACTTCTGCCTTAAATACCAAGTAAAAGCACTTCTGTAAGAGGGAATAATCTGTTTATCTTCTTACCAGTATTTGCACAGAAAAATACTGAAACAATCCTTAAACTGTATAATCAGCCTTTATAGCAGAAGAAAGTTAATTCTGGAAGGGTGCAGAATTTCCCACCCACATGGCCCCAGAGTGTGCCCATCAGGGACCTCTGACTTTGTACCTATTGTGTTACATGACACAGGAATGGGGGTTAGTGTTTTCAGTCTGCAGTTTCTGGCAAAATCCCCAAAGTAATTTTCAATTAAAAGGTTAAATGCTGGTACTTGTCAAATGTGAAGACATACAGTGCTGTAACAATACGAAATAGCTTCCTTACAATTAAATTAATTTCATCGGGTATTTAAGTAGGGGTTGCAAATACTATGCCTTTGGGTAACTTGAAGAAATACCAAAATGAAGTGCAATCATTTTCTATCACTACTGTGTTTCAAGTAGAACACAAGCCTGGCCTTCAAATCTTTCAACTGAATGATTCAAATACATGTAGGTCCAACAAACTTTGTATATTTTTTGTTTCCATTAGTAGACTGTTTTTGTTAAATTAGCCATGTTATTAAGCAAATTACATTTTTATTTTCACTGCTAGTCTGTTTTTGCCCTCCAAATATTTAAACGAACCATAAACAAAAGAAACACTGATGCTTCCAGACGATCACAAAAAGAATCAATGACTTTGACTAAAAGGAGGCAGTACTAAATAAATTACACCCCTCCACATTAACCTTCCTCTAATGAAACTGTTAAATAGAACAAATATTTCTCTTTCATAGGTCCATAGAAATAGGCTTGGCAAATAGAACACATCTGAAACAAGGGAAACACAATAAATGACAGACAACTTCTGGGAATTGGAGGCTCACTTTTACCCCCAGCAAACTCAAGACAAGACTTCCATGAGCTTCAAGACATGACTGAGCCTCTAATTCTTGAATCTAATGTGACTGAGGAGTGAGAATTATGTAAAATATGAAAGCACATTTAACCAGAATTTGAAGCAGTCTGGGCTGGATTCAGAGGGTGAACTAACAAGACGTCTGTAAGTTTCCTTAGTTCTAATACCCTTGTGCAAGCATTTAACTTCTACATATTTCCATTTCCTCAGGTGTAAAGGGAGAATAATGATGCTTACCCTAATTTGAAATGTTAGACATCTGTTGATCCTGTTCCTGGATCATTAAAAAAATGTAGGATTTAATGCAGGATTTAAAAAAATGTATGTGATTAAAACTTTGTCTCAGCAAAGTCTTATAAATTAACTCTTACAAATCTTACAAATTAAGTAAGTAATGGGATTATCCTCGTATTTAAAATTATGCATATATACAATTTACATGTTTAAATGCAGAAGTTCAGCTTGGCTGCAAAAACATGCTACACAAAACGAAAGCAAGAATAAATCTTAATTTTCCTGTGCAGATGTAGGTGACAACCCCCGCCTCTAGCCTTGTAACTTGTCCTTCATTCATCAGCTGGTGTGTTTATTTTTGCTATATGTGATGTGACTAGCAGAACTTAGGCAATGAAAACTTCTTAATCAAGTGAAGATCTTTTAAAGAAAAACGAGGACCTGCTCCACTTCTCAGAATGCAAGGTCAAGAGTTATATACACACATTTAGAGCCCAGTTTCATTTAGGTAAGTTTACAACTAAGAAAAGGAAACATTTCTTCACAGAACTTGTGAAACCCACTGCCACATAGAGTTACTGATATAAATAATGTTTTGGCAGTAACAGAAAGAGAACTAAGTATATTATCATTAATAATCTATGTCTTTATGCAGATGATAGCTCTGTATCAGATCACACAGCCCACATAAGTAAATCAGAGAACTTAATTCCAGCTGCTGCACAGCACTCCTTTTAACCCCAGACTAAGCATTGCAAAAACGTGTTTGTATGCACTCACCTACCACCAGAACATCAAGGTTTTCAACCAGCAGATATGTGAGCAGCCCTGTGTTTCAGTACCCAGAACACAGAATCAGGAAGTAGTCTATCAGTTGTCCCTCCAGCCTCACATTGTAAGTCAGGGGTGCAGTAAAGACTAACAACAGCTTGGTGTGAAACACATACACTGCAATGGAGTAAGAGAGGTGGAAAAGTAGCAGAGAATTTTTAAGGTTTAACTCACCTCTCCTCAATTTTATTGACTCATTGCAGAACAACAAAGCAAGACTCAAAAGAGTCCTACCTCTGTACATTTCCCTAGGGGCAAGGCCTTCTCAAAACCTCTGAGCATTTTCTTTGTACTCCTGGAAAACGCCCTGAGGAACCATGGGATATGTGGTCTTGATTTTAAAGTGCTACCAGCATTTATTAGTGATGGAAATGAGAAATCAGTTATTCCTACACTCCAAGGAATGAATAGGGAAATATGGAGAAAAGAAAAACTATCTTTTTGTTTCTGATTTGTTATTTACTTTATTTTATTTCCCTTTATTCTTTCTTTATAGAGGCAGAATATGTTTGTTTCTGTTCTGCTTTCCAGGCCTGGTTAGAGAGATATAGTCAGTTTACTGTGACTTTGAAGACAAACAAGTCATGGGAGAAGGAAGGAATGAAGCATACATCAGCAGACGAGATGATACCTGAAACTTAAAGGAGACAGGACAGAGAAGCTGCCCGCATTGGTTCTCAGTGCAAGGCACAGCTGTAGACCAAACACTGCACTGGCTTTAAAAACATGAAAGGAAACAAGTCAAAACTATAGGTGGCTTTTTCCATTCTGTCTCTATTACTTTTATGTATGTCCAAGATCAGTTTTTTGTTTTCTTAAGCAAAACCAAAAATCACAGCTAGGTTTGATTTTCCCTTCCAGTCTAAAAACTTGCTTTGTGCATGGCCCCCACTACAGCCACAGTGCCTGTGCTTCCTTCCAGCCTCAAAACTTGCTTTGTGCATGGCCCCCACTACAGCCACAGTGCCTGTGCTTCCTTCCAGCCTCAAAACTTGCTTTGTGCATGGCCCCCACTACAGCCACAGTGCCTGTGCTTCCTTCCAGCCTCAAAACTTGCTTTGTGCATGGCCCCCACTACAGCCACAGTGCCTGTGCTTCCTTCCAGCCTCAAACTCCCTTCCAGGATGACGAGCCTGTGTCAGCCACGGGCACATACTGCAGCACTTGCCCAGTGAGGGCTCTCTCTGCACTGCTGCAATCAGCTGGGCAACCAGAGGCAGATTACAAACATCAGTCAAACAGAACATTATCTGCATTCCCCACGGACTACCAGGACATTGCCCAAAAGTCAGGACATACCTGATATATCTCTCGTATGTCTGTCATTCTATGGGAACTATTTCTGAGGGTGCTTTTACACACCAATAACTGACTGAGTTAACTTGGCCTTCTCTTTTGTGCCTGAAACTGCATCATGAAGTTCCTGTTATGGCAGAGCCTGAGGAGTGACAAGGGCAGTTCCACAGCACAACTCACAGGCTGCAGGCTCCCTTTCATTTGTACCTCATTTTTGTACCCACTTGTCCTTCAGCATGTGAAGAACATCACCGGCTGCCAAACTGAAGATAAATCTATGTTTCCTTATATTGTTTTGTAAAAGCATTTCAAAATTAGAGAGAACACCACCTGTGTCAGAAGAGAAAGCTAGGGGAAAAAAAGAAAGAAAACATGAGAAAATGAGGAAAAGGGGAAAAATATGAACTGTTATACTCTGTAGGCATCAAGAGTTTGGGTGTGGTGAGAAAGAGAAGAATAGAGTGGGAGAGAATGAGAAGCTGAAGCTTAGAAAAGGATGACTGATTTAGCAACAATATTTGACAAGACCAAAAATGAGACAGGAAAAAAAAAAACAAACAAACAAAACATCCCAAAAAAAGAAAGACTCAAGTAAGGCTCTTTTGAGCTTAGTAAGTTAATTCAGAATGCTATGGGGTAGATTTAGGAGTTTTGGATTAAAATAGTTTTATTGGAGTTAAGAGCAGAGTCAGCTTCTTAGCTCAGAAGGAAATTTTCATCCAGAAAATTCATAGTCACAGACTTCAGTACCAATCATGAGGAAAAGATGAGATTGTTTTCATTTTTTTTTAAATTGCACCATAAGTCAGTAGAAGGAAGGGCTGATTACTCCACACAGGTAAAACCATCAGCCCTAACATTGCTACGGCCACGCTTTGTTCTTAACCATCAATACAGAAGCCACAGGTAATGATGAGGTCACATTCCAAACTGCTACATCCTTCACAGCCATTTCATGTCACAGGATTACAACACAACAAAAGTATTTTTTTATGAGCTAGTTACAATTGCTTTATCAAGCCATTAAAAATAACCTATTTCCATGTTTCATATAGATGGCTACAGCTTTCTCATTAAGATACAATCAACTTGCATGAATTTAAGTTTTAAAGTTATAACCAGTTTTATGAAACCCTCCTTCTATGTTCACACATACTGATTCCATTCACCTACTTTTGTCAAGTTCAGATAATATAGTTCCATACTTAGTCAAATTTGATTCCCTCTGGGAAGACTAAGCAACTGCATGTTTAGTTTTCTGATTTTATTTTGCCAACAGCTCTGGTACTTACTTTCAATCCTTCTACTGCACTGTCCATCTTCCTAGAGAACTGAAATTCAGTGATTTTACCATTACCTTTCATGGTTTGATTTGGGATGCTACTAAACCAAACAGAGCATGGAATACAGCCTTAGGGAAATCAGCAATGTCAGATTTTAACTCAATATCAGAAATTATATGGATTCTGGTCTTCGCATCTTGAAAACTAAATTGTAGAATTAGAGGATGTATAGATGGAGTAGATAAAGTGATCGATGGTTTGCAGCAGTTGACTTACAAGGAGAGACCAAAAAGTTGAGGATTTATCAATCCGGACAGAAGATCAAGGGAGAATACAATCAGGATTCCAAACATGAAAAATGAATACAGAAATTTTATTCACAAAAATCCTGCAATTTTGGGGCCATTAGGAGGTACTAAATGAACATGTAATAAAAAAAGAGATAAAGTACTTCCTTACCCAGTGGGCAATATTCTTCCTGACCTTGCTGCCACAGGAGGTGGCAAGGACAGAGTGTGCCAGCACATTCAGAAAGGGATTATACAAATTCATGGACAATAGGTCCATAAGTGGATAATGTACAACAACTGTTGGTGGGCTGTACACATTGAAATCCCAATACAATAACTGCAGTTGCAGGGAAGTGTGAGGAGAATGCACCACAGCAAGTGTCTCTGCTCCTGAGCACTTGCTATGGAGTGTCTCCTGTTGCAAGGGCTGCAGCCACAGAGCTCTTGTGATTCAGTAAGGCATTTCTCCTTATTTAGACCTTAAGAAACAGGCACTTTATTCAACTATTCACTAAGGAAATTCTACATGACCTATATATCAAAAACTTTAAGATAGTTGCACACAGGTCAGATTACTTGTGGAACATGCAGTCAGATGAGGCTGCTACAGGAGAGTTGTGTGAACATGTCAGAATGCATCAGCCTGCATCGTGTATAGATAGGGGTGTGTAAATAAAAGAATGGTGTTTAAAAAAAAATGGTTTGATTTGGAAGATTTGATCAACAGTGTTAGTCATTTTATCTGGAGTAGAGTGCATTGATACACATACAAAGAGTTTTTCACAATTCAAGAATTCTCCCAGGTGCAGAAGTCACACAACTAAGTGCTTCACACAGAAAACTGTTACTGTGTCAAAGCAGTCAGTGTACAAACTTTGAGACTGAGGGTTCTACTATTTTTTTAAATTTTTTTTTTAGCATGAACATTGAGAAAACCATCACCATCCTTCCTGTGAATAATGAACATAGCAAGTTTCTTGTACAAAAGCCCTTCTTTCAAGGGAAGTTCTCCTAAAACCACAAGGAGCATAGCATCTAAAGTAATGCATCTTGAATTTTTCAGGATACATTACAAACACAGCTGCACAAACGTTAGCATATGAAAAAGAATTTTACCCAATTAGCACGCAAATAATCATTTAAAAGCCCCTTTGGTGTAATTTTTTGTTTCAGTCAGAAGAACTTAATTTCCAATTGCAGCTACTCTGAGATATTTATTTAATGGCAATCCACTTTTCAAAGTCTGAATCTACTTTACTTTCATTGAAAAAGATGTTTCTTAAATGAAACATCTGGCTAAAAGAAGAGGAGGAGTTTTGGCATTACTGGGCTTTAAAAATCTTACACATACGAACCTATGGCAACACACACATCAGGAGGGAAAAAAAGTAAGGAGAAAACTGTCATGGGCTTAATCCTGCCAGGGGGGCAATTGCTTTTCTTCTGAAATAGAAGTATTACAGCAGCTTTTAGAGGATTTCAAAGGTACGACTTATCTTGACCAGAGAACATAAAACACTGATTGACATCTATATAAATTTCCACACAGCTTATTTATTTTCATACACTGCTGCATTCTATTGTTATGAATGGGAAATACTTATGAAAGATTCCTCTTTGAATACTATGTCATTCTGATTATACCATGAATATGTTGACAATGTTATCAACAAGATTTTGTCTGTGTATAAGTGAAGAGAGTTTTTTCATGAGAAGAAAATTATTCTGGTTTCACCATACCATCCATACTTGGGTACCCAGAGATGGAAGCAGAAAAGAAAGGCCTTTAGCAAAGGTGTTTTTAAGAAAGTTGTAAACACAAGTTACTCTGGGAATGCAAAATATTTTCTTTATTGGGAAGTAAAAACATCTGGTTCATCTAAATGCAGTAAGTAGAATAAATACGCCATTTGTACTATTAATTGGTGGGAAAATGAGTGTTATAAAAAGATAAATTATAGCCATGAAATTTGAAATACATCATGGCATTGTAAAGCAGCTTCTAGCTCTGTACTTTGATTTGATAGTCTTTCAGTGGGGCAATGACAGATTACCTTTAGGGCAGCTTTAGTGCCTTCACTTCCAAAACTATAAAAATTTGCTTAATTTTGTGGCCTTCCAGAAAGGGTAGTTTTCCCCACAGCATAAAGGTTTGACCCACTATAGTGAAAATACCTTGTGGCATTACCAATTTAACCACAGGATCACAAATAAAATCTCATGCAATTTCTACACACTCCTCAAAACACTGCCATCCAAGGACTAATCAAAGAGGAGTAAATTAGGATCAAGAAAGAAATTATGAAACTTCTCCATAAGACTTTTGGGTCATGCCACTGGCTTCATCCACAGAAAAGTACACTATTCCTCTAATAGCTCCTTACCAACACTAGTTAGTTGTTCTTATTCCATTCCACTAGGCTTGTTCCAGAACCTGGCTCTTTTGTTAGAAACTTAAACTGCAGCTCAAATTTCCTCAAACCAGTTTGCATTGATTTGTTTGTCTTTAATTATTGTCTTTTAAATAGCACCGATTTTCTGGTATTTTCTCCCATGGATATATTTTCTCCCATCTCAAATTTCATTTTGCTAGGCTAAATAAACTGTTGCAAATTAGTTTCTTCTCACAGATAAGCTTATCATTCCCATGATTCCAGTAACTCTTCCGTGGATTTGTTGCAGCTTGAGTCCCCCTTTTTTCAACAAGGAAATTAAGAACTGTACATAGTATTCAGATACAGCTTTATCATGTCTTGTCAGGCAAAAATACTTCCTTATTTCAACTGGGAAGATTTGGTCCATCTCAAATTCCGTTTGCCCTTTGTGCCTGGAAAACATTGCTGGCTACCAGCTACCCCCTAATACTCAGATCTGTCCCTTCCTCCACTGTTTCCTAACAATAACCTCCAGTTTATATCAGAAATTGTAAGTGATCCCAAAGCACACGATCTTGCACTTCATTCCATTAACTTCCAGCCTGTTCCTATTACTCCAAACCTTGAGGTCATCCATTTCTTCCTGTAAGAAATTCCTGTCCTTTCTGCATTAGCGAGGGATCCCAATTGTATACCATCAACAGATTTCCTCAACATTATCTGTCTTTTTCTGCCAAAGTCATTAATAATGGTATAAAACACATCCAGGACCCTGACTGATCACAAAGGAACTTTGTACATAACCTTTCTGCCCAGAGCCACCTCCCTCACCAGCACTCACTCTTCTCCTCTGGGCACTTCCTCACCCCCAGTGCCTGTACAAATCCCCACCTCCTGCAGCCTGATGCTGGGAGTCTCCTGTTGATCCCTAACAAATGTTTGCTGCAAAACATCTAGAGCAGATATACTTTCTCCAGACATGCTATTGTTTTGAATACTGGTTTACTAGGCTGTGATCTAACTTTGGCAAGCACATCTCACATGTCAGGGGTTTTTTTAATCTCAATCTTTATTTATACCTTGTCTTTAACACTTGTTCTTAAGCCTTGAAAGCACATTATACCCACTCATTGCTTTTCTGCCAATGGATTGGAAGATGGAGTATAGTGCACATAGAGTGTTTGGTACTTTTTAACTCTAGATAATTTGGTTGAAATCTTTTCTAGAAAGAGATGAGAGATATGAAAAGGGTTCTGCAGAAAGAGAAAAAAATTAACATTTTAGTTGAAAAGAGATAACTTGGAAGGAAACATGCTAGAACAGGGAATGACTAGTCATTATCTTTCAGAATAGAAGAATAAAGTAGGAGTACCATGTAAAATGACATGAAACAAACAAATTAATTAGTTGCCACAGAATACGTGGAGCCAAAAATAAGAATGTCTTGTGAAAGGGATTTGATCAGTTCATGAAAGATAGATATGCCACAATAATGCAGCACAAGATATCCTTAAGATGCCAATTTCAGAAATTTGAGGAGTCTACACCCAACCTTATAAGAAACAACCACTGTTGGTACTTCATTAAATGAATATTTGCTCTGACACTGGGCTTTTCACTGCAAAGCATGATTGGGTGGAACACCTAATACAGCTAATTCATTTAATGATCTCCAATTATATCATCCATGACACTGAACAGAACTCAGGCCCCTTCGTCAATACATAGGAAATATCCCTTAGAAATTAATGGAACATATTTCCGTCCTCCATTCATCCACCCACACAGATTCCAGAGGACTGCACAATCCTATTTTATCATGCTTCTCAACAATTTACTCAACTCTCTCCTGAAGTGAACGTGGTCCCACATCCCCCTTACACAGCACAGAAAGTATTTCTTCCCTTTAACTTCTATATTATTTGAAATTGTATAATAGCAAAACATAACTAACTAGTCATGTATTGAAAACCACAAAGATAATTTTACAGGGAACATTCAAGTGAAGCACTTTGTGTCCAATACAAACTCCATTTGACAATATACCTGTAAGATCCACGCACTCTGCAGAGTTCAATCTCAGCCAAAAATGTATTTCCTGCTGAAGCATAAGACAAAGTCACAGCCCCCAGAAGGAGCCTGCGGGTGAAAAAAACAATGGGGCTGAAGGACTTTTTTGCCAAAGTCAAGGATTTGTTTTGGTTTCTTCTTTGTTGAGGTTATTTTGTGTCTGCAACGATAATAATAAATAAATACATTGTAATCACTTTGGCGTTATGAGGCAACCAAAGCTATTTGGACTTTTGCGGAAAGCAAGGCAAGGAAAATAAGCTGGCAATTTTTTTGATGTGTCACATGCCCAACTAAAACAAGCTTAAGTATAATTTCCCTTATTCAGCTATACTAAAAAAAAAAAAAACAACCCACCACAGCTGGCATTAAACCCACAGTCTGTGGGCAGCTATGTCAGGTGCCCACTTTGCAGACTTCAGATGGAGCACTCATAGACTGGTTACAACACTGACAAAGCAAATCCTACCCAAGCTCTCACACGCCCTTGGCAATCAGTTCTCTTCCTGCTTACTTTTCTTAATGTCCTAAATCCTACACCACTAGCAACACCCTGCTGATTTTATGTCATACTTATGAGCACAATACAATTATCAGAGGGTTTCTCTGGATTAGCCACCAAAGAAATAAACCTCACATTTTATTTTGCTTGGGTTTTTTTCCTGAAAGAAAATCTTGATGTGGCATCTTAATTTGGGTATCTATTAACTGGTGTAGCAAACTGTCTCTACACCCAAGATCCCAGCTGCTTCCTCTACAGAAGTTAAACTTTTTGGAGCTCCTATAGAAAAAGGCTAAGGTTCAAACTATTAAAAAATAATACCATTATATTTCCTGATATGGACCTTGTAAGATCAATTCACATTGGGACATCACCCTATGAATGCTGTGTTTTGCTGAAGTGATTTTTCAAACTCCAGGTAAGGTAAGTACTGTTTTTCCCTTAGCAAGGCCTTTCCCACCACAAGAACAGATTACTGCATGGATCACTACCAACATTCTATACAAGAAATACATACCTCAGGCTTCACACCATTTTATTGCCAGCTTTTGCTATTTCATCCTGTACATTTATTTAGGTAGATTTACTTAAATGAAAAAGATACAATATGTTGCTTTCCAATTTTTAGATTCTCCAAAGGACTCTAGATCTCATCCTCATACCTAAGTCTTGCAGAGGTAAAGTGACAAAGGAAGGAGACTCAAGGAACCCTCACCATTTTCATTATGAATTAAAAGCTTTTAAGTGGTCAATAAATTAAATTTGACTTCCCTCAAGAATAATCTACTGAAAACAGCCAGACCTTTTACATACAGGGAAAATAAATTTTTAGCTTACCTAGCAGTAAGAACTCAACAAAGGGAGTGAAGAGGATAAAAACTTTTGTAACAATATTGGCAGCCTTACGGGACTCCACATTCAAAGCTGACAAAAAGAGAATCTTAAGAAAGAAACACTATCTTCCCTAGGGATGGTGACACATCTATAAAGACATCCATGAACAGGGCTCAAAAATTAATCCTTAATTGCTTGCTGAACATGCCATTTTCTGATTAATAATGTTGCAATTAGAGATGCCAGTTTACTTAACAGACTTTAAATTATCTGAGTAACACAACTGAATATTAACTATCACAACTACTACTTGAGGCCCATGTGGGAGTGAGAACATGGACCTTAATGTCTAAAGATCAAACAAGACAGGAGTCCTTTCTCTAAGCACTGCCAAAGCCTGGGTGCACCAAAGCAGTTAAGGTAGACAGCACATACAGATAAGCAGAATGAGCAACATGAGACCACTTCCAGTCATATTACTTCTACATTTATGTATTTAATTTTCATGGGTAAGACAGTATGTCAGCACCAGGAGCCTATCCAGCTTTAGTGCAAATGTGTTGCCTTTAATTTCCCATTCTTGCTACACAGAATACCCAGAGCGCTACAAATGCCTATTTGCCCAACTGTGAGATTTTGCAAGGTTTTAAGAGACAGGAACAATATATTGCACAACAAGGACTATGCTGTGAAGTTTCAGCTTCCCTGAAGTCCACAGCAAAATTCCCATTGACTCGAGCAGAGCCAGGACTTCCTATCAAGTCCCAAGAGGTCAGCTGTGCTGAGAACTGTGAGCTGTGTGCATTGCAAAGAGTGAGTATCACCAACCTTTCAGCTTACACTCACTCTTCTTGTGATCGTTTTTGCATGTGCTGGTTTCAGCATTGTGTGCTTTACAGATCAAGAAGCCACGACAGCATTCTGGTTTTGTATTATTTATTTCATGCAGTAACAAGGCACCCTTACTTTCTGTTTTCCAACCAACAGCGCTGCAAGGGTGGAAATTAGATAAAACCTCATAATTCATCTGGTTTCCCACCCCCACCACCTAGCTCTTTATAATTACCCATTTGTTGCAGCTCAGTTACTAAAACATCCCTGCTCCACATAGGCTTCAAACTTTGTCTCTTCAGCTTTGGTTGCACATTATCAACACAGCTTAAACTGTTCTTGCCTTACTGATGCATGTATGGAATCTGAAGACAAACTAGGATTTGGATGAATTGCTGTCCCCATAAGGACAGGGTTGACCATGGAAAGACATTGCAGTTCTTTGGCAGGGCTGCTCCCAACAGCTACAACCTGCTCCGCATCCAGAGCCTCCACAACCAGAGAACAAAAAGAAGGAGACTAAGATAGTCTGCACAAACAGATAGAGCCTGAGGTACAAGAAATTTTGCACAGGTTCTTGCAATTTTTTCCTTTGATTTGTCTGTATTCTATGTGTGCTTTTGCAACTCCTAAATTTCACTTTGAGTTTCGGGTTTGAACAAGAATATTAAAAGTTCAAATTGAAATTCACTTGAAACCATCAGGTTTCATCTGCAAAACTGTAAGTGGCCTTCAACATTTAAAAGATGCAAATTCAAGTGAAAATTGCAACTGATGGGTTTATATTTAAATGCAGAGTAACGCTTTAAAGTAGGCAAGTTTTGTGTGGCTCTGTAAGAAACAGGTAATGCAGCAGTTCTCCTGGTTTTACTCTTACTGGATGCAAAGAAATGTGCTATCTACACTCACCTAAAATGTTGCAGCACTCTAATATGCCAGATTATGGGGGTTTTTTAAACTGCTGTTTAAAATCTCCGTACTCTTTCTGGAGCTGAACCAGCCCCAAGACCTTTAGGCAATGAACTTTTATAATAATACTCTCAAAATCTCTTCTCCTAATTTAGGAATATGGGGTTCCTTGCTCATGGTTATGCACCAGTTGTCATTATCTACAAAGACTAAGTGCCAAGGATGGCCTTCAGCTGTCAGCTCACTCCTAGAGAACAGGGTGTTACAGGATGTCTCATTCAGCATTTGCAGTCACAGGAGAGGGGAGATTCTTTTCTTCAGAGCAGGGAATAGCCTCCACAGCTGCAGAGTACAGGAGGCCCAGGGAACTTCCTAAGGCCAGCAGCTGTGGAAGCGAATTTTGGCTGGATTGGTCCATTATTGTTGATGTACATAAGGCCTCAAAATCAGTGTCAGAAAATCATGCACATGCAGAAAGACTCATGGTCTTATTTGTCCTGTTTAGCTATGCAACTGTAAAATAGTTAAACTTTGCTTTGATGTTATGCTCCACGTTGTTAATAGTAATAAAAAATTACGCTGGCTCTTCCAGTCAAGTCATATTTAAATGAAAAGTCAGACCTGCTACCACCTCCCTTTTCAACTAGACCAGTCCACCAGTGCAGCACTCACGACTTGAAAAAGTTGTCACAAGCACGAAGTTAAACTAAGTCGACATCTCTTCTTTCATACTGTATTTCATATGAAGTTAGGAACATTCAGTTTTTTCTACATGACTTAAACACCAACTACTTACCATCCCAAAATACCCAGCAATATAGCTGTATGACCAATCCCATTGCAAAAGTTCACCTTTTAGAAGCTTCCTAGGAAACCTACATGAAGACAATGAAAACTAACCCAGTGTTCGGCACGACAATTTTTTTAGTGCTTCTGACTCTGTCATTATGCACAACCCTGAAGATGGGGGGATTTCCTGTCACTCTACTGCCAAATTGCTCAAGTCTTCATGTAAACTTCGGGCTAACTCATATTAGTTTTGCACCTTGAATTCAATTCTGTTACAGAGAGGCAACTCTTGCCTAACTTCATGCAGGTGTGTGTTTAGCTCATGACCCTCCGATATTCTCAGATGCAAATTCAAAACGTAATTAACAATACATGTAACCCCAGCAAGGGCTGGGAAGATATTTTTGCCAACACATTCAGGCAGACACTAGACACAATTTTTCTTCAAGTTTCAGTCTGAGGTGAAGTAGCAAAGATTGCCCCTCCAAATCTAATGTTCTGCAAAGCAGCAAAAGATTCAGCACTGCCTACTTCATGCCCTGCACAGCAAGCCAGAACCTAAGAAACAGCCTTGCTCAACAGCTGAACAAGAGGCAGAAACAGATCCATTCAGCAAGAAGAGCCAAAGAAGGAGTCAGAGTCAGTCAAAGCCACCATCTTACTCCTGCTGGTATGCAAGTAAGAAAGAAGCCCAGAACCATGGAGACAGCAGAACAGCATTACTCTGGGGTCATTTGGTTTAGCTCCCAAATGGTTGCTAACAGATGCTTCTAAGGAAAATTTTCTCCACGTTGCTACAGCCTAATCGTCCTGGAGCCACATACCCCATGCTCAGTTTGGCAAATTGCTTCTCCTTGTCTGCTTCATGTACCCAGACTGCAATCCAGACATCAATGGGCCCACATGGGGGGCCCAAACACCACTGGCTCCCCCGTGTTTTGGACCCATCCCTAGAACTAGTCATTATTCCTTTGGCAATGCTTGCCTGCCAGAGAGCATCTCCCAGCCCACTGCTGTGCAGTCATGAAAAAAGTACAGCTGAGAAAAGGATAGATACAGAATGGGTCAACTGACAAGAAGAAAACAATCAAAGACAACTTGGTAAGCCAGGGAACAGAGGATTGTGAGGGAGGAGAGGACACTGAAGGAAAGAACACTGAAAGGAACAGATCAGGGGAAAGGACAGAATTTGGGGAACAAGAACACAAAGGGAATGCTATGACATGGTGGCTCCCAAGATGTAGCCTGAAGGCAACACGTAGTAATGTTGCTTGTGACACAGAAAATTAAAATGTTCTGAGTATGGCATGGAAAAAAGTACAACGTTACTAACAGTGTCATAATTGTGCAGTGTTATTGACAATCAGTCAATACAGGTTGGGGAGTACAGCTCATTTTCTCCCTTAATTAGAAGTTAAAATCACTCCACCTGATTCCTCTCCAAATTTTTTTGTGGATGCATCTCTGTTTAGAGGAATTTGGCTCTGGAGGTGGCCAGCCCTAGCTGGCTACAGTATGTGTAGGCACACCCTGCAGCCAAGATAAAAGTCACCACCCATTTCCCTACAGACAAATGGATGCCACACAAAATGTCTCCAGAACTGCCTGTGGCTGAAGTGGCCTCTAATTCTTAGTGCTTCTCATTTTGGTGCTCTTGCCAATGAGATGGTGACAGACACATGGAGAAATGGCCACTGCTGCTGTCTGGACTGATCCTGTCTCTGAGGATATGACCTTAACTTCCAAAAGTGCAACTCTGCCACACTTGACAAGTACCTAATATATCACAAAAAAATTAAAGATTCCTGCTGGAGATCAGATGAAGGAAAAGACCCTCCTGTGAGAATCTGAAGATAATGAAATTTCTTCGTTTCTAACCAAATAAACACTGAAATGTTTATTTTCTTGTTCCAATTTCATGTACAAGGCGATTTTGAAATATTTCTGTTTATTTTATAATATGCAGCAAAATGAACGCTCCTTACACACTGAAATAAACAACCCTTTTTTCTCCCTGCCATACACACACACACACAAGATTCTACACACATGAAACTTCCTTCCACATCCTTCCTTTGTGGTTGTGAGCTCCTCTGGGGCTGACAACTCCCAGCAGAGCCAACGGAACACTTGCCATTGCTTTCAGTTAGAATATGATCGTGCCCCTTTCTTGTAAGCAAGCAGAGAGTTAATTGAACAGAGTTGAAGATGTATTGTAGGAGACAGGAGTAAATCAAATTATATGAAAACATTCCCACGGTTTTGATTTACTTCACAGAAAGAAGCAAAATATTAGACATCTTATATTACTTCACATTTGCCTGGAGGGCAAATGTGAGGTAAATGTTCAGAAAATTCTAAAAATGTAGCAATAAGCCCCTTCTACTAAGTTCTGTATGAAAAATGCATTACTGAGAATACAATATTTTTCTAAGATGCTAAACAGGATTCTCCGTTTAGAGGACAATAGATTTCACTGGTTTAGATGAGCTATTCCTTTGCAAATCTGAAACTGTAAACTAATAAAAATTGTAAACAGAAAGGCTCTCGGAGTTACGTTAAACTGGGCAAGATTGTAGTGCTGCTGACATCTACTGAGAGAAAGCCAAATTGCACACCTTAGCAAAGCACATACAGCTAAATCCCTTAGCCCTTATTTGTTGTTTGCTTTTTTAGTTTTCAGCCACATATCATACATGCTTGCATATTTATTAATTATCTTGTATCAATACTCACTTGCTTCATTTAAGGTTAGTGAGCTAACAGAGGCATTATAGGAAACGTTAAGGAGGAAATAAAAAGGATGTTCAGGAGATGGCTGTATCCCTTATATAAATGCTGTAGACTTGTTCTTATAGTTGCAATAGTGTGAAGGCCAAGATTGACACACAGCATCAGATATGTCAGGATGCACTTCTAGTTCATACTGACTGCACATAAAGCCCTCAGATTCCAGCAGGAAACCAAAATCCACATAGTATAAAATACTTGGTTTAAGAAATCAAGTGATGTTGAAAATGTATGCATCATTTCTTTCTTATAGGACATGGATAATTTAGCTAAACTATGGTAGGAATAAAAATATCACCACTATGAGGACTGGACAAAAGAAACCAAGTCAGAAATACTTTCTGGTCTGTGTGTCTGTTGTCATGATGACATATGGTAGTTACACTATTCAGGCAACTCAAGAAAAATTTTTGCTGGTATCTTGTGCATTATAAAGTGTATTCTTTCCTCATGCTGAACAGAGAAGAATTCATAGCCATCCTTACAGCCACAGAACAATAACCATTACTACGTCTCATGTCTAAGGATTTCATTCTACAACAGGAAAGGTGTGTCTATCTCAGTTTGGGTAATAGCAAAACTAATGGAGAGGTGGGAGGAGAAACAACATGATATTCTAATAGAGTTGGAGTGAGTCAGGGTGACAATGATTGAGTGGGTGTGTGTTTCTCCACCTCTGGGGAGAATTTCTCATCCTTGATGTTACACTGAATTTACGGGATTATAAATAAAAACTAAATTTGCCAACAAATATATGTAACATAGGGCAACACTATCTGTATAGCAGCTTAATTAATTTTCTTTCTGTAATAAGAGAAACATCCGTAGTCAAAATTAAATATCACATTACGAGATTCAATGTGCAAATAAGCTGTTATGAAATGCCCCTCTGACCTTGACAGAGCCAGGATTTCTGTGTCTGCAAGGGCCTTTCACAGTTGTTTTCTGCAGATTCTGAAACAAGATACAAACATGAGATATTTGGCTCATGTGTCTGTTGTATAAAATATCCCCAGCAGTAATTTTCGGTCACATGGGACTAAACTCCAACTTTTTTAGGTGAGTAGGTCCAATGGATAAAGCTGATATACACTCAGTCCCTACTTAAGCTCTGCTTTGAAAATCATACATAGATTAAAAACTGCAGCATGGGGTTGGAAACCCTCTCCTGATTGTTCTGTAACTGAAGGTACCTCATTTCCATCTATGCTGCAGTTATCACCTTGAATTTTTCTTGGCACCTAAAGCTTGGCTGACATGTCTGACATGCCACAATCTTGGAAGAAGTATACAATTCAGCATTTACTTCACTCACCGGGGTCCAGCAGGATTCATACAGCCATCACTCATGTCTGATCCAGTATACATTCCCACTGCTCACACTGGCCTCCTCAGGAAAAGTAGCTGCAGCCTTGTCTGTCTTCCTGGAGTAGGAAAAGGTGTGTTATGTAGCTCCTCCACCACAGCAATGCTTCACAGAGCAACTGGGACCCAATCTTTCCCTTCAACATGTCAGTTAGGTTTGAACCCATGTTCTCCCTCTCCCCAAGGTTTGCTAAACTGGGTAACAGCTTCCCCTGAGAAGATAAACTTACACCAGCACAGAATAGTTTGCAGGCCTCTGGCCAATGAATTCTTCAGAGACATACAACAAATAGACTTGCAGGGAATAGGCTCTCTGCAATAATGGGATTTAATTCCATCTGAATTCTACCAAGACCTAATCTTTTGATGGTGTGATTTCAGCAAAACCAGTCACCCACCTTCTGGAAAGAAATACCTAGGAGCCATATCTCCTCTCAGAATGCTAATCCAGAGTACCCAGAGGTACTTCCTTACTGCCTCTCTTTTTGCTTTCTGCTGTGATCTGGACTTTGCACAATCTTTCAGAGGAGGCTTCTCACATATTTTATAAGAAGCCCTGGCACTTAACTCATGGCTGTGCCTTTTACTCTGTGCTCAGACTTCTAAAAACTGTCAACGGTGCAACATCTAAGTCTCAGAAAATCCCTTAATGAAATGCCATTTTTACACTCAGATCAATGCACTTTACATGGNCACTCTGTGTTCAGACTCCTAAAAACTGTCTCAGATCAATGCACTTTACATGGGCATTTAGGAGGGTTAAGTATCTAGTAAAGCAAAATCCCACCATGGTCTGGTGCTTGGATAGAGTTCTAACACACTGTTATGTTCAAAAGTACACAGATCAGAAATAAAGATGAGGGAGCAGATATATTTGAACAACTGTTCCTGAACAGAAATAATTTCCTTATTCTATTATAAATCTATTTCTGATTACCTAAAAAGAAAGTTGAAACATATGACTTTCTAGAAATAACTTGGTTCCAAAAATGAGTCTCTGAAAAGGCTCACTCTGGCTTGCACTCATCGAAAACCAAGGCACTCAATATCAACATTTTGGCAATCCTAATAACAAAGAGTGCCAAAAATATGTTGTCTATCAAACGTACACAGAAGAAAGATGTTAGAATATTAAGAACAGATGTCACAGATATCTTAGAAAATACTCATGCTCCCCAAGTACTGCAAGGCAATATGTACAAAACCTCATTGAAAGATTAAATTAATGCATCTTGCTCAAATGCTTCCAAGTGCCATATATGCATGTAAACTTACTTATAAAATATGTACCTTTCAAGATGTTGAAAAAAGGAGGATTGTGTCATAATTCAATAGTGGCCTTGCATCTTAAAATTAGAGCTTTAACAGTTTGATAACATAGTAAAGACTACTTTTTATAGTCTGTTATTTACACAATTTTATTTTGTGTGTGCAAGATTTTCTAGTTATTGAGTATTCATTTATTTACATTTTAATTATTATTCTACTGACAAAGAATGTTTACAAAAAAAATCCTATTAGAAAAACATCTAAACAACTTTATGAAAACAATGTTTACATAAAAATTGCTTATTGTCTAAAACTAAAAGACCACTTAGGAAACCTAAATATCTTGAGAGGTCCTTTGAACAGAGCTCCTTTGAATGCGCTTTCTTCCTCTGCTATATTTATTTTCAGTATTGACAACTCTAAACAGTAAAAACTGATCCAGTTTCCAAACAGAAAATCATGGGGATTGACCAATTTATTTATTTATTTATTTGTAAACATAGGAAGATTGGATTCTTTATAACTAACAAAATTTAAAAAATATTTTACTTCTAGAGCTGATGGTCCAGATTTCAGACATAGAAAACCACCTTACACAACTGAAGCCAAAATTTTCATGTATGACTGACTCAGGTGGTGGAGTGTTAGAGAAAAAAACCCCAAACAACAAAACAATGAACAAAAGTCCCCCAGAAACCTACTGAATATTTTAAAGCTCATAATAAAATAATGGGCAGTGACACCATTGTTTCTTATGGAATGACATTTTCAAGTAAACAGCCAAGAAACCAGAAAACAGCAGTTTGAGTTAATGATTTTGATTTTTTAACTTTTCTTACTTTGTCTTACTGAAATTCTGATTTCAGTAAGAAGTGGATCATGGCTGTATAAGATACGTCAGCAAATGCATTCATGTGAGCATGCAGAGCCAAACAAGACTTGTCTTTATTTTCAGTTTAAACCCACCTGCATGCTAAACTAAAGATTTTCTGAGGTAAAAGATTAACCATTTGATGACAAAATGATAGCACTGAACTCAGAAATGTGACGTGGATGATATGAGTAATGTAGTAACATTACAATAAGACAATATAATCCTAACGTAATAGTAGCAACAAAACTGACATTTTCTGTTCTTTAAAATTCAGAAAATAGGGCTCATTTCTTCTTACCATACATGGCTGACAGGATAAGAACACAATGCTGACGACAACAAGAATAACACTTTCCTGGCCAAGGGCAGGCCCGGGTGCCCTCAGTGCGTCGTGGGATACAGGCCACGAAGCTCCAGGCCCGCAATGGAGGCCAACTCTCCTCCCACAGCACAGCCTGAAAAACATGCTGCATTTCCAAGACCACCAGCCTGTGAGGGCTTCATGGAAACAGGGCAGATTTAAGCCTGTTTTTGTGGAGTACACATTTACAGGCTTTACCAAACCAGGCCCTAAACCACGACTTCTCTTTTTCGTAAAATCATCCCCTTACAATTAACAGATGTGAAGGCGAACTTGGCATGTACGGATGGCTTAATTTTTTTTCCCCTTTGAATAACCTGGTTATATCCAGTTTCCGCAGCAATCGTACAAGTGTTTACGTTGTGGTTTTTTCCTTCATTTCCCTCTTTTATTAATAGAAAGCAGACGCGGCGTGCCCGGTGCCCCGGGGAGGCCGCACAGAGGAGGGTGCTGCGCCGGGCCGCGCAAGGGGCGCTGCGCGGGGTTATTTATTTTGCTCCTATCTGCAGACCCCCAGGGCCCCGTTCAGCCCTCCCTGGCTGTGCTCCAGGCTCAGGCTGTCAGCCAGGGAGAGTACAATATCTTCAGGCTATGGCCCATTTAAAGTTTTTCCTTAGCTCTCACCAAGCTTTTCCTTGCAGCTCAGGGGAGGCCACACCATGTCCTCCTGCCTGAAGCATCCCCAGACCCACCGTCAGCCCAGTCTCCTCTCTGTTCCTGTCACCCTGGGCTGTGCTACCCCCTCACAAACCATCCCCAGGCTGGGGTGGCCCCCAGAGCCCTCCAGTCCCTGGCTGGGAGGAGAGTTGCAGGGAGTTACTCCTGGCTTTCTGTGTTTCCCTTCTTCTTAAGCTCCCTATGGAGATCTGATATTTAATTGAACTATCATGAAAGAACTAGATATTTAATTACATTATTAAGTCAGTTAGCTTAGCTTGAGAGAACATCATAAATCCACAGAAAAATGTGTTAGAATTGGAGTTTAGCTGTTACTCAGAAACTACAAACAGGCCAGCTATATTCCTTAAGCAATGCGAACAGAAGTAGATCAGGCAGGGTCACATACACCTGTATTGTCAATAAAAATATCAAAAGACATTTTCAACCCTCTTAATATTCAAATGTTATCACACTTGGTTACTCTACTGACATGAGGTTCCTCTACCTTGTAAAACGTTGCTCACTAGCAGAGCTTCATTAACCCAGGCATAGCTCAGTGCTAATGAGGCTCCATTGCCCTGGCAAGACAGCCAACTTTCTGGGGTGCTGCCTGGTGCCACACTGCTGTCTCTAACAATGTTACATCAGGAGTGCAGTATCCTTCGGGTTTAAAATTACTATGGCAGCCTTGAACGATTGTGACAACAACAAAAGCCACAAAATGTCCTGTATGGCACAGCTTTGAAGTGGGGAACAGGGTGATCACAGGGGAAACACCAGCTCTCCAGAGAGAAGCACAAATTGGGAATTTCTTGAGGTCATGGTTCAATCAGACAGCATCTGGTTTTAAGCACCTAGTCCCGACCACAAACAAAATACTACTGGGCAGGTGAAACAAATGGCAACACCAATTCAGACTGACTCCGGGAGTCTTACAGTTGTTCCAGCTGTTCTGAAAAAGGCTGTGTGCTAGATTGAGTATTGCCTGTCCTTACACAACTGGCATAAAATCATAAAGGCACCGAAGTCATCATACTGGCTGCTCCAACTAAATAGACAATAGGAATAATTTGTATCCACATAATATTCTGGTTTAATTAATACTGTTGGGTGAAGGATAGACTCTTCATTTTATAGCCTGCCACTGCAGCAGGAAATGTTTTTCCAGATTACGGTTCTACTATTCTTAGTACTGGTGCTAATATCCTTCAGTCTCCTGGTTCTCCACTGGCTAGACATGGCCCCGTAGTCCTTGATCAAAGCCCGTGTAGAATGTATTTAAATGCAATCTGATCCAGGGCAGCCCTGTGACACAGCACTCCTACAAACATCCTCTTATATTACTACCACAGATATCCATCTCACTGCACTGTCCAGGCAACAAAATCTGGATTTCATATCAAGTTCTGTGATAAAGTGTAATCTGACTCTCATGTCTCCTCTACTCCCAGTAGTAAAGCTATTTACTTAGACATCAATTTAGCAAGTATAGGTTAGGTTTAAGAATGAGTGTCATGCTGTCTTCCCTGATATGTCTGTACAAGGGGTACTAGCCAGTCATCCTGATCTCTGCATCACTGACTCTCAGAGCCTCCAACTATTTTGGAGCTATCCTTTCCTATACACCAACATGCAAAAGAGAGCACACCAAGTTCTCTGAAGCACTTGCCTCCAAAGTTGTGGCAGAGAATTATGGGCCACGTACACAGGCTAGACAGATGTGACACAGGCTGAAATACAAACTGCTGCTCTCTCCAGACCTAGGAAAGCTTATCTCTCATCTCCTTGTTTTTAAAAGATAGGAAATGTGCAGTTCGGGTGACAGTCTCCCACAGACCCAATCCAACAGTAAAAGCACGGTCTGATCTCTCCAGCACAAAACAAGAGGCAGAGCCCCTTTTCTGGGGAAGAAGAGTGTGATACTTCATAAGACAGGCATAATGGATTAAATATGAAATGGTACTTTGCCAATTCCCTTTATGCTAAAAGCCAAACACGATTGATAACCCTGAGCAACTGCCTGCAAGATAGAGAACAGAGCTCCTCTGAACATCTGGCTAATATATCTGACCTGTACTCTGTTTTGCAAGAGGATTCTGATAACCTAATAACAATATATGCTGTTTGCTGGGTTGATTTTTGTTGTGTTTTGTTTTACATAACTTTTTTTTTTTAAACAGAGTGCTATTTATAAAGTAGCAAATTGTAGCTTTATCACCTAATGAAATATTTACTGGATTAGCCTTTTTTCTACATCTTACTTTCTTTTTAAAAGTACTTTGCATATAATATAAGTATGTAACATATGAGTACAAAAGTCAGCTTGTAATGTACGTACCTAAAAGTCTGTTACCTTTGGATCTCTACAAGACTTTATAATCATTTAGGAAATAAAAATACCCAATCAGAGAAATGACTTAAGATTTTAAATGCACATATGTCTCAATAGCTACTAAGTATAAAGTTCCCTTTCTTTCTACTGTATGGCAGTTTGAGTGAAAGGGAGGGTCAAGACATAGGGCTCGAGCTCTTTTGCCTTTAGACAAGGCACAAAAAGAATGCATAAAGAAAATTTACATCTGCTACAAATAATTTCAAGTTAATTCAATTACTTTTTCCCAAGTAGGAAAAATGCTGATAAAAAACAGTAATCAATGTTGCAGCAGGGCACAGCTGATAAGTAAGGCATTTATCCAGACTGCCCCCACCCTTTCAGCAAGACCAGAAAACAAAACTGGAGGAGGAAACCTAAACAATCAATGTATTTCAGATTCAAGATCTGATGAGCAATTTCCATTAAATTCCATGGGATTTAAGGTATGCAAATGAGACCCTCAGTTTTAACCATTAATACAACTGGAAAGAGTGGCTGCCCTGTAACAGAGGGTGATGCTGCAGCCATGCCATGGGGCACCACACACAGCAGCAGCAGCAGCTTATCCCAATTACCCCTTTACCTCATCAGTGCAGCGCTGCTCTCTGCAGTCCCATGGACATGTAAGCACCTGCAGATGAGAACCAAACACTTTCCCACAGGGGATCATTCAACAGATAATTCCTCTGTTACAAGAGCTGCTTAATATTCACAATCCACATTTTCTTAGAATTATCCATTCTGCTTTATTCCCTGGCTTTCCTCAAATGCACCTCTCTGAGTAATAAACCTCTAAATAATTTGTCTTCCTCTTCTGTGTTCCTATAACAATGAATAGATTGCACTGTCTGAACTATAACACTACAAATTTCCGGTGCATAGTTTTAGCAATAAAGAATTAGGTATTCTAATAAATACAAGGTTAAAACTAAGGAAAATTAATTACCAAGCTAAAGATCAATGAGCAAGAGGTGAAACAGCCAAAGAGATGCTCTTATTAGATTATCACACTCAAGGCTGATTTATAGCTTTCACTGTGCTTCCTTATCCATCATTTTTATAGTACATAGAAAGGGTTACAAAGCACAAATTGCCTTGTTTTAATTAACGATGAAGTTTTGGATAGCATGGCAGTCCTGATCTGAGCCTGGGTTACTCTTTTTTGTTTATTTTCAAAACATGAAAGCAAAAAACATATTTTATTAATCTGGGAGAGCTGTGACAGAAATGAGCACGAGACACTTGTCAGCCCGCAGCTTCCTCATATGCTTGCCTATGATTTGCCCAGAAATGTCAAGCTGTGCAGCAGCCCTCCTGAAAAGGCTTCCAGGGCCTTGGTAAAGAGCAAGCTGCTCAAGCCAGCAGTGTACCTGTTCAGAGCCTGGAGAAGGGGACACTTCAAGGGGGTTGAACAGTGTCCTCCAGCACCTATGAGAAGGTCATCAAAAGACAGAGCCAGGCACAAACTGAAACAAAAGAGGCTTCACCCCCAGCCTTGCAGGAGGACAGTCACACACAGGAACAGGTTGTCCTGAGGAGCTGTACAGACTCCATCCTTGGAGGTTTTCAAGGCCCTGAGCAGTCTCATCTGGCCTCACAGCTGACTGCTTCATGCAGGAGGTTGGCCAAGAGCTCACCCGAGGTCTCTTCCAGCCTGAACTGCCTCACAAACCCACTCTGACTCAGGATGCAAAAAGAGGGACCTTTTGAATTGTATTCAACACAATTCTGCCTCTCCCACCTCTGAAAGGGATGATGACCTATAGGTCAGAATAACACAGCAGTTCCCTAAAAACAGGTCAGAATAACACAGCAGTTCCCTAAAACTGTCTTAATGCGATGGTACAGCATAACTCAGGCAGTGGGCCGAGGACACTGGCCCAGCTCACACTGGTGCTCCTGCTGGTGACAGCAAGGAGTGAACTGCAGAAACGTGCTGATGTTGAAATGTGCTGGGAGGTGGGGAAGCATAAATTAAACCAAAAGTAGCACTCAAAGATTACTAAATCCTGAATACACTTCAGAAGAAGCCCTCATTGTTGCCTTGTCCAGGGCAACAAAGGTACAGATCACCTCAAAATTATACAAAAATTAAAAAAAAAAAAGCATGAATGGAGTAATTTTAATATGTGTAAATAACTCTTCAAACTCAGAGGCATGATTCACTTCTCCTGAAATAAGTGGTTTTGCAATTATATCCCACTCAAGATGCTTTTCTAAAAATACAAAATTTGCACAAAAACTGAGCATGATTTTACTAGCCATCCCCTCATCACAGGTTTCATACTAGGATCAGATCTGGACTGAAACCAGTATTTCATTCAGTCTTGTAGCTTCATTGCTACCTCTTTTAAATACTTTGGTACATATAAACATCTCTCCACAGTTTGTAAGGGATACCATGTTCTTAGCACTATCACATTACCAAAAACAAAAAGATAAGGAATCTTTCAAAATATTGAGAAGAACTTTCAAAAATTATTATTTATAATTTTCTTTTCAGCACAATTTAAGTGATTACCATAGCTGGAATGAAGTACAGTGCACTGCCAGGAATTTCAGAAAAGGCCCTTCCACCCCAGGAAAAGTTCAGTTGCATTCTGCTCTAATGGCTTCTGGCAAGCTTGCACTATTGTTTTTGTACAAACAGAAGTAAGTTTGATACAAATAAAAAATGGAACTTTATGTGAATGAAACAAACATCAAATTCTTTAATCTTCAAAAGAAACTGTATCCCTGAATAATTAACTATGATATATTTATAAAACTAGAATAATTGAAACCAGAATTCTAAGTTGATTCATGTGGACTGCGCTGAAATATTTATTATTGCAAGTCCAGAAGATCTGTCTGGGTTTTGTCACTGGAAATGTCTAAACTCAGTGTCCAGATGTTTATTTAAGTTGCTCCCACATAGTTCTAATGTCAATTACCAGGGGTTATCAGAGAGCATCACTGTGTATCTTCCTTGACTAATATTCTCATTTCTTCTGCATCTTTGATGTTTTCTTTCATTAAAATTCCTGGCTCACAGCCACAAAAATCTGCCGTGCAGGCAAAAAAACTGAGCTGCAGACATGACACATGATGATGCCCAATGCCTGTGCAAGGATAATATTTATCATCAGCTATCATTTAAGCAGTACTATAATCAGTACAATGCCAACTTAAAGCAGTTCAGGGAGATACATGTGAAACCAGGGAGTAACAACTTCTAACCCATATGAAATAACTTGGGTCAGTAAAGAAATTATCATTACATATAATGAAGATTTCACAAATCTGTGTGGCTTGGGTATTTTCCCCATAAGGAAAGAGCCAGGGGAAAGCCAATGACAAAGTAATTTCACACATAATTACAAATGGAATTGATGGATCTGTAACTCTGGAAACCACAATTACATCAAGACTTTTATAGTAACCAGGAGACAACACAGACCACTCATAACAGTGACTTAAACAGAAAGAGCTTATCACACAGTCTCTGAAGATTTCATACATTCAAATGCAAATACCTAGATAACACAGCTCATTTTTATATATATTATCTGTTAGCCAAAATCAGGTGGTTTATTTGGTTGTAGGCAAATTCTAGAAGATTAATTTTTAAAGATTTGCAAGAAAACAAAAAAAAAATCAATGTTAATTCAATAAAAGTTACAGTAGAGCTATAAGATGGCTTGAGAAAATAGTGTCAATGCTATTTCATGTTTTCGTGTTAGTATTCAGGTAATAACACCAGGTTCCTCACTTGGTGAGGAATTTTAGTTCTCATTGATCAGTAATAGAGGGACACCTTGCAACTTCAATGGAAAATTTCCTAAATGACTTGGAAATGTAAATCCCATGGACAATGTAATTTACTCTCCCTATACTGTCAGTTGGGAAGGTGTATCCACCTACCAGACAAAACCCTAATAGCTGACCATTCAGCCTTGCTGAAAGTCATTCCTCTCCTCACCAAGATCTTCTACAAATGGTGTCATTGCACCTCCAGATTCACTTGTGATTCTGTGTGTGCAGCACAAAACCCTGTGGCTTCTCACAGAATCACAGGTTTTATTGTAGTATTTGTGCCCACTGCAGCACGAACTGAAATTTGTATTCACAAGTGCACAAAGAATATCTCCTATCAAGTGCTCAGCTTCAGAGACTCAGCAAACCTTGGACTGCAACTACTTGCCACATTATATCACTGTCTTGATCCAATAAGCAAGTACATTAATACCAGCTGTGTGGAGAGAGGGAGGAAATATGAATATGTTCATTAAGCATTATGGCTCCACTTATATCCCTCATGACTTCAGTGGAGATCTGCCAATTCATGCATGATACAATTATGGTCCCCAATATCAAACTTGAAAGAAAAGCAATGAGGGTGTCAGTACAAATTCTTACAAATTTCCCTGTTAAGAAATCTCTTATACTTACTGCTGCAGGACACACTCACTCATATTTGGGTGATTAGAAGTGAAATGCTTGGTTCAATGATTCTAGCAAGTTGAAAATCAATTTGCTTCCCACACACATTTCACCATGCTCATTTGTGTCTCCTCACATCCAGTAACTGGTCCACAATTCTTTATTCACAAATTCCCTTGCACACAGAGATTAAACAAAACACAGAGCCAATATCCCAGTTCAGCAGAGCACTTGCACATAAGTGTTCCTAGAGGAATCAAGCTTTGACTTCAGTTCAGTACTACAGCGAAGCTTTCACGCTTCACCAAATCAAGGACCAATTTAATAAAATCTTAATAACCAAATGATCAAAACAGTTGCTTTAAACAAGATATTACTAAATGCCTCTAAAGCTTTGCATACATAATAATAATTACAATAAGTATTTAAAAAGAAGTCAGAGTTAAGCATCCATATCCCATGGAAAGTCAATGTGATTGTAAAATGTTTGGGCTACAATCAGCTAACATTTGCCTGCCACAGTGGCAGCAGTGGCACAGCACTGCAGAATATGAGAATAAAACAAAATCGTTAGCTGACTGAAAAAATACCACAACAAAATAAATGCTGTTTTCACACAGCTGCCTTTTTTACTTCCCTTTCCTTCCCAGAACGTGGGAGTTCATAACCTAAAACCAAACATTAGGAAACCAGGAAACCTCAGTGGTGATCTCCACACTTTTCACCCTAAAAGCAGTGGACTTACAACAAAACATGAACAACAAACTAAGGGAAAATATAGGTAATTTAGCACCTCGCTGGAACATGGCCACACCACACAAGACCTGAAAAAAATCTGCCCTTATAAAATACTTCAGAGAAATTATGCTTCCTTCTTATACTGCTCTGAAAAAGAATCAAAGCTGGCAAAGCTGAGAAAAGCCACCTTTTCCTACAGCAGAAGCCACAGGGTAGGGTACAGTTTCTTCCAACACAGGCCTCCCATTGCTCGTCATCCCACTGCCATTCATCTGCTACAAAAGGCCAGTTGCAACTACCCCTGTCCAAGTGCACTCCTTGAAGTCACTAACTTGCTAAAAGCATATGATGACACCACCCAAACTGTGCCTCAAATGTTCTGAGCTGGGTCCCACTACAGCTCATTTTCACGGGCAAACCGCAGCGTGGCACACGAGTGAGACCCCAGGCAGCCCCTCCGGATGCCATGGGGCTGCACAGAGCACCCAGGCAGCCACACCCGCACCCACAGCTCGGGCTGCCGGCCCCACCTCCTCCGCCAGGCTGCTAAAGGCTGCCAGCTGGTGGTGTGTCTGGGCTACGGGAATTGTCTGCGAGCTCCACACACAAACCCCGAAACTACTGCCTGGGAGCTCACGGAGCATAACCACCTTTTGCCATGGCTCCCCGCTCAAGTTTTGATCCACCAGTCCGGAGTATGCGGATATTCTTTTCCTTGGCTCCTGATATTGTGACCCTGTGGCAGGTTCAGAAATTCCACAGCACAGAGCCGTGGTTTCCAAACTTTTATCAATTTGCAGGCCCTATTTCCTCCACCCAGAAGCCTACAGCTTACTGTCACTGGCATTTTTGGGAAAACTACTTAGAAGTAGTCCACAAGCCATCAGACAGGAAGCTTCTAGCACAAATCTAAAAACCAGGAAAAACTTACGTCTTTTCTACCCTTAGTTACTCTTACTGCATTCAGGTCTTTCTTCTTTCAAATGTTATTTCCCAAATACTCAGGATAAATTTTTAGGCAGCTAAATCCTCTAGACCATGTTATTGCCACAGCTGGCAAACCAGACTGCACATTCTCTCCCTCAGGAAATGTTACAGCTGCAAACAGAAACTCTATTACAAGCTTTTCCTCTGTGCAATTTGGGAATCAGGTGCTCCCAGCAACGTAGCAATCAAGGGACTGCAGGTGCTGCTGCTCGGGTACCTGTCACATGCTATAGCTCTGACTCAACACCATTTAAGCTCTGTCTCTGTGCTATCTCAGACTGGCATAATTGGCCAGCTTTAGGTCTTAAGAGTCTTTTCTTCTCCATTTACATTCCCCAAAATTTTCTTTCCTTATATAGCAGTTTATTTCCTAACTCCATCTCCAGTGTTTCCCTTATGAAGGACTGAAGCAAAAGAGTTCCACTTTTCCTCTAAAGTTTACATGGTCAAAACAAACCATTATTCACACAAAGAACTTCAGAAATATATTATCAATTCTTTATTTTTACTGCGTTAACAGCCCGCTCCAATATAACAGTCCACTCTCAAAATAGGGAACAAGCTTCTCAATGAATGTTTTGAAATGTTCTGAACTGGACAACGGTGAAATACACAATAGCAATACCACACTCCATCAGAACCTTATTTCAGCACGACAAACCATTCCAGGACTCATCCTTCTATTATCCAGCAAATCATTTCATGCTTCCACGATTCTCTTTTCTCTAACCTTTCACAAACTTCTGGAGTGCACATCCTCCTTAAACGGGACTCTTATTTATACTTGACTCTGCTTTCTTATGGTTCACAGAATCTTAATTCAAAGTGCATATCTGTGCTCAGAACCTACACACACACACACGCCCCCCAAAAAGCTTCAAGGTTTTGCAGTAATACAAAACTTAAAAAAACAACTTAAAATCCATACCTTAAGCTTGGTTTTATGTTCACACAGCACTTTCTTCCACAAGGACTCCCCAACACTGTGCTGAAGAGCTGCTAATTGTTTAACAAGCACATAATGCACCTCACCTGTGACCACGGTAATTTGCAGACACACCCACTTAAGGGTGAAGTTTGCCTGTTCAGGGCATGACTTTGGCAAAGGCCAACATGGGGAATGCTATCAAAATACAGACCAAGAGAACTGCCTCTGCTTCACAAAGTTTAGACAGCAAAAGTAAGTGTTTATAGCACAAGGAAGAGCTCAGTTTTAGCTGGTGAAAATGATGGTCAGCAGAAGCCTATGCTGAGATAGATATCAGTACTCTAGAAAACAAATTCCTACTGTGTGAATTCCTTCAGCACAGCAAAGCCAGCATGGAGAAAACACATGGAAGCACTTTAGAAAGGTGTGAGACCACAGTACAGGGAAGGGGGCATGATCCTGACAAGGAGAAAGAGATGCAACCAGCCTAGAAGTAGCAACCTGTGCTTCATGCAACAGCAAAGGGAAAGCCAATACGTGTCTGAGGCCACTTGTCCTTGAGGAGTAGAGACTGTAATAATGGGAGGACTGATGACAAGGTGCAGCTGGACTAGCAGGTGGTAGCATGGACAACAATGATCTGAGGGATGAGCTGCATCCTCAAGAGAGGAGCATTCCTCTGGTGGAGTCAGAGCCACGTGCTGAACAGAAATAGATACAACTGAGGATCAACTGGGTCATCAACATGGATGCTGAGGAATGAATGTGAATACCTGAAAACACACTGAAGAACTGTGCTGACAAAGGCCAATGACAGCAAGAAACTGAGAAGATGAAGGAGCAAGAAAAGGAGGGGACAAAAAAACACAGGAAAACATGGTAGGAAAGTCAGGCCTGGAAGTGGCAAACACCTGCAGAGTCAAACTAAAATGGGAAACAAGAAAGCACAACCTTAGTAGGAAGGCAGGTGTGGCAAAACCACAGAGACATTCAGGACTGAGGCATGTAGGAGGTGTCCAGGTGCACAGCTGGTATTTAGATGGAGTTCCAGGAAGCAAGGTAAGATAGCAATGGCAGGAGGATGCAGGACACAGGGCAGGAGTTAAATATCATGTGAAAGGGAATGGGTGGTGCAAGGATGAGAGCATGAGCTTGCTTTAGTGACAGGAGGTTAAGTCTTATGAGAAAAAGGAAAGAGCAGCTGATGAGGAGCCAATGAACAATGAGAACAAAGCTGTGAGAGAAAAGGGTACAGGAAAAAGCAATGGATGACCTTGTCCAAAAATACCACATACTAGCTTAGCAGCAGTTCCACCTGTCCAACTGCAGTGCCAGGGTGTGGACTGTGCCACAGGGACTGCCTGGGAGAGCTTGTGTGGTTTGGGGAAGAGAGTTGCTGCCTGCTAATGAAGTGCTGCATGCACTCAAGAAGTGGCAGAGATCTTCCTCTCCCATTTCTACATAATATTGTGCAGCTTTTTGAATGACTTGCAGCTGCAGCATCCTTAGTTTCCAGAGACACCTTTCCTGCAGGAATATATACACATCCAGGGACAGCCCTCCACACACAGCTGCTGCAACATCTTGGAAAACAGGTGCTGCCAGGCTATACAAAGAATCTCTGAGTTTCGTTTTTGAGAACTGAACTCAAACTTGACTAGGATATTCCAAGCCTACAATGGAATATCATTGTGACATACTTCTCAGGCGTGTTCCTTATCTTTCAAAATTCATATTAAAATGCAGAAAATGTTATTGTAAGGAAGGTTGGTATATATCTTCAAAGAACAGCTAAAACTTAAAAATACACAGAACACTTTCTCCAAGAAAACCAGAGGGTGGATCTCTTAATTTACATTATGAAAAAATAGTACTCCAAAGTATGAAAGCAGTGTACAAAAATAAGGAAAAACTTCAAAATCTTTAGTAAAAATATTAAAGTCTTCAGATTAACATGATCTCTTGATGTGCTTCGCCATGATAACCAAAAATAAAACAGCAGAGTCCCTTAAAGCCCAAACAGAATTTGAGTTATGAAATAACTTGAAATTCTTACCTACTTATAATGTAAGGGCAGAAAGGGTTATTTTAAGGTGCAGGCACAGAAACAAGTTCTCGTGTGATAAGAAGGTGACTTACAGCCTAAGGATCATGGCTGTATTGCAGCTGTCTCAGCATGTATTTCCACCACAAGGTAAAAGTAAGATAATTTTAAATAAGTAAAAGAAGTATCTCACATTTATACAACACAAGAGCTTTCGTACATGTGAGCAGTTCACAGGCACCTCAGCTTACTTTATGGACATGTGTGCCAGTGCCCTTTGCAATCATATCTCTGCACAGAAGAAAGAAGAAACCTCTTGTAGATGACCCATCACAGCCTGCAAAAGGGTATTAGAGAGCTCACTTTGCTAAAGCTCAAAGCTATGGGGCATTCCACAAGGATTAACTGCCCCAAGTGCTTGAAAAACTGTCCCCAGATTACGCTGATATATATGTGACACTGATAAATATACAGGACACATATATTTATGAAGTTTGTAGTGAATCTTTCCCATAGCTGAAATGTCAAAATTTTAAGAAAAAACTGACCAGATCAAGCATTCTCAATATTCAGGTTTGGGTTTTAAGAAGTACTGCACAAAGATCAGTTACATGGCTCATCCTCAGACGTCCCTTCTTGAATTCAGTCCTCTGCTGAAAAGTAATCTTCATCTCTCACTTCTCTGTACTGCATTGAGGCCTCCCCCTCTGGTTCAAACCTGAGCATTTTTATATTCAGTCTCTCTGCAAGCTTCTGTGCTGCAAGCTTGGCTTGCATTTCCTAGATATAAAAAAAAAGGACACAAGTTAGATGCTTGCATATTTTAAGAATAACAAATACTGCTAGACCTTCATTTATGCGAGGCCAAAAGCTCTTTAAAGACTAATAGGCAAGGTATGTATTTAAATTTCTAGTCAGAGGTGAAGTGAGTGCAGTAAGATTAGCATATCAACACAGGAAAATTTTGTTTAGTGTAGGAATCAGTTTCCCATCTCAATTCATCATCATAAAAAGATCCCTTTTCTTTTTTAAGGGTGGTCCTGATGATGTAATTACTCTTCAGACCAAACTGTAAATTCATACCTCATAAGCTTCTTTCTGCTGTATCTGAATTGCTATGGATTCCTCTATGGGTAACAGCTTAGCAGGGGAGTGGTGAAGTGGTGGCAGTCGAGCAGCTGTGATATCATCCAGATGTTTCTTATCTCTAAGTCGTCTTTCTTCTGCAGTAATTGGAGAGCCAAGTTCCCCTGGTGATCGACTGGATGAGGAGCCATGAGATGACCCATTTTGCTCTCCTGACAGTCTGGAAGACACAAAACACCAAAGTTGTGGCCCAAATTTGCAGCACAAGGTTGAACAACTTCAGTTCCAAAACTTGCTTTTAACATGTAAGAGGTGCAAATAAATCTAAAGTATTATGAAAACATAAACAAATGAAAAATAAGCACCCAGAAAAACCAAAATTATTCTCTGCAGAGAGACAATACAACAAGTTACTCCTGACAGCGAACAAACCAGGAATGGTGATTTATTAGCAAGCTGAAGTAGCAAGGCTTTGGGAGTCACATGAAGTACAATCTGCTATCAGTACAGACAATGTGAACTGTCATTTCCCTAGAAGGGTAGGAAAAGAAAAAGGCTTCCTGCTATTAAAGTTCTACATGTTCTAGAGTTGATCCACAACAGTTTTGCCAATTGTTTAATAGTTTTGCAGCTTAAGCTATGAAATTCTATGAAGATTCATGTCAGTTGTTTCAAAGGGGTAGAATAAGACCACTGCTCAATACTGAGTTTCTGTGGCACTTACTGCTAAAGAGCCAACATATCAACCTTGTGTGTCATGAGACTTTAAATCTCTTTAATCGTCACTAGAAAATAAAGCCATCATGCTTATTCTGCAGCATTTCCAAATTTATACACATCGAGTATCTCACAAAAGGTTTTTCCACCCCATAATACTTACGCGTTTGTTTTAAATTTGCTTTTTTTTATGACTGGGTTCTTGGCTCTGGCCTCTAGAACTTCAATATAATGTGGTGTCTTGGGATGTAGGCTTCCAAATATATTGCCCTTATGTTTTGCCACATTTTGCTCTTTTTCCAAGACTTTGTCACTGTTATCCTCATCTACAACTGTAATTTTTTTAAAGGCATCAATCAGTGAGACCTTACTGTTGTCCAAAGCAGCCATACTTTCTGCACCTTCCTCAGCATTGCTCTGAGACACCTGCTGATCATTTCTCAGTTGTCTGCTCATGGCTGACGTGGAGACAACTTCACTAAAATGGTTCTGCTCTTCTGTAACAGTCTTTACTTTATTGTTTTTCCTCGGA
Source organism: Calyptomena viridis (assembly GCA_013390005.1). NCBI lineage: Eukaryota > Metazoa > Chordata > Aves > Passeriformes > Eurylaimidae > Calyptomena > Calyptomena viridis. The sequence goes on from WEIV01026933.1 coordinate 277,983, forward strand.
GTCCTTTGATTTTCCAAAGCTGTGCTTGTGGCATCTTCCTCAATACATTCTGCCTCGTGCCTTTCAGAAGAAATCTCAGAAGCATCTTTAATGTTTGAGTTTTCATTAAAGACTGAGGAGTCTTCACAGTTCCGTGTGTCCTGGTTTTCCTGTTTGCTTGTATTAATCTCCTCCTGTTTTGCCTGAAACTCCAACCTGACAGCAGATAACAGCTCAGCTGTCCTGGCTAGTTCTTCCTCTTGTAAAATGGCACGTTTCAGCTTTTCAGCAAAATCAGAGATCTTCTTACCCTTATCTGGAAGCTTGGCAATGAACTTCCTAAAACAAAAAAGAAAAAATAAATTTAACAGTGTATAAACAATCCTATTTCAGTCTGAGATACAGAAGTATCTTATTAGAACAGTCAGTGGGACAGGTTTTACATTCTAACATCAGCTGCTTATTCACATACTGAATTTCTGCAGCATGAAAAGGTGCAAAGCACTTGCAGCCTGGCAGTAACCACGTTGCCACTGAGTGAATCACAGAATCAGGGAATGGTTTGGGTTGGAAGGGACCTTAAAGATCATGTTTCCAACCCCCTGCCATAGGGAGAGGCACTTTCACTATCCCAGGTTGCTCAGGGCTCCATCCAGCCTGGCCTTGAACACCTCCAGGGATGGGGCATCCACAGCTTCCCTGGGCAACCTGTGCCAGAGCCTCACCACCCTCATAGGGAAGAATTTCTCCCTAATATGTAATCTAAACCTGCTCCCTTTCAATCCGAAGCCACTTCCCCTTGTCCTGAATCTACACGCTCTTGAAAAGGGTCTTTCCTCATCACTCCTGTAAGTTCCCTCCAGGTCCTGGGAAGCCACCACTATGTCACCCGAACCCCTCTCTTTTGCAGGCTGAACAATCCCAGTTCTCTCAGCCTTCCCTCACAGGAGCGGTGCTCCCTCTCTCCGCCCGGCCGCACGGACACGCACAACCCGAGCGCTGCCCCGGGAGCTACGTGCGCCCTCGCCGGCCCCCGCACGGGAGGGAAAGGCTCGTCCTCCGCCGCGCTGGCCCCGCCTGCCCTCACCGGTCCGCCAGCAGCCGCTGCTGCCGCCTCAGCAT
>WEIV01026933.1:279351-296211 GCA_013390005.1 Calyptomena viridis
TGCGGGGCCGGGGCAGCTCATCCCCCGTGCCAGGGACTGGCTCGGGTCGGTGACACCTGCGGAGCAGCAGCTGGAGGGCTTTGGGACTGATCTGACATCTCTTAGCAATTTTGGGGGGGATCTATTTATCTAAGCACCTTTCGTCTCTGGAAATCAATAAAGTCTAAATTTTTTTTTTCCCTGCAGAAATTAACTGTTACGGAAATGCATAATACTGCATAACTTTCTAATCCAGGGTTTTGATCTTTCCCTGCCTATGTTATGCAACATTTATTATACCTTATTTTAAAATTTAATTACTTTTTTTTAAATACAAATCTTAGAAGGGATATATTCCAGACACGTTTCTAAGTGAATAATTAGCAAAATCTGACTGCAGAATTTGAAGGGTCACACGTGCCTAACGCGGGGCTTGTTCCCTGTCAGCACATCCGGAGTCACGCAGTCCTTCCTGCAGGCGCGCAGCATCCCAGGGACAATTCCAGGCTGGCCCGGGTGTGACAGGCTGTGCTCCTGAGCTCGGCCCTCCCAGCGAGATCAAACACCCGCACAGGCTGAAATGTCTCCCGTCAGTGGCCTGGCGTTTCCATGGACAAGGGCGGAGCTGTTTCCACGTGCCTGAGCAGCCTTTAGCAGAGCGACAATTCCTGCCCAGGAATTACTTTTCAGGGGTCCGTTAAAGCCTTGCACGTGGCTTTGTTTTTTTTAAATCTTGTCATGTATCATAAAGAAACCGAACGCAGAAGTTCAGACTGTGGTACAACAATGATTCCAGACCTCCTCCGGTGAGGAACTTGCACAAGCACCCTTGGGAAGCCGCTCCATGCACAGCAGTGAGGTCCTTGGGGAATGGTGGCTCCCAGGTGGCAGCTGTCAGCTTTTTTAAGTTGGTCCCAGTGGAGGTTTCTTGATGGGAGCAATAGAGAAGAGGCTGATTCCTCAGAGGCTGTGGCAGGGGTTGTTTCATGGGCAGGACGAGGGCAGGGCCCGCCCGGAGGGAGCGGAGGAGGAAGCGCTCGGAAATGTCCTGCTGCCCTTTGTCTGCGCAGCTGGGCGGCCACGGGAACGGCTGAGGGAAACGGGAGTGATCGAGCGGGCAGCTGCCCGTGGAAAAAGTACCACGGCCACGGGGAGAAAACCGGCTGAAGAGACTGTTTCACTGTCCGTTACACACAGCCTGGATCATCTCCTGTGGGAAATCCCTCGAGGAGTTCTGCCTAGAAGTTCAGGGAAGAGGAAATCACTTTGTTTTTCTCACCAGGAGATCCCCGGCTGTTAAAGGACATAAGTTCTTTGAATTGCGGCTCTGTAATGCAGTCCTAAGTTATGCCACCTATGTATCTGCATCTTGCAAGAAGGAACACTTGATCCTGCTTTTTAGCTTTTTTCCTCCGCAGATAGGAGGAGGTGGGAAGGCTGGACATGGAAACTGCTTCTGCCCGCAGGGAAGGGAGAGTCTAGAAGGAACAATGCCATTAGACCACTGCTCTGCACATCATGTTCAGCTGCTTTGTGACATGTCCAGAAAATAATGCTGGTATTTATAGTGAGTTTCAGTTTATGTGTTGAACTGCATAAACACAGAAAGAAAGAAAATCAAGAGAATAAAGTGCTAATACCATGACTGCTGGGAATCATGACTGATCATTCTGTAGCTCACTTGGAATACCATTCAACGAGTCTGTATTGGTTCAAGGTCATTGAGAAGGAATATTGTTCATCTTTACAGTTAGGGAATGTTAAAATTTGAAATCATCTGTTTACAGTTCCAAAATGATGAACAAATAGCTGAAATTTGGAAGGTGCTGGAACAAATATATTCTTGTTTATGATGACGTGGGCAGCATCTACATACAATGCAATTGAGATAGTATCAATTTAGGTACAAATCTGAAGAAGGAAAAATAGATTCATGCCTTTGCAGTCAAGGAACAGAAGTGTGGAGCACTTGTGGGACTGAGGAAAATTATATCCTTAGGCATTGCTTGCCCTGGGCATGAAATACAGGTGTGTAGGAAATTCCTTACTGGCCACACTCTGAACATGAGTAATCACATCCAGCAATAGCTACAGCAAGTTCGATCTTTGGACTTTGCTCTTGCTTCTCTTGGGAGACTGACAGACTGTTATCATTTGCAATTGTGTTTTTATCATTTCCCTCAGAGCATTCTTGACATGTTTGATTAGAGGATTTATTTTGTATCACTTGAATATGTTGATCAGCATTCAAGTGAGCTAAGTCTGTAACAAACCTGGGGGTTTATTATTTCTTACATAAGCAGGAAACATAGGAAAGCCCATTGAGACGTTATCTCAAACTGTCACTGAATACAGTTTTTGGTGAGTTGTTTTCTGCCACTAGATATCTGGAGTTAAATATAATTTGTTCTAAAATAGCATGGCTGGAATTACTATGCCATTTAGTATTATTTCTACAAGAAAAGTTGTTTTCTCCTTTCTTCAACTTTTAAATATGTTACTTTTCACTAGAAAAAGGGACAAAAGAGAATTTAGAATGTAGGTTTTCAGGGGGGAAAAACTACTTTTATGGTGTCTCTGCTCCTAGGTGGAAATATTGAGGGACAGGAGAAGGAAACAAGCCACATGTACAAAGTAAACCATGCCCTCCAAAATAACAAAGAAAAATTGTATTAATGTTTGGAATTTAATTGAATCATTTAATTTAAAAAACCCACACCTTTTTATCAGCATGATGCACCTTTGTAATAATTTCGTTTATTTTCCTTAAAAAAAACCATCCTTCCTTAAATCTTTTTTCCCCCAAAATATCCCCAAATGCTTTAAAAGCAAGTCTATATACACTGACACCTATCAATATACTGGTTTACATATGGGAAGCAACTGTCTGATCATTGTAGTGCCTACACACCACATGCCTTTATAGAATATTGTGACCTCACAAATCTTCATTTCTACCTATTTCCTCTTTAAATCATCAGGTCCCTTCTACTTTTGAAAATGCTCACATACCTTTAGTAGCAGATGGCTGCTATCACTTGGTTTTCTTGTGTTCCTTCCATGTTGTGCTTGAGGTGGGGCTGGAAGGGCCTTAACTCGGGTCTCTTAAGTACTTTTCTTCTTTTACACATGCAAATAGTCCCAGGTGCTGAATGGGAATGAGATAAAATCAAGTGGAATGAAACCCTCAGCATGTACATCTCCGTTCTGTGAAGCAGGGATTGTCTGTGCAGAATCAGAGACTTGATGCAGAGAGAACTTACTTCTCATCTGTCCATGTTTAAACGTCTTCAGATGCCAAAACAAGTATTTAAAGCTCTCTGAAAAGTATCCAACTCCTACAATCCCACGATGTACGTTCAGCACGAGTTCTACTGATCTCCACAAGATTTTATGAGGTCCTGTTGTCAATCTGTACTGAACACACATGCATAGGGAAGCATTATTTGAGTAAAAAACCTCACCGTTTTCATCTGAGCATTGTAAACCTGTAACACTGTGATTGCTCTTCTTATCTAGTTGACATGTCGATTGTTTGGTTGTGACAGTCTTAAAAATAGATCTCTATTATCAGTGAGTGGATATAAACTGTAAATAAAGATGGGCCACAGCCATCGGCCTCATCCTGCTGAAGCCTGGAGAGCATCATCCAGATGTATTCAGATGTTATCTGTGGGATCTGAACCTGCTGGAGGTTTTTTTGCAAGAGCTGTGCTGCCCAGTTCTTGTTTATCCTGTGCAAGTCAATATTTCTTTATTTCATGAAAGAGTTCATCTACTTTGTTACTTGGCTTTGAGAAAGAGTCTTTAGCAAGGGAGTGCCTTCCTGTTCTCAAGAGCCCATCTGCCAAAGGAAACATCAACAGGAACATCAGGCTCCTGAGGAGCTGCTTTGCATTTTGAACAAAGAAGGTTGTGTAGAGTTGTAGCTTGCAACGTTTTAAGGTAGCTTTAGTTGTAAATGACTGTTGGCAGAACAGAATGGCAAGTTTAAATACAGTGTTTATTGCAATTTCATGTCCTACATACAGGATGTATTAAAAGCCTAAAACATAATGCATTATTTATACAGCATATATGAAAACTGTATCCCAAAATACTTTCCAGAGTATCTGGAATAAATCACAAAAGAATACTTATCATGGTACAATGTAGTCATACAATTGACTTACATTTAATGCACTTTCTGGGACCTTTCTATATGGCTTTTATTGCTGTTTACAGAAATTATACTAGTTTCTAAAGTTACAATACTAATTAACCCAATCTCAAATTGACAAAATCTACACATAAATGTTACATCTTTTCAGTCAGATTTGTCATTGTCTATGCTATTTACATTGCTGCTCATTTAACTTTAAATTTTCATGTGACACAATTGTATAAATACAGTTCCTGTCCTGTTATTCACAGTTACCACATTTAGAGCAGTCATCCAATCAAATGATGGTCACGCAGCTCACTGCTCTTAAAATACAGCATAGACTTCAGTCCTTATTTGCTTTAGAAAAAAATACCATATTGCATCGAACAGTCAAGACAGAATTTACACAGAAAACTTTTACAGTAAAAACTTAAGGCCTTGCTGCAGTCTTAGTAAAGTCATAATTTTGCAAGTCTCAGAGTTAAAACAGCTTGCAGTATTTTCAGAGGAGATCCTGTACTAAAATAGAATCAACTTCCTTTTGAAGTCTGTGTCAAAACAGCATTTTCATACATATCCTGCCCTCTCCTACCATTCACTGAGCACCTCACAGTCATCAGGTTCTGTTTTCTGAATTCTGGCCAAAACCACAGGGATAAAGAATTTTCACTTATTTAAACTTGTTAGTTATTATCTTTTACAACAACATGCATTTCCTTTTATCTAAAAATACCACCTTCATCCATTCACCTTAAGTTTGAAGGTAACTTCTACAAACTCTGGTTTAGAATTAAATTCCTGAAATATAGAGGGACTATTTGAGCACAAAAACGCTAAAAGACATTATGTAACAACCTAAATCTTCATCCCTAATGAATATTAATATACCAGTAGGGACTAGTTTGTAGTGTTTTTCTCTTCAAAAACAGATACTGTCCAAATATTTGCTGTTATCAACCACTAGATGGAGATACCTTTCCACAGGCACAAAGCTTATCCCTGAAATTGGAGTTGAATCATTACTCATCACCTTTTGGGTTCAATAGGAGGTCAGCATTATTATTTTAAATACAACTTTAGTAAGAGTACTTGATTTGAATAGACAGGACTGGATTTAAGAACTTGCATTAGACTGGAGATAAAATCAATCTCTCTGGAAAGCCCTGTGGCAAGGTGAGTACCTGCTGGGATTGACACTGAATGCAAGAACAATATTAATCATACAAAACATAAGTTGTTTGTTTTCTGTAGCAGTTACTGTAATTAAAAAAAAAAAGTCCTTCATTCATGTTAACAGAACTACAATAAAATACTCATAATGCATTTTAAGTTCACTAACACTGGGAGATCAAAACAAGATGTAAGAAAAAATCCCCTATATATATTTCAATGAGTTCAGTATTAGATGCAGTCATTCCTGCTGCTACTTTGAAGCCAAGGATAAGATTTTAAGTGCTTTGGTAAAAAAAACAGTACTCAAAACCCAAAATCCTGATTCAGGATTGCTATTGTCGTAGGAATTGCAGGGACTGCTGCAGGTTGCAGTAAGCAAAATTCTTTTTAGTGAAAACTCCTTCCTCTACTGGAAAAGTAAATAAATAAAGTGTCAGGGATTTTCCTACACAATTACTATTGAATGTATCACCAGTGGCCACTCTATCCCATGACTGAGGAAGTGCAAACTAGTGCCTCGGTCCACCAAAGCAAATTCCATTATAATCTGCTCTATGGGTTCCTATTTTGAGCAACAAACACAACACTGATCTGCACGTGTTGATGGAATTGTTTGGACCAGCCCAGTTGTATCCCTCCCTCCCTGCAAAAGGGTGCTGGGTACAAGGGAGACAGCAGGTCTCACAGGGGTGATCCACCCTCACAGTTCCACACTAATGCCCTGTGCCAGCACAGCTTCGGGTAGTGCCGACTACAGCATATATTAGAGGTTCATTACACAGAGTTACTACACAACTGAAGAAAAAACCTGTACAGCCACACAACTCCTTCCTTACAGGCGTTTGAAATGACACATGGCACTGGACAGCTTCTGACGAAGCAACTATTGCTGCTTCACTCCTCCTGCATCAGGCAAGGTCACTAGTAACTTCAAATACAAAGTTACTAAAAAGCCACTTTCAGGACAAATTTAGCAAGACTCCATGCTGCTGTTCTTCTCTAGGAATTGATAAAAATTTATCTAATCAAGCTGCAAAGGCGCGAGATAAGTGCTCGTGTTTAGGAAGCACAACGACTGCTCAAGACGTGCTGTTCTTTGTGCTGAATTCCAACACTCTCTTGAAGGGGGTGTATGTCCTCACCGGCCTCGGACTCTCGGCACATCTGTTCTCAGAACTTGCACTGTTAAGGAGACAAGAAAAACCTTACAGACTTAACATCAGAGTATCAGACAGCAGTATCGAAATGCTGTGGCAACAAACTTGTGTCATCTGATATGGACAGGCTAAAATTAAACTGATCAGTGTGTTTGATAGGTTCCATATTTCTTCTATATAATGTCGAAGATTCAAATTAATAAAACTATGGTAGATACTGGCACGTTCACTGGAGCTCATAGTGGAATGTCCAGCAATAAAGTTACTTGGACTAAGGACCCTGCAACTAAAAAAGACAGCAATGTTACATTTAAGAACACAGTTAATTGTGAAGAGTAATTCCATGATCTAAACTGTACAGAGATACATTTCCACATAGAGATAAATCTCAAAAATAGGAAAAATATCAAATAAGCTTACACACAGAGGGGCCCCAGAGAGGACAACACAGAGTTTTCTGTTGACATCCTGAGTGAAAAACACTGTTTTAAGGTTTCGAAACACATGCCATTAAAATATGCTCTAGGTTGAACTCTAAAATGAGTGTATTTTTAAATTATGAAGGAAATTTAGTTTGCTTGCTGAATCCATATGCTAATTTACACATGATTCAATTTGCAGGGCAGTTAAGAATGACAAGTTTACTTTGTGGTGGCAAAAGTAATGTGCAGTGCTCCTCCTCATCTTACTCTTGTGTTTTGTTTTGGCCTCCCCTGTGGTGACTTGGGGGGAAGATTCAAATGCAAACCCACAGCCGTGTTCTGAGGGCTCAGTGCACTCCTGAGCTGTGCTCAGGGCAGAGAAAGAGGAGAAGAGGAGGCACAATTCCTAATCCCTACAAAGCCAGGCTGCAGAGCCACTGGCCACCAGAGACAAGGTTCTGGTGGAGAAGTGGCCATGTTAGTGCACAGTTTACTGGCAATCATCCACCCCAGCCCAGGAGCTCTCCAGGAATTGCTGCAGCCCTGCCCTGTTGCTGTGGGTGTTCCCTGCCCTCCACAATGGTCCTGGTCACATCTCTGGGCACACACAAAGTGTGCACAAAGCCAGCACTGACCAGAGCTGGCAGTGCCTTGTGCTGCCTCAGTATTTCCATATGTCACAGTCAGATCTCTGACTTCCAGCTTTACTCCCGGCTTAAATGACATTGCTGTAAATAAACACTCTCCAAGGGTTTGCAACATGTTTGCATCTTTAAAAAGAAATAATAAATCCTAAACTGTAAGTCACTGAAGTGCACTACACTGAGGAGTGAAGTGTTCTTTTAAACTCCACAGTCCACTCCCAACAGTTCATTAGTAAAATGGTTAATTAATACAGCACCAATAAGGGACATTATGGGGAATTTTCCTATGAACAGGCCAGAAAAGCAAATACCTGTATGGAAGATCACATTCTACACCAGCATCTCTGGTTTCTATATTGGTCTTTGGTTGGTTTTCCATTAAATAGTCCAGTTTATCTTGTAATTCTTTATTCTGGAAAACAGTAATTTTCATCAAAAGTTTATTTTATTTAAATTATATTAATTAAGCAAGGAAATAAAATTATACATTGCCTTTGCCCCACAAGATATAATGTAAAAGTATGTAGTGAGAAAATAAAAGAATCTTTAATTCTGGGAAAAAATATAAATTAAACCAACAGTTTTATTCATAAGCTTCTAGTTTAAGTCTTTATAATACCATAATAAAACTGTACGTTAAGAAACTTAGCATGAATATTGAGACTTTATTACATACATTCCTCATGTGTCATAAATTTAATTTTCATTTGAAGAACAGCAAATACATATAGTAAATATGCGTGCAGATAACATTGGATGACATTGCTTCAAATTTTATTTGGTCTCATAAAATAATCACAATAATATAAGTTTAAAAGTTAATGCCTTACCTCACATTCTAAGAAAGAAATTTTTTCTAAAAGCTGTATTATAAATAATTCCTTTTCTTTTACTTTCTTTCTTAGCATTTCAATCTATGAAGAAAAATAAAACAAAGACATTTAGTCTGGTGGGGTTGGAAAGAGGAGGAAAAAGACCTAATTACCACAGGAATAAGAAATGTTTAATTTTATTGTTCAGCAACAACTGAATGCCTGTAAGTATTCACAGAGTGGTTTAATCCATGGATTATCCATCAAATTTAGTGGACTTTTACTAAAGTGAATTCATTCTGTAGAACTGCTAAACTGAAATCAAGGAAAGCTCAGAATACATTATTTTTTTCCTGGCAGTCATTATGCTACATTGATATGCAAGAAAGATAATTTCTAAATACTTGGGTCAAATTTTTCATGCACTATCATCAGTCACTTTTAAATTCTATACTTAAAATCAGTGTTGTGAACAAACATTAACATCCTGTTCAAAACCACCAGTGCAGACATTTCCTGCATGTCTGAAACATGTGATTAGTAGAAATATTCCCATCCTGCTAAAAAAGAAAGAAAAAATACTCAAGGTACAATAATGAAAACAACAGCAGTACCATCATCCTCACAAAAATTTACTAGATATTATAAAATATTTAAACTAAAATGCACAGAACTATGAAAAAAAATTAAGCAAAACAAATGCATAAACCAAAAAAAGAAAAGTTACAACATCAATTGAACTTTAATTTAGTCTCCACAACCTTCAGTTATCACTGATGGCCATAAAGTGTTTGCAGCTGAACAGTTACAGAATACAGGAGTGCTGTCATCATCCAACTTTCTCAAAATCAGGTATTTCCTTTTTTCTCTTTTAGTTTAAAGTGCATGCAAAAGCTATCCATGTCATCTAAAGCTATTATCATTTTAGTTTTCAAATCACAGAAACACAAAGTTTGTAGCATTTTCAGAAAATCTCTTGATCTTCGTATTTAATTACAACTGTGTTTAATAGTATGACTAAATTAAGTCAGCTATGTCTTCACTGGTTCAATAGCTTCAGTCCTGCCAATAAATTCCACTTCTGAAAAGATAAATTTGTCTTCTCTATTAGTATTCTGTTCTCCTACTATATATATACAAGGAAATAATATTAACACCAATAATCAGTGCAACACAAAGAAACTCAAAGCCAAGCACAGCTGTGTGATCAGGGGAGGGGTTTGCCCTGACACACAGTAATTCTTGTTATTGAAAGTAATCAATCCCATCAGCTGCCTGGTCAGGTTTTTACATCAAACACAAAATATTTCTGTTTCCAAAGAAGTTATCAAATTATCTGTCACCCAAAAGAAAGACCAAACTCTTGTGCTTCATAGCCATTTACCTGAAGTTATATTTAGTCTGTGATACAAAGGTTCTAAGATGGGAAATAAACTGTGACAGTAACCATTGTGTTTGCCAGTATTAGGTACAAATAGGGTTTGTGTCAGTTAAAATTCAACTTCTGTTTCTTTATTCTTCACATTGGCTACAGAAACACAAACTCCCTATGGATGTTTTTGAGGTTTTTTAACTACAATAGTCTGAAGGCAATAATGATCACAGACACCTTAAAATCTAACAGAGAATACAAAGAGGAAGACCTTGCCAAACAGCTTCCTTCCCTTCCCAAACACAGAACTGAACTCTGAGAAGCCAGTTTGCAGTTTGGTGAGAATGCTCGAAGGACCAGCAGACTGAACCAGGCAGTACTGACTCTGCCTCCCTGTAACATGTTTGCATAGCACATAGAACCCATTAAATCAATCTCTTTGCCCCTCTGAAGAATTACACCAGATTTTTGAAATATGCCTTCTCTTGTGCAGACAATCTGGTCCTATACCATCACGTGCTCCAAGTCTCAGCCTAGCAGTAAACCACAATGCTATGGTCAGACCATGCAGATTACACAATGACCAGGCTCTCAAGTGTGTAACATATAAGCCTTTTGGTGCATCTTTGGAATATTGTAAACTCAAAATGTGACACAGCCACGCAGACCAAATACGTTCCAGGAGAAATAAATTGAGCAGTGGCTAAAATGAGAGGCTGTTTCAGCAGCAGGAGAGAAGTCCTGCAGTCCTGTTCCCCAGGTACAGCACCCTGTCTGTGAGGGCACTGCTGGAGTTGAGCAGGGCCACAATGCAGCAGGAAGGCTGCACCCCCAGGCACGAGGACAAACACTTGTCTCAGCAGCTACTGCAGTCCAAGGGCCTGACACAGATGACACATCCCAGTAGATTAATTTACTGTATTAAAAAAGTTTATTTACTGAAAAAAGACTTGAATACACATCACCTTATGACATTAGCACCAGGAGTGAACAAACCTGATTTGATTAACCCTTGAGGGGATGTCACAGGAAACCAGGAATAACTTTAAGGGATTATGTTAATATATTACTATGTTAAATAAAAACCCCCAAAGCCCACAAATCCAAGTCTCTCTGTTTCAGGGAGCTGCATAAAGCAAGAGAACAATTAGCAGGTAACAGAGCAATAGACTTTGACTTTGGGTTGAATGTAAGGTAAGAGATGTAATTTAAGAGAGGAGAAGCAAGATAAGTCAAACATAATACTGAACTCCAGGCCCAACTGGTGGCCAGAAGAGTCTTGTAGAATGGTCAGAAATAAAGCAGTGCAAGCCAAAGACTCTCAAACTCCATGGACTGACTCACATATCCTTTCTGGACTGATTCCAGGACAAAATTACCACCAAGATGTTCCTATGTTTTCTTTGGTCAATACCCAAGGTCTATAATCCACCTCATCCTTGCTGTGTCTGCAGACTTTAGCATTTCAGCTCGTTGCCAACTCAGCAACTTGCCCCTAAATCTGGCTTTTGCACAACTACCCTCTCAGATTTCTTCATGATTTTCTACAAGCACTATTCAGGTACATCCTTCAGCCTCTCTCTCCCAATCTTCTCTAGAAATTTCCAGATAGACTTTCCCTAACACTTAACTCTTGACCTGACTTGCATCATTAGACTGAATATTTCTACCGATATTTCTATAACCTTCATGTCCACATTAAGCAGTGAAACAAAACTGGCAACCTACTGAAATACCATTTACATTGATTACCCACTCACTCCTTTCAAAACAGTTCTGCTAACAGTAAAAAAGTGGCCTTAGCAACCCTTGGCCACACAATCACACTTTCCTACCACTTCATTTTCCCACCCCATTATATTTGTTGTTCCAGCTTTCCCTTTTCTTGTTGGGAGACATCTGACTATTCCAAAACCAGAAAGGAAAAAGCTACAAGGCTCAAGCTACAGTGTGTAGTTTATCAGGTCTGCAAGCAACTAAGGGGCATCAGGTGCTCTCAGGCCATTCCCAGGGGCTGGGGAGCACTCCCCACAGTGCCAGAACAATTGGAGAGATGAAGCCCCTGGCTCAGGCTGTCACACAGGTGGCTCAGGAGCTCTGCACGGGGTGCATGTGAGCTCAGCCCTTTGGCCACCTCACCTCAATCCCCAGCATTTTGCTGTCAGGCACAGGAAGGGCACCTGATCTCTCCTCCTCCTGGCACAATCCATTGAAGTTCCCTGCAGATTGTGCTGGGTGTGCAGCTTGCATTTCACATACCTACTGCAATTTCTAATGATCTGCATCAGCACGTAAAGCCCCACACGCAATGTGAATCATCCTGAATTCAGCCATTGACTCAGGATTGATGTGTCAAGCACTTCTTTTCAAGCTCTCTCCTCATTTCCATCCTATTGCTGTTACCACCTCTATGCTTTCACCTCCTTCTGAAACCTTGAGATCATTTCTCTCAAACTCCCTCCATCTTCAGACTGTCACCTTGCAGCAACTCCTAGAAAATTCAATTCTTGTCCATCCCATCAATGAAGATCTGTTTCTGTCTCACTAAGACATCTACAGAGTCTCCAAATACCAAACAATTGTCATGGTACTTGAATGTAAATACTTTCTAGGAAGAGCTGCACTTCTGACTTTCTCTTGTACCACCAAGCAACTAAACTTTACTTCACTAAGATGGAAAGTGAGATGTAAGAGTGAACAGCATCAAACTGATCTCACAAGTAGAACACCTAAGAACAGTCAGGAAGAGAACTGCAAGACCTAAAAGAAAGAGTCTCTAAAGAAATGCTGCAGGTGTGAGTAGTGATATTAGAAGGGAAAGTCAACAGAATTACAAAGCCGTTACAGCAGAAAGAAAAAGCATCTTAACACCAAAATTGTGTCAAATTGTAGAGACTTTATAAAGAGAGTTTGAAATAGCAAACTTTATTTTATTCTGTGTACTCAGACACAGATCTGGAGGCTTAAAATATACACTGATCTGTTTGATTGGAACAGATCCAGCTATTAGGTAAACTCAGTCAACATTTATCACTTGATATTATCATCCATTAGTCTGAAATATTTATCAGAACATGACAGTTTTAATATATTTAAGTATCATATATTATTCAAGTACAGTGTATTTTCCTTATTGTTTACCATTAATGCATTGGGGATCTGTAACACTGACACAGAGACATGAAGAAACAGGTCACAAATATGACTAAACAAAGGAGAAACATGTGCTACACAGCATGCATCAAACAAGACAGACAAGACATTGCAACATTAGCTTGAAGTGTCAGAGGTAATTGCTGTACAAGGAGAACAGGATTTTCCTCAGTCCAACATTTCACTGGACCTTAAGTGATATTTATCAGAGGCTAGACAAGAGTGTTGAAATTTTTTCAGGGAACATAATACAGTAAATAGGAATGAGCACCTTTGCCTTTTTATCCTCCCTAAATCACTTGAGCTACCCATCAATACCTTTTGTATTTTAAAACCAACATTGTAATTAATGAAAATGTAACAACTGATTGATTTAGTTAATGCACCAACTTAGAGCCCTTGCTAAACCAACGAGCTGTATGAACACATTAGGCCAGTCTTTGATGTACATGGATTGCTAAAGCAGGCCCATGGGGCTGGGATGTCCTAATGAGTTACAGACATTGGCTCACTGCAGTTCAACCCACCTCCGTGAGAGCTACCTTAGTTATGGGCAAGTTTTCCAATTAATGACTTGGCCAGGAATTCCCAGCTGAAAGGGCTGATGTCGTGCATGTATAAACACTCTCACCAAACACCAGCAGTGATTCTACTTCTGCCAACAGATAAGCAAGGTACTGCTTGTTCAAGTCCACTGAGGCACACCAAACCCTTGAGCTGGGGAGGGAGGGCAAGTTATTTATGTTCTGTCCTTTATCTTCTTCCTCCAAGCTCCCAAGGTAGCTTTCTCTTTCTACATTTCTTGTTTGTGTTTTTGTTGGTGTTTTGTTTTTATGGTAGGTACTGTACAACACAGATTTTGGTTAATAAAAACAGGGCATGTGTCTGTTGGTGGTGATTCCATCTTCTCATCCTCTATGCTTCTGTGTGGCTTCTTATATGTGACCTTGAAACAGTTCTTCCATATTAAAACAGGGAAATTTTGCTATATATCTGGAGTTGGAGTATCTTGACACAGATGTCTTCAGATGGTCAAGTCTTTGGTGGAAAAATTTGTCTTTATCCCCCATTTGTGCAATACAAAGTATCTTCTGTATTTGGGACATCATTTGCTCATTAGCACTTTGTCCTTTCATGCAAGTATCTTCCACAACAGAACAGGAGACAGCTTCTCCCTGGTGTTTGGTCACCATTTATTATCCAACGAATCTGAGACTAAAGCTGGAGAACAGCTCATGGGCCATGACCTAGAGACAGTTCAATTCAGTAGTTAGGGGAATTTCATGTGAAATCTGAGTTCTGTAGATAATTTCTTGGCATGAAATCAAATATCCTTTTCTCTTCCAAGCAGCCTCCTACATCTGCATCAACCCACTCACCTTGCATACAAAACATAAATGCTTATTTCCTTCCCTCTCCTGCTTCTTAACAATGAAACAATATTACATAAAATAAACTTATTGTGCAATGAAACCACAATCCGTTTCAATGTCAGTTGCACAAATCTTGAAAAGCTCTCTTAAATCTATCCAGGTCTGAAACTGAGATCAAGCCACAAAGTAATTTTGTTGCTGATTTGAAATCAGTATTTTGTATTTCATTTATCTTACACTAAACTCTCATTTCCTACACTGGCACAGGATGAACTGGTTGACTGTATCGTATAGATACTTAAAAGACAAGCTCTCGCCCCTCTCACAGAACAAGAGCAATTTGAACCCTGAAAGAAGCAATGTGGTAGCAGGTTCCAATGCCTTCCCACAGCACCTCTGTGCTGCATCTGCCTGCACAATTCCATCTCTGCAGGGGAAGCTCCTTAGTGCAAGGGCCTGAAGTTTGTGTGCCTCCATCTTTGACCTAAGAGTCTCCCTGCAAATTCTTCCTCTCATCAAATTGTCTTTTTCCTGGGCTGTCTTTGACAGTTTCTCTCTGCCCAGCCACACTTTAAGATAGATACAAAGACAAGGCTAAAAAACCCCTGAGCTTTGGGTGACCCACTCGGGCCATCTGTCTCTTCTCACTCTTTTCTTTAAAGCCTGCAATGTACAAATAGTATGAGAAAAGGGCTGGGTTTCTAAACACCTGCCAAATGCAGGTCCTGCACTTTCAACTGCCAGCACTTCATTTAAAATGTACTACACTAACCTGTGAACAAACAGATTTATTTAACAAACAAGTTCAACACAGGGATACATCTGTCAGCCTTAAATCAGCTGCAATCTCTAACGAGAACATGAGGCTTTAAAGCTATGCAGGATAACTTTTCTGCTCAGCTGGTGCACTAATGGGCTCTGATCTTGGCTCTCACAGCAGAGAATCTCTATGAGACTGAAAAATGAGTGTGCGCGGGCTCTAACACACACAGACATCTCGAAGGTACCAACTCCAGCAAACTTCCATTTTATTTCTTCCATTTATTTTTCTCCTGAAAGTTATTTTCTGTTCTCCTACTTACTTTATGACTGGTTTGACTAGATCAAGTTGAAGAAGGTTCTATTAGTGCCCGAGAGGGAAGGATTTCTTTTCAGAGAAAAAAAATTATAAGCAAATGATTTTTTTGCTAAGGAGTATAAGCACACTGGTTTGTGATTGACCTCTGCCCGGGCTCAATTCCCTAGATCACATATCCACTGCATTCAGTACCAACAACATGGGCCCTCTGAACAGGAAAGCGTTCACACTCTTTCCCTCCATGGCCTGCTACATTTGGTGCTTCTCTGCCAGCACCCTCTTTCACACAGGCCTCAGTTAGGACTGACCACTGCCTCCTAACACACTTCTAAATACCATCAAAACAGCACTGGAGGTGTTGGAACTGCCTACTGAACCACAAAACTCCACTCTAAAGCTTCTCTTTCACCTCCTCCTGACTGCCTGCAGTTCCTTTACAGAATGCCCTGCTTCTGTCACTTGCAAATGATCCATCAGCTTTCCCTAAAAAGGCCTGAAGAGCAATCTATTTTGTGATTTTTTTCAGCCAGGAGGTTAATTTCAGTACTGGTTCAACTTTGACAGTTCTCCATGTGAGTTTGAAGGAGTATATCTTGTTTGTCCAGCAACCCTTTGAAGTGATGTTCACTTCTCCAATTTGTCTAAATTGGAGGTAGTAACAGCATAAACTTCTGATTTATAACAAAAGAATCAACCCATTATTTATAACTCAAATTGGTGTCCAACCATACTAAGATTAATACTAAAGAAAGCTCATCCTGTAGTCAAGCAAGTATAAGCTTGGCCATCTTTCTCACCTATTTCCTACAGCAGCTGTTTCAGCTTCTAACAAAAGTACTGCTGGCAATTTTGACTATTTCCTTTCTTTCCACTTCTCTCCTGAGTTTCCCAGGTCAGCCTGTTGCCAGTCCATTCTCACAGCACAGAGAAGCTCAGTGTTTCAGAAAGCAGGATTTCTCACTTCTTTGATCATTCTTTCTCAATTGTTTAAATGCATAATACTAATCATTATAATAACCCTCATACACCCTTAGATATGTTATTTTACAGATACTAACAGTGAAAGTAGTGCAATAATGAGTAACATGGCATTTTTTGTGATGCTTTTCTAGATATTCCTTCCTATTACATTCTGCAATCAGTTAATTTTAGTGTAGAGAGGATGTGTATTTAAATATAACCTGATGCACACATTTTCTGGGACTTAAATAGTAGTGCAATCCTCCCTATTTAATCTAGGAAGTATTTTTAGTCCTGCTACTCACTATTTTTTAACTTTATTTCCAAACAGAATCTTCAGATAGCATTGCTTTTCAATATTTTTGTTGCTGATTTCTCAGCTTCTGTGGCATAGTTAGCAAGTGTTGCTTAAAATGAGCCTAAAAGTATTTCTCAAATATTACATAGAGAAGAGCACAAAGTCATGAAAAACACCACATGCTTAAACAGCTGAGGGCATACACATCTGCAGTGCTTTTTCTCTTCCCCCATGGAGGAACAGCTACTCTACACTATTAAAGCTGCTATTTTTAGGCCTTAATTAAAAGTCCAGT
>WEIV01026933.1:296226-320319 GCA_013390005.1 Calyptomena viridis
ATTAAAAGTCCAGTTTAGATTAGTGCATACCAACTATATTGGGAATATTTCCTTAAACACAATCCAAACACAAGCCACAAACAGCACCAAATTTATTAACAAAACAACAAAAAAACCAGTAACTGCCCAATATATTTGGTACCATCTGACCTGATCAAACCTCTGCTACAGGAGTCTTTAGTTAGTTCACTAGTGAAAATACAGATGTAGCTGCAGGTGTTAATTCAGTTCTGAAGGAAACTGAATTAAAAGAAAAACTAAAACACACAAGGACTAAAGGAAAGAGAAAAAAGATATTCCCTGTGCCTATGTGGCAGTCAAGATTTGATACAGAGTTTTAGTTAATTTTGAAAAGCAGGCAGTCAGACATCAATTAGAAGTAGACATATTTGATAGTTAAGTACTGCCTTGTTAAATAGGATAACCAGAAAATCTAGAAGGGCTTTCTCTGTATATGAAGGCACCAAATGAGATACATTGCAAGGAATCAGCAAGCTAAACTCACACATTAAACCTAATATTTATGAAACCATAATCATTGGCTCATGCTTTATATGTGTTTTTTTGCCAAAACACCCCACGGAGCTGGAAGGATTTGTTATACCAATACAGCCCACTAGAGGTCAAGTTACATCCAGCAGTTTAAAATACATTTAGTAATAAAGGGCAAAATTTAGGCCCCCACCGTCTTATATTTTACTAGAATCATCCCTTTTGCCACATCCATCATGAAGTGACAAGTCCTTTAGAACTTTAGCTTAGAACAAACAGAAAAAAATCATAATATGATGGTTGGTATACAGAGATACAAAACAGATTAAATAACTGTTTCCATAATCCATTAATTAGATGGATAGGACTATTAGATTGGAGTTTTCCCGAATAGAATATCATAGCATAAAGATTGTTAGTTCAGTTTTAGACCAACTATGATGCTTGAAAATAGTGAGAATGGCAAGCTGAATTAAAAACAAAACCTCGAGGCTTGATATATATGATATGACAGAAGAACTTCAATCCTTCTATGGAAAAGACACTGAGTATCACACATCTGATCATACAGCAGGACAACTGTAGAATCTTATAAAACAAACCAGACACAGGATAAACACCACCTTGACAAAAAATGGAACAACTCCATGTCTAATCAGAAATCCTGTAATAGCCTACTGTGAATGCAAAAAGAATGCCTTAGATTTGAATGGTTTCCAAACATTTGATTTTGTGAATGTGTGATGTCCAAATATAAATAGAAGTTATTTCACGGAGGCCTATCCTCTGTGCAGCAGGAAGGCTCCTGTATTAGAGCTCTCAGTCTGCTTTGCAAAGCTCCAGTTGAAACTTAATTTACCTATTCCCTCATGTTATTCTTTCATACACCTGGAGAAACAGAAATGTTTGCAATTACAGCCTTCTGACTACAAAACAGCTTCCTGACATGCAGGTAGCCTGTAACTTAAAGCAGCTTTCCGGCAAAACTGCACTTAAAATTTCACAGGAAATGTTATCAGCTAAGATGATGTCCCAAGACCAGAGTAAAAAGAGATGAGTGCTGAAAAACTGTGCTTGCTTGCATATTTCTGTGAAGAATCACATAAAAAACCCCAAAAAAACTAAACAAAACAAACAAACAAAAAAAGAACAAAACAATAAAGGCCAGTTTTTGCCTTCCACTTCTGTACAGGAAGGAGACCCTTAATGACTAGACTGCATTTTGTCAGCAGGTACCCTCTGAATGGTTCCAATTGAGTTACAATGGTTCCAAGTTATATGTTACATTTCCGGAAGAGTTATAGAATTAGTGTCAGCCTAAAATCACAGTATATAACATCCAGCCACTAGATTAAACTGCTTTCACCTCGTCTCTCTGCTTCACTCACTCCAGGTACTTAACTCATCTTCCATTGTATCTAAGGTCCCATAAGGAAACCACACACAGAACAGAGTTCTCTTTGAATTATGTACTAAAAGAATCAGTGTTCCCCAAAGACTCAAGAGTTGTTTTACTAGATCTCACCTCCTCAACCATATGCTTGACTTTCTTCTGTTGGCAGTGGACCATATCATCCAGATGTTTGATTCGCTCTCTCAGGCTGGCTGCGACCTCCTCCAGATGCTGTGACCTAGAAAAACATGCAAGAATCAAACATGTAAGTGGGGAGCTATGCAGTATAAGCAGAACAAGAACAACCCCCATAATCCATCATAAATCAGCACGGGCGAGTCAAATTCCGCTGAAAGATGTGGATTTGTCCAAAGTACATTTGGACAATGGTAATCTCAAAATGCCTGTCTCCACCCAAGTTTATTCACCTTTGTCTTGCATACTGCCACACTTACTCAGTGCCTGAAGTGCTGACAATTCAACAGTGTGACAAAACTCATCTTAAGGTGGGTTTTTCTTTAAGTGAAAGGCTTTTATACAACTATATCTTTATCTCTAGAAAGACGCATTTAGCCCGACTTACCACCTGCAAACATTATGAAAATGTATACTAAATAAAAACCAGGAAGCAGGTCTGCTTTCAAAGCTGCTTTACTGCAGGGAAGCCTTGAGTGAAGAATTTGGCAGAGCTGCCAACAGCAGCAGAATGCTAACTGGAGTGGTTTTAACTAATCAACAGTCAGCAGGAATTGTGAACATTTTAAGTTTGTACATGACTCTTCAGATAGATTCTGCATTTCTCTCTTTAACACAGAAATTGAACACCCACAGAATTCCTGGCCAAGTTGGTTGTCAGCTTGTCAGCAAAGTAGTTTTAGAATACGTGAAGAAACAGGAGTGGAGCTTTTTAATAAATTTCTGGCTTCTTGGCCACGGGAGTCTCCATTTTTATCCACATGTACAATTCTTAAAAGTCTTCCAAGAAAGCATTTGCTTGCTTACAAAATAAACTTCTGTGCTCCTATGTTCAGGACTGGACAGAATTTGAGAAGTGGAGGAGGGGAATCAAAAACAAAAAGGCTTTTTTCTTCTTGGTCTGTGCACAGTAGAGGAAACTGTTGAAGCTGCAAATAGAACTATCATTCTAAGACAAAGCAGCAGATGGCAAACTGTAAGACATGATTCCAGTGAATGACTGAATTGTATCCTGTTTCCCCCCAAAGAGTCTCTCTTCACAGTGGAGTACTCTACAGAAATGGAACTGCAGCACTTTGATGAAGACTTGAAAAATTTAAGGCATTGCTGCAAGTTTTTCAGTTGTGTACACTAAGGTCTCACAAAGCTGCAATTTATATTTTGATTGCAATTATAACACATATTTGGTCTCTCATTGAAAGATTCAGTATTTTAAGCATGGATAGCAATGGAGAAATGGAACAGATATCCTTCCTCAGGTGGAGCTCAAGTGTCTGGTCAGGTACAGACAGGTAAAGAGAATTTAAGAACAGACTTGAGCATCATCTGAACACAGATTCATTACTTGCATAGTATAGACTGCAAGTGTGAGCTGCTTGCATTGCCAAATTCCTGCCTGAACACTGCCTTTACCCTTTTACTGCAGTGTAACTTTTCACGCTGAAAAGGACTCACTGAAGCGAGAAGAGTCTGTTATTCAGAGGTAAAGGAAGAAAGTAATTATCTTTCATCTCCATATTCTATGTTGTTGAACATCTGTTCACTTTAAATTATTATTTTAACAGGCTGCTCTGAAAGCCATTCTTAGCCCGACCCCAGAGAAGCTGGTCATAGATCAATACAACCAGGCAGTGAGAGGCTCTCAGCAGGGACCTACTTTTATGTTTATGCTTCCCAGAGAACAGCAGGATGCCAAAAACCTTGCAACTGAATTTCTAGGTGCCACAGAACCATAGGTAGTAATCAAGTACAATTATCCAGTCTTTGGTCATAATTTGTCTTTACCCACTCAAGCAGTGCCATATAAACCTTTGAGTGGCAGATGCAATTTTCACTCCAATTGCAGTTACACTATTTTCAGTGCTGGATAGAATTCTCTTGAAATTTTGTCTCTGGCTTTGACTGAAGCTTTCTTTTGCCTGGTCATGGTGCTCTGTCTGAAGTGGTAATGGATGCCACCTGTGGGCAGAAACAACAGACCTGCCCCTCCAAGACTCAAATCTATTTCCTGCTTTCCCTTTTTTATACCAAAAAAGATGCCTCTGGCAGAATTTGGGAATGCAGATTTAAGGAAAATGCGATCCACAAATATGCCACAACTTGTTGCATCTACAATGTACTCTGCATATTTGCAAGCAACTTTTCAGGAAAGATGCATGAAGGTGGACTTCGTTGCAAAAATTAATTGTCTCAGTATTAACATGTAAATAAACCTACATTCAGATAGTCAATCCCTCAGACACCAGTTTTAAAGTTAAAAAACAAAATTCAGGTGTCTTCAAAAACAAACCACCCCTTAAAGTCTCCTAACATTACTAGAAGTTCCACACACAAGACATATCTCACCTTTCACTGTCAGAGTTGTTTTCAGATTTTGCTCCAGATATTTGTATTTCATTTAATTCAAGTTGTTTTTGCAGCTGCTGACGCTCCTAAACAAGAAATGTTATCCTTCAGTTCTCCATGTGTCAAAATGCAAAGGCTTCACAAAGCATATTTCATTGCAATTCAAAACATCATTTATGAAACTAAAATAGAAACTGATTAAACAAAATTCATGCGTTTCCTACAACCAGGGAGCACAGAATGCATAATAATAAAATCAAATTCCCAGCTATGCATGGAAATAAGATCAGTTTTCAATTTTCTATTTGAAGATGTATGGCTGTACTCGAAACTAAATTTTTTTAATAAAAGGATGAGTCATCAAAATCTTTAACTACATAAATGTCAAATTGTTAGTGCTCCAAAAAGACCTCTCAATCCAAGGCTGAGATAAAAGGTATTGCTGTATTTTCTTCCCCCAAAACATTCCTGTTTATTTTTAAGTGCCCACCAGCACAGTGCTTTTGAAGATCTACGAGGACTAGGAGACTGAGTCAAAACAAGTGAACAGAGAAGTCAGTATGTTATCCACTTCAATAGGAATTTAAGAGGCATTCAATCTGACTTAGCAAGTATCAGATAGATAAGAGCAAATTAAATAACTACTGTGAAGAAACCCATTTGTACTTATGAACTACACTGCCATCCTTTATTCACCACATAATACTTACAAGTTTAAGGCTGAAGCCCAGATGAAGTTAATGGAGCCACTAAAGGGGGATATTAAGCTGAATGATTTCTCAGTGTAATCACTTATTCTACTAATAGATTTGCAAGTATTAGACAAAAGGGGCTCAATGTACATTAGACTAACCAGTCAAGCCAGTAAGACAGGCTTATAAAAATCTATTTCTCTGTAAAATACCAAGATTAAAATGTACTATATATATAAAGTAGAATTGGTGAAAAAACCCCACTTCATTTATTCTTTCCACTGACTGAAATTCTCTCTGTTCCTGTATTTTAGACAGCGAGACACAAATCTTTAAAGATAATGAGATGCCTGGTACTGAATGAAATGAGAAATGCCAAAGTACATCAAGACCATTTCATGGTCACTGCAGCCAAGGCTGCCCTTGAGCATCACATTCCCCACCAGTCCCTCCTTGTTGAGGGGAACACGGTCCAGCACATCATCTCTTCTTGTTGGCTCCTCTATCACTTGGAGAAGGAAGTTATTATCAATGCCTTCCAAGACCCTGCCCTGCTGTGATGTCTCTCCAACAGATGTCAGGGTGGCTGAAGGCCCCCATGAGGACCAGGGCTGGTGAAGGTGAGGCCACTCCCATTTCTCTCATCCAAAGGATGAGACAGCCTCATCCTTTCAGTGCTCCTGGCTGGGTAGCCTGTAGCAGAGCCTTACTATAATGTCACCTGTCCCTGCCATCCCTTTAATCCTGACCCATAAGCTCTTGGTCAGCTCTTCCTCCCACAACAAGATTTCTAAGAGACTTTGAATCATATAAGATTATCACTTGATTAGGCTTAGACCTTGCACACTGAAGGGAGACTGAACAGTCTTAAGTTCTTTCTTTAAAATAATGGTTCATTTCCTAAATAAATTTTGACACCTTAGCCCTGACTGTAAAGACCACTAGAATGACAGAACCACCACATCATCAGTGTCTCTATGGCAGTCCAGGTCCATTTACTGCTCTGAACACAACAACTAAGTAAGATGCAAACAGCAATGGTGTGTCACTGAGCAGCATAACAAGAACAAGTTAAATGTCCTCCATGCACTGTGCACTTGCTTTAAAGGCAGCAATTAGCTAACTCTCATACCTCTTCCATGCGCTCAATCAGCCGGTCCAGCTCACCAATTCTCTGGTCTTTTTCCTGTATGCTGTTTTCTGTAATCTGCATCTTCTTATTTGCCTCTTCAATAGCCTTCAGAAGCCGATTTGTTTCCTCCTTCAAATAAGAACATTTACAGTCACATCAGTATCTAATATACTAATGAGGAATTTTTATTTTAGAGTATAGACCCAGGCCAATAGCTTTTAAGCAAGCTCAGAGATTTTCACTACACCCACCCAGAAATCCATAAGAGCTGTGACTCTAAATGTGAATTATACAGAACAAAAGATTTGGGATACCTCAAAGTACACAGGTATAAGTAAAGCACCATTATGACAATCTGAGAAAAACTTTCACCCATTTCTTAGATATTTGTTTTCTCTTCTGAGGATGCTGTAAAGTAACAGCATTAGAAAAATATGCTGTTGCAGAAGACAGCTTTTTAAACACCAAAGTCTGTCACATCCAGCTTTTTACTTTCCTCACATATAAAGCATTATGAATAACAGGAGACTGGGGCATCTACCTTCAATCTCCATCATTATATTCCTCAATCAGTTAAAAAAATACAATGACTAACTGCTCACAGAAAGGTTTTACTTGGGGGTGGAGGGAAATCAGAGGACAGGAATTCTTGCACCACTAGAATCCAGTGAAGTTGTTCCCCTTCTCCTTAAACTGTCACTAAAATTGGACATTTTATTTTTCTTGGTTTTAGAGAATCGTAAGTTAAAAACCAACTTATTCTATTTCAAATTTTGAAATCTACATTATCATTAACATTACTACATTTAAACACATTCTCTTCTTAGTCCCACAATCCCAGAAGTTTGGAAAGTTTAGTAATTATGGCTTGACGAGTCCCTGAGACAGAAGGAAGGAATACATGTCAACTCTGGAGTATTAAGTGATTGAGAAACAACACCAAGCTAAGCACCACTCTCACAGGCTGCTGTACATACTAGGAGGATTTCTTTCTCAGCTTTATGTTTCTGTTCCTCTTCTCGCATTTTTTCCTCATACTGACTGTACAGTTTTCTTGTCATCTCTCTCATGACTTCAGCGTTGGCTTCCTGTGATGATTCCACCTGTGAGGGAGGAAAGTTGACCCATCCATCAGTACAGTATTGCTGGCAGCAGGAGAAAGAGTTCACATGATGTGAAAATAACACTTCAAACTTCAGCTCCACCTTGTTATAAATCTGACATTGCTGAGGCAGGTTTCCATTTGCATCAAGACCATTTACAGCATTCTGCCAGTATTCACATCATTCAACTTTGTAGAAGTTACTGTTTCATCAAGTTTCATGTTGTGTGAATTTAACTCAGTCATTGCTTATCCAAGATCAGGATATGCCTCTTTATTGAGTCCTTCCATAACAGCCTCCAAGTTATTTGTTTTGTTTCCCTATTGAAAAGATTTTCTCCCCTTATTCTACAGAAGCACAGATTAGAGATGGACTAGACTCAGCCCCGGTTCCAAAATGACCGTGAACATTGAAAGCAACAACTACTCTATTGCAGTACCCTCCCTGCTCCCTCCTGGTTTTTCATATTCTGCTCTTTCTATAGGCACAAGAACTGGGATGACCATGGAGCAAAGCAGATCAGGGAACAATCAAACTTAAAATTAATATTCTTAGGGGTGTGGAAGGGTTAATTTTTAAGAACAGAACCAGAAACTTTACTAGAGCTCCTGGGAAGAGGGCAGGAATGGTAATTCAGAGACAGGATTTCCTCCTTCTGTTGGCTGAAAACACTGACTGAAGCACACCCTCAGTGATTAAACAGCAGATAGGATATTCACAGCTTAAGCCTAGCTATTGTGTAAACCACAATAAAAGCAAAGCAAAATAACTAGTCCAGGACTCAGTGCTCTTCCTAGAGATGCCATGAATTGGCCAACATTACAGTGAAATGCTGTGGGTGGTAAAAGACTGACAGGAAGAGGAGGAATATAATGTCATCTCGGAGGTGAACAAAGTGGTCCCTGCTGATCACTACACTTTACACAGCTACAAAATACATAGTTCTGATGACAAAAGTTTTGGGTTGGTTGGGGTTTTTTCCATTTCAAGGACAGAAAGATTTATTAAACCCTTGTGTTCATCTTGCTTGGTGGAAACAAGCTTGTTTATTAAGCTGTAGTAAAACAACAGTGTATTTCATCCTTTGAAAAGGGACTGAGCTCTGAAGGACTCCACTTGTACTGCAATTCCCCCTCTTGTCATCCCACCTAAAACAACCCTGGGGCACAGGTAGTGAGTGGAGTTAAATTAACCTTCCACATTTCAGGAAGCTTGAAAGAATCTTATCATTCAGAAAAAGCCAACAATTAAGCCCCAGATTCCTTAAGATACACTTAACTGGGATATGATCTCTGTCCTTGTATCTCCATCTTTCCTGTTTATAGCTTGAGCAATGAGGAGAGTAAACAAGCATAAAAAGGCAGATGTGTCAGGGCATCTATTATAATACTCATGAGCAACATCTCAGTCTCAGTTATTATGGTTATATGAATAAACCAAACCTACTTAATAAGCCACGGAGGTGTGTTCTTCTACCTAGAGTGTAATCATGGCATACAGTACTTATTGCTTTTCAACTGCTAACCTCCCAGATTCCATACCATCCTCCTGTGTTCACCCCTAGAATTAAATCCCAGATGTCTTGGCACCTTTGAGACATGATTTTATATTTAACAGTAAAAGACAGTAATGATGCATTTTATTCACTAACTTTGTACCCAAACTGCAAGTTTGAGGGCAAAATTTCCCCTTTTTGCACATAGAGGGAAGGCACATATTCTGCAGACCTTGATATGCTTGAAGATGAACAAATCCTTACACATTCAGTAGAACTGAGACTTATGCTGTGGTTCTCAGCCCTCAGAAGCAGACATACCTTTGCCTTACTTGTTGATGCATGTCCTTAAGATTATAGTGAAGCCCAAATTTCTGTTTTAAAATCTTAATTGTGTCATCTTTGCTGTTTTTACTTGGTTTTTCCCTCTGTTTATTTCCTGCTGACAACAGCAGGTACAAAATACAGCTACTTTTATAGCCTGTGGAGCTTCACTATGAGAGGAAACTAGAGCATGAATTGTAAGTTGAAATGCACTTACGTTAGTGTTTTCTTATTTAACTGTTTCTGAATGCAAGTCACTAGACAGCCAAAAAGAAACATGAGCAAAGAAGTAGTCACCTTAATTTCACAAATTTGACCTCAAAAAATTCATACATTTTTCAAAACTCGACAAATTCTGATACAGTAATATATCCAAATTAGTCTACCTGGAGTAATTTTAAGACCAGTCAAGGTTTCCAGAACAGAGTGTGGGGATTTTTTGTTTGGTTGGTTTTGGTTTTGTTTGGGATTTTTTGTGGGCTTGGGTTTTTTGAGATTAAAGGAATACATTTGGCAGAAGAGGGGAGAACATGGCCAAGCTCTCTGGCGTATAAAGCCTTGCAGTTTGTGTTTTATTCCCTTGCATTTCTCCATAAGAAATAGCTTAATTCTCCTTTTAATTCTCCTTGTAGTATCTGCTGGCCACATGCTCATAAGACTTAACAGATTACCCATTAAAAATGGTGCAATACCAAATAAACTCAACATCAAGAAATTCATATAGCACTGTGTGGAAATGTAATATTCTTTCACTTAATAGAAATGGACGCTAATAACCATTTAATGGTTTGAGTTTTCACCTGCCACATCCCTGATTCTTATGTTATGTCCCAGGTTATGGAAAGTCTGACTGTCGACAGCTGAGATTCTTTGTTATTAAACCAGTATTGATTCACAGCAATATGGGAGCTCTAGGGAATAATGAAGGCATGAAGAATGAAGAATTCTTTACAAATAAGGTCAAGGAATTCATTTAACATACACCTAATACCCTTACTGTGCAATATTTTTAGGGGTGTTTATATACCACACCTTTAACTTCAGTAACTGATTTTCAATTTGTGCTGTTTCCAGTTGCTTTTGCTTCTCTCTCAGCTTTTCCATTGATTGCTCATGGGTATGTTTTAAATTCCTTATTTGCTCCCTTATGTCAGTGTTCTCCAATGTAACATCCACCAGAGTTTTCTAGAATAAAGAGGCAAACCACATATTAAAAATCAGAAATAATTTGATGAACTATTTGAAGAATTTCAGTCAAGAGATTATGAATACATTTAAAAAGCTTCCTGATGTATTAATGCAGTGTGAACAGTTTTGCAAGTTTTAATGTTTAAAATTATGGCTTTTGTTGTTGCTAGAAGGTATTTCCATGAGGAACATGCTCAGTGAAATCGAGTCCTGGAACACTATTAAAAAAAAAGAAAAGAAGGAACATGGATACATTTCAGCATGAATAATCTTCCCTTCTTCTCTCCATGTGATAAATATAAATGCACTAGACTGAAAAAAACCTGTGATATACAAGAAAGCAGGAACATTAAGTTGTTCAGGTCAGTTACATGGGAATTTAGAAGCTTTAAGAAAGAAAATTCATTCCCACCTTGTCCCTCCCCATTTCACAGGTATGTAAAGTTTTATCACCCAAACATGCCACTTCCATTTCTGTTAACAACTGAAGGTAGGAATGAGTCAGGAGATGAAGCATTTTGTACTATACAGAACAGATCACATTTCACCTTAGATAATTGGTAAAGACATGACTAGTGGCATTAATCTGCTGCATATCAGTATCTTTTTATTGTATGCTAATTTTTAATTTTTTTTTTAAACACAGGTGTTGGAGCTTTTTTTTCTTTAGTTTCCTAAATTAGTTGCTTTAGATATCAAAGACAGTACTTTATGGTCTTGTTTAGTGTTGTAATCTATACCTGTCATCCATGTTTTATGTATGCTTTTAAATCCATGTTAGAAAAGGCAGTTGTCAGCTGTGAAACAGCTATGAAGATGTACCTGCAAGTCTATTGATGCTGATGTCAAGGAGCTGTTCATTTCGCTAAAGCTATCTAAGGCTGCGGCCTGCACTCGCACATGAGTCTCTAAGGATTCCTGATGAGCATTTGTCACCTGAGCAGGGAAAAAAAAACAAAAAACAAACAAACAAAAAGTTTTATATAGAATAATGATCAAAGTTACCTATTCTTTCAAAGGGAGCTACAGAAGAGGAAAAACCCAAGGCTCATTTTCACAGTACTAGGATGCTTAAAGTATACAGGCCTCAAAGCATATTCTTGCACCTCACAAGCAAACAAACAAAACTTAGAATCCAAATATGCTCACAGAAATAAGGCACAAGTATCTATGTTTATTGCTACTCTGCAATCACTGTATAAGCTGTTCTTTTTGAAAGGATAGGAGGACACTTGGCAGCTGTCTATTCAGAAAGATTGTATACACACCGAGTGGGCAGATTGTAAAAAGTCACAGAGTGAAAAGCAGAAGAATGCAAGAATTAAGGAAATCTAGAAAGGTTTGGGTGAACTGTAGAATAGCCTTAATTGAGAAGGAACTGACTAATCAGGTACATAAAGAAGCAGCATCAAGAAGACTGAAGGATGAAACAATACAAAGCAAGTAGGAGAAGTCAGAGAGCCTTGCTGTGTGAAAATTAGTAATTTTCTGCTATACACACACAATTAAAAAATGAAAGGGGGGAAAAGGCACAAAGTTACATCACTCAAGAAGAGACCAAAACCCAAACAGTGTAAATAATTATGAACAATCCAATAAGAAAGAGGAAAAGTGTGTTACTAATGGAGCCTAGCCCAACTCACATTCTTGGACCAGATTTGTTTCTTGACAAAAACATAAGAACACTAGGGACTAATATGGAGGACAATGAGTGTTTAGTAACCAAGCCATACACAGATTAAGTCAGCATAGGGAGAAGAAGCCAAGCAATTACTGTTACCCTTATATAAATGTGCTAATATAAGAACAAACAAACAAACAAGAGCAGAAATGCTTTGGATGGATTAAGAAAGTTACAAGATAAGAACTCGTGTGCAGAAGTCCTGAGCAGGATATTGGAAGTACAAATTTTAAACAAACTTTATGAACAGAAAGTAATCCTGGAAACTGATAGGAAAAAAGCATAGCAATTCAAAGCTGAAGCAAAGAGTATTGAAAGGATTTTAAACAGGATCCTCAAATAGCATATAAAATGACAGTCGTGTTAAACCAAAACCAAACCCCAAATAACCAACTAAACAAGAAGTTTATGTTATTAGGTAGAACAATAATTGTGTTTCCTTTCAGGCAGTCTAGAATATTAAAAAAGGGGAGGTATGCCTCATAATGTGCCATTTATGTCAGAAGAAGTGCTTCATAAACTGCTAATCTGCTGCAGGACTACATATTCTGTCAGAGCTGGTCAGAAACCTTTAATTAAGGAAGAATTTCAGACTCATGCAGGATTTCTACCGGTCTGACAGAAGATCTGGAAGTGCAGGGTATCAGCACTGCTATTCAGTAAAGATCAGCAACAAAACTCCATCTGAATCAGCATTTGCCTACATGGGCCCTGGGTGGGAGACTCACCTTGTGGGCAGCATTAAGATTATTTAACATAGTTTACAGAAATTGAGTTTTCTTTCTCTTCCTCTCAAATCAGGGTAATTATTTTTGTTCTTGGTTTTGTTTTTTTTTTTTAAAGACTAGTTGCCACAGAATAAAAGTACCAGTTTACAGTAAGTTCTGATTTTTATACCTAATGGAGCGTGCAGGGAACTGACAGCCTCCAAATTAGGATGGCAGAAGGGTACAGGCCAGGGTCACAGTTCCTTGAAGTCAGAATGCCTTTAATTGCCAAAGCTTTCATCTGAACCAGGGCTATGAAAATCGATGTTGGATATAAAATCCAAATCAATCTTTCAAGGAGACTTTTTGGACCAAGGAACTCAGCACCTTAATATGAAGGATACATCCACAAACTGCAACAGCTTTTATTGCTAAAGCAGCATGTCAGAAGAAACAGAAGTCATAGAAAGACCATTGAAATGTTCAATTAAGAACAAAAAGGTAAGTAATTTTTTAGAACTGTCAAGCACTTGTATATGAAAGAATTCTTCCACTTCTTTTACTACAGTGTTTAAATGATAGAGTCAGTAAAACACAGCAAAGTATTGAAATTACACCAAATTCCCCATTACTCCTAACTGTGTATGTTATTTAGTCCATGCATCTGGCAGCTTACTGTACATACATCTCCACTAATTACCAATACACGCAGACAATTTTATCAAGATTATTATTTTATTTCCAAGAATTTCCAGGCAACTACTAATTCCATATGCAAAAGCATCCCTGTCCTGCTTTACCTTTCTGGATGGAAAAATAAAGAAAGAAAGGAAACTAGAGCTGTCACATAAAACAATGAACTGGAGTGGTTTGGGAAATTAGTTCTGTTCTGATAAAGCAAAATAAAAGTTTCTAGATAACACTGGGACAGTTATTCCCATATGCTTTCCCTATAAAGGAAAGGATACTTACTTTCAGTTCATTTGTAAGCTGCTGTATTTTTCGTTTCATTTCATCATATTCACCATACATTTTCTTTCTTACTTTTTCCAGAGTTGCTCTCACCTGGTGTCAGAAAAATCAATGAAACTTATGGATGACACTGTTTATACTAGGACATGATTTTTTTTCTATGTTCTTCATTGTTAACTTTCTGTAATTTACATTATTAATCTACATCTGCACAACAGCAATTTACTCTTCAAAACAAGACAGAAACTTAAGTCTCAAGGTTTGCCTACACAGGTATGATAAAAATAACAGGTTTTATGAGCAATTCTAAACTTCTCTGTAGACACTTAAACATTTGTAAATTAATAATTTAAATGAAAGAATTTCAATTAAATTATCTATAAGTCATTCTAACTCAATTGCTAAATGAATTAAATTCATTTGAGCTTATTTTTTATTTCTGAAAATATGTTTTATTTCTGAAAAAAAGCATCCACACATAGACTTAATACACCTTCACACTTTTGAAAGGGGTTTGTTTCCCCTGAGTATCCTTTGAGGATAAACCCTTTTAATTTCATACTGTTATTTACCAATGCAATTTCAAATTTGAAGAACTGAGAACTCAGTTTGATTTTAAGAACCATGCATGCAAATTATTCCTTGCCTTTCGGGGGGGGGGGAACCCTCAAACTGGCTTCCAGCTGGGATTTACATGCCATTGCAATCATGTTTGCCTACAGTCTGCATTCCAACTATGTAATTCAACCTCTTTCCTTTCCCCATCTCTGTCAAGCACAGATTGATTGCAGATAATCTGGGGCAGTGATCTTACCTTGTCTCTGCATAGGCTTGGGGTGAGGGGAAAACTTTTGTAGGGCCTTATGTAAGAGAGGATGTTTCTGGCAGCCCTGCATAGAATATACCCACTCCCTCTCAAAAAGAGGGGCATTGCCCACCAAACCTATGCGAGGGGAACCCCCTAACGATGCACAAGACATGCAGTTCACCTGGTCTGACGTGTCCCTCCAAGCCACGAGCCAGCTGTGAACAGAAAAGGGCAGGGAAATGGTCCCAGTCTAAGTAACCTACACCAGGTACCAGAAACAAGGCAGTCTGGGGAGCTGGCCCTGCTGCCAGGGTGACAATTCACCTGTCCCTTGACATCACTCCAGCAGGGCACAGAAACTACCCAGGCAAGAAAACAGCTGCCAAGGCAGCTTGTGTGCCCTGCTGGCACTGCAGTAGTGACTATCCCTGACATTCCCTATGCTCAGCAGCTTGAGACAGAGAATACTGGCAGTTAACGAACTATGAGCAACAGGGGAAAGAAGCAGGTGCTGATAACTACAGAGGCCAGGCAGATGTTAAGAGCACACATAATTACATTCTCTTACACTGCCCACTTGACTCAGTGTTCCTCCCTTTGTATCAACTCAGCTTGCACTGATAACCTGATAACCACTGACCCACAGCTTCATGGGTGGTGAGGGTGGATGGAAAGAGAAGGTCGAACTATTTGCCCTGGGGCAATTAGGGTGTTACTGCCAAAGCCCGAGAGCCAAGGACTGATGGGCAAAGAGATGCTGAGTTTCAAGCACCGAAATATTTCAAGCAGCATCAGAAACGCATTTTTTGTCTTTCAGGAGAACTTCTGCCAATTATGATAAATGAGCAAGCAGACAGAAAGTAGTACAAAGACATCCTTATTAGGCTGACTATTTTAAGGCTGCCCCAAAATATACCCAAGTGATTTTACTATGTCACCTAATTTTGACGCCTTTTCAAATCAGGGAAGTTTGGGGATGGGGGAAGCAGGAGAGGAGAGTTTATCCTTCCAGGTGTCTTCTGTAGGCAAGCATTAACAAGTGCCCCCTGGTACAGAGACCTCGAGCCTGGACTGGATAGTTCCCAGGTATATTGCACGCTTTTTTCCCAATTCAAATACTAACAAGGCCAGCTGTTATCTTCAGAGTAGGTTTCCAAATCAAATTTAGGTGTTGGGCTAGATATCAGTCATCCCACTCATTATACACTCAAAGCTCTACATGAATATATGGAAAGGATATTTGACAAATTTTGAAGCTGAAAGTGTAACTCACTTCTTTAATGTAATTCATCTCCTCTTTCAGCTGATCAGCTGACCAGCCATAAACCACCATTTCTCTCTTATGGTTGTTGTCAGTTCGGTGCACGACCCCATACACCATCCCATGAGAGAGCCTCCCTGGAGACATCCCATTTGGTATATGGTAGAGCTCCTTCAAAGTAAAATAAAAAATTATTTTAAAATCTGTAGTAGAATGAAAAAAAAAAAAAACCTACAAAAGTAAATAGAGGAACACAGGGCTAAGAGAGACAGCCAACTATAGTGAAAGCACAATAGTACCTAAGAAGAGTAGCTCCCAAATGTTGTGGAGCCAAACTTTCAACCTTCATGCTTTTGGGAAGAACAGTGACCAGTTTATAATTGATAGAGAATATAGAAATGTCTAATTTCCACTGGCTTTAATGGAAGTGATATAGTCAGAGCTAGAGACAGCAGATTGGATTTGTGCAAGGAGAAGTAGAGGCATGTAAGTAAAAGTTATCCTGGCTTATTCTCATTCACCAACATATGCTGATTTTCTGCATTCTTGCAGAGTACTTCCAGATCTCTAGTTCCCTCCAAACTCTTGCAACCACAAAATTGTCCCTCACAGCCCAAACTGCCTGATACACCAAACATAAAAATTCACAAAAATTTACTCAACATTTACTCAAGAACTATAGAAAGTTCTAAGAAAGTGAAATTAAAACATTTTAGGCAAAGTTACTTAAAAGAGAGCTCAGAATTTATATTGAAGATAAACAAAGCAGAATTCAGTTTGCACTTAAAGCTAAGTAAGGAATTCCAAAGCAATCAAATACCCATTTCTGGGCTCCATTTCTCTTACAGAAGTTGTAGAACTGACATTGTAAGACCTAAAACAAAGCTAAGAAACAGCATTCATGTTGGTGTTCCAGTGTTATTAACCACTGTAGAAGGATAAATCTTCTAAATCAGGTAATTGCTGTGTAAATAGAAAGGCTGTTTTAAAGAGACTACCTTTGTTATTTTAATGATCTGCACAAATTCGTAAAACGTAATAAGTGTGTCTTGCTTCAAAGCACTCTTCACAACAGACTCCTCTTATTCATCTCATCAATACACTTAGTAAGAAATATATTCATGCAAACAGCTGAAATCATTTCCCTCAGCCTGTAAATAAATATCTGCAAAGTCAGATGTAACCACCTGACCTGTAACTCACAGCCTCCCTTCTAACCAGCCCAGAGAAACATCCTCTATATAGCAAGTATCTGAAATGAGTCACTCTCCAGAACTACTCATTGCTCTTCTTGATTACAAAGAATTCAAACAATTAGCTTAGACAAAGACATCTACATCATGACTTTTCCTTAAAAAGGGGAAAAAATACTCTTACCTAACTTGAAATATTTGCAAACTAGGAACCTAAAATTAGTGATTCTTTCTGATGGAAAGTTAGAAAGAAAGTTTGGAAACCCAGCTGTTACTGCTTAGCTTTGCACATTGTTTTTGAAAAGCCAGCTCTGTGGAAAAATCAATTATAGGTGATTTACTGAACTTTCTTATGCTGGATATACCAGGATACAGGTAAATTTGAGAACATTTATGACATTGACTTTAGAATATGTCTTGTTTTGTTTTTTATTTTTTTGTTCAATACAGACACAGTAGAACAACCTTTAGTAAATTAAGAGTCTAAGCAGTGTCTAAATACTCTCTTTGACACCAAACAGCTGAAAGCTCAGCATCTTATATCCATCTGCAGCTACATCCTAGAGAGTCTCCAGTCCTTACATGACAGAGGGAAGGACAGCATCTGCAGTCTAAAGCACCAGCACTTCCAGTTTTTAGCAGCCAAGCACAACTATGGTGGCAATATAAGAATAAATGCTTCCTTGGGTAAGGGGAAAATGAACATGAACATTTACTTGCACTACGAAAATTAGGTAAAGGCAGACATTTTTTTTATATTGTGTCCTCCCCTTATGGCACTGACAGATTTCCCTCAACATTGTAAATACCACACGTTTTCCTTTATCATACCATTAATAGCTTAACCATGTTGCTGAAGCTCTGGGTGTGTGTGTGTGCAGGGCAGGGAGGGGAACAATCAGAGCAGACACCTGATAAAGAACATTTCAGGCAAAGAACAACAAAGCCATCATTTAAAAAGAAAGCCTTAAAACTATCTAATGAAAAAACACTGGGCAACCAACCCTAAATATATAATTTTTCCCTAAACATGATACAATTTTGCACTTTGAAAGCATTATATGTAAAGTTTCATATCCTCATAATCAGCTGTTTCATAATTATGTATTTTTGTTTGTTTGTTTCGCTGTTTGGATGTTCACAAACAAAAACCCCACACCTGATACTTTAAGAATAGAGAAATACAGGAACTAGATGGGGACATGACTCAAAACTTTTTTGTTTGTTTGCTTCCAGGGTTGTACAGCTTCTTTCATAGTTTCATTGCAGCTCCTCCCCTGCATCTGGATAATGGGATTACACACAAGTTTCCATCTTCCTGATAACAGAATGAATAATCACTTTGATTGTTTAGAGGTTACCAAGGCACCAGACACTGAATTCATAAATCCATATACCCTTTAGCCATGATCATTCATTTTTAATGAGGTGAACAGCAGAATACCAGCAATACCAAGATCCTTTGTGCCTCTGAAACATTGGCAGAATTGTCTGAAATGTTGTTGTTTGCAGAGTTCTGTATGAAAAAATATGACCAAGTTCTTTATTTTTAGAATATTATGAACACATTCCTAAGGAATGTTTTGAAGGATTTCCCCCCTCCCAAGACCTACAAATTCAGACTAATGAGTTTGTAGCTGGAGAATCACCCATGGCACTTACATATTTATTTCACAGATGAACTGTCTTAAATTTACATCATACTGGGCAGTACATGCAGGATTAACTTGCAACAATTCTAAACTTGCCTGTTATCCATATCTACACAAGCCTCCCAAGATGCCTCCCTTACTTCTCTTTCAGATGATTACAAGAATCTACATCATCTGTTGACTCTTCCAGTTCTACTATGTGCTACTTAAAATACAGTACATTGTTTTTACGCTCTCCTTATTCCTCTTTCATAGCACAGCACCTCTTAAAATTTCAGTACAGTTCTTCCTTGATTTAAAGCTGTGTGAACCAACAGCTACACAAATAACTGCTCTCATATTTCTTTAGCCTTTTTTATTGCTGTTCTATTCCAGCTATGCTTATCTTCTACTCCTCCTTTTCTCTGGTAACTTTACTTCTACTCAGTGACCACTTGTTTCAGGTTTCTGTACAAACAGACAAAAAAGGGCTAACCTGACCAGTCTCCTCTTAGAGGAAGGGTTACAATCAGAAAACTCTGCTCAGTGCAGGGTTCAGAGCTGGACAAATTGCTTTGCTTGTTGACTACATTTTTTTATACACCTTTGCCTCTAAAGGAGGTCTTTCTGAATAGCTCAGTTCTCAAATTTCTCGCCAGAACTGCATCACTAAGCATGCATTGAGTACACTTTCTGCCAGTTTGCCTCCTCTCTTAAGCTACTTCCACCCACCTTTGTCCATTTTACTCCCTTAGCTGTTTTTTCCTTTTCTGCCTTGTCCTGTTTTTCCTCTGTCACATCCTCTCTCTTTCACAAATCCTGGATTTTCCATATCCTGAAAGACTGTAGAACATTTTTTAAGACAAATACTTTAGATTGTTTTCCTCTATGCCCCATATATACCCACTCTCAGAACTCAGATATTTTTCCAAGCAGGTCCTCAATGGTCTCCACTCTTATTCACAGTGAGGCATCTCAGTGAAGATAACAGCATAAATAAATACATATAAGTATTCAGGAGCAAGTAAATACTGTAAAGCTAACCAGAAAAGTGCTTTAAGTAGGTTTCATTAGATTAGTCAACCATTAATGTTTAAAGTCAAAATATGAGCCAAATTCCTTCTAATGTGAGCTGCTGATCTGAAAAGGCAGACTTAGCTTAAGCAATTTGTGAATATTTCTTTGTACCTATAATGAGTTCCATGACAGCCCAAGGCAACAGCAAGAACACATCATGTGCATGCACATCCATCCTGCAGCAGCTTCCAGGAACATGCTTTGTCTGTGTTGCAACAACAGACATGTTGCACTTGGTGTGATCACACAAAATGTACTAAAGAAATGCAGACTGTGTTTACTTCACTAATAAATATTTAAAACAGAAGCCTACACCCCAAGGTTGCAAAAGTCTTGGTAATTGCCATGCATCCTGTTTATGTCTCTGTCCAAGGAGGTACCACAAGTACTACGAAATAGGTGAAGCAAAGACATTATAAAACCAAACCCTAAATATGAGTTGTTAGCTGTTTTTTCTATGCTCATGGTTTTATTGGCATTATGTAAATAACACTGAGGGATGGTTTGCTTCCTAATCTATCTCCAGCAGTTTTTAAAATTAAAGTCAGATAGCCTGATACTTCTCCCTGCCATAAAATTGAAAGCAAAAGCACAGAAGACATACCTTATTTTGAGAAAAAAAGGATATCTGGTGTAATGTGTAACTCAGTTCTGGGTTTAGTACTTATATGGCCTTACAATTTTCCTGAGTCATGATCTTCTGTTTACCTACACCATCTAAAGACTTTTGACAAGAACTGTATCAGTTAAGAACTGTTTTATCTTTTCCTTAACAGCCACATTCCAGACGTTTCTGAAATACCCAGTTATCTTTTACTTACTCACTAGTTAAAAGGAACAAGAATATTCACGTTGTTACTTAGGTTGCACATTTTCTGTTCAATAAAATGACACATTTATAACATTGACCTCAACAAGAAAAGTTACTGTGCTCTGACAAAAGGTAGCTCTGTTTTTATGGATTTTTCCCATTCCTCCACAGCTCTTGAAAATCATGTTACATTTAGGGATGTTTTATATAAAACCAGTTTTAAAATAGGGAAAATATGCCATGACAAAGACATGAATGTTCTTCAATTCATGTTGCTAAATAAGAAGCATTGCTTAACACATTCCAGTTTTTAAGGTCCTTAGGTGTAGAATTTAGGTGTCAATTTCAAACCCTAGAAGGGACAGGCATTATACAAAGTCATATATAATCCATAAAATCTGTACACAGAACATCAATGTTTATACCTTAGGAAAATGAGATGCAACAAATACAGCAGTAACCTCAGAAGTCAATGGAATTATTTTTCATGTAGTGCTGGTTTTAATGAGGATGTTGCTTAATTAGTACACATCAAAAATCAAGCAATCAATGCTGGAGAGACTAAGAAACAGTAGTGGCCACCTGTAGCAGATGAACCACATTTGGTAGGGCACAAGTTCTGCTCTGCAGACAGGAGTGGGCTGGCAGCAGCACAGAAAATAGGCACTGTCCTAGATTTGATGTGCACAACAGCCCCATGTTCACTGTGCTCATACTCTTGATCCAGGCCTGACACAAGCTTCAGCTTTATTCTCACCATGACATACAGGAGAAAATTCCCCTTCTGGCATCTTTATGGCCTCCTTTTCTTGCTGGGGAAAAAAAATGTTTGCTATGCATCTATATTCCTGCTTAGGAAGTAAATGGAATTTCACCTCTTGGTTATGATATTTTAAAACGTTAGAAAATTAAAGAGTTTGAGGATATATACAATCAAACTACCAAGTACAGTTTAAGACTCAACACTACTCAAACTCAGGTGAAAGCCACAAAGACAGTAAAGTGACACAAATTTCTGGAGCGTTACCTCATTTTCATTCTCTTGTCCATGGGTCCAAATGAAAAGTCTGTGTATACATAACTCCTTATTCTGCCCCCCAAAAAGCTTAGCTGCAGCTTCCAATGACACTTCTAAATTTAGCCATGACAGTGAAGAAAGAGACCGATGGATAAAAATAAACCCAATCCCAGAGACAATACAATTGCCTGGTAGCCCTTTATTATGCAAGACAAGACAGGCTTCAGGACATGCAGATTTTGCATATAATCTGCCAAACACTGTATTCCTTTGTACTTTATGGTGAAGTAAACAGCCTCGCACTACTGTCATCCATTGTCTATCATGGACAAAAGTAATGGAACAGAATCAGGATAGTTTGTGATTTTCTCCACCTAAAGTGCTAACAATTCAGAGATATCTAGCAATAGGCTTTTAGCCTGAAACCAACCAACCAGCCTCTACTTGTCAGTTAAGTTCTCATATCCTTCTTTCAAGGTACCATAGCCTGAATATAAATATAAAAATCCAACGTGACACACTAGAGCACAAGCTCACCCCCCTTCAGTTTCTGAGATCAGTCTCTGACTGCACCATCTGCCAGCCTTTCACAGAAGACAGGGAGAGGCCACCCTAGTACAGTAATGCCTGCAGCAATTTTGTTGCAACAAAACCACCCAGATCCATCAATTTACATTAATCTCTTACACCAGTTCATTTTTATTTCATGGATGTAGAGCAATAAAAAAGTCCATCTAGAAACTTACTGCACCAATACAGATCTAATAAAATACAGCACGCATTTTCTGCAGAGCTTGGACTACACTGAAAAAGGCTAAGCCAACAGCTACCAACATGACTGATAAAGAATCACTTCTGATCTGACATCAAACAGCACAACAAGTTATTGGGAGGATCAGAACTACCAAGAGCTGCTGTGCAGTTTGTTAGCTGGTTCTGCAACTGAAACATCTCTGAATGTTCCTGAGCCTGAGAAAGCTGCAGAACAGTAACAGTCAGTGAGCCATCACTGTGTCACATTAGGGCAGCTCAAAATCACCTCCTTCTAATGAAAGACTGGAAAGAGGAGATTACAACCAAATGTCACGCCATGGTGTATTTATAGTTTTCTGGCATTCCCTCTGACACTGCAAAGTCTTTGCTCTCCTCCCTCATCAGCAGAGGCAGAGACAGGGAAAAGTCTGTGTCTCTCCATCACTTGTCTTGCCCAAACAGGACAAGTGTCCTGCCCTGCTCTGACTGCCTGACTGGCTTGAGCACTCCAGCAAAAACTGTACAATCCCACAGATTACCCCTGCAGTTCATTTCTGTAAGTCACGCTAATATATTTTAAATACCAAAAACATTTCCCATGCTCCCATTTTCTTATTACTCAGCAATTAAAGACAGCACAGAATTCGAGATTCCAACAAGGGATCTGATGTTAAATTTGATTCTTGCTGCAACTGGATTTTTTGACCTTAAATTGTAATGTGCAAGGCAGAAAACAGAGCAGTTCTCTAATTTCTATTATCTCTATTTCCAAAAGGAGCACAGTTCTCATAGGACTGTGTGAGGTTGATCTAACATTTTTAAAACTTGTTCTTCTCAAAGTGCTTTAAGTGATTTCATTAACATGAAGCCAGTTGAACATGAGTGATCAGCAGAAATACCTGATCACTGCTTTTAGGAGACTTTTTTTTTTAATTAACCTTTGCAGTAACAGTATCGCAGCATGACTAGTTATGAGGCATGTGTGCACTGTTAGTTACTTTGTAAGTAATTACATAGACAACCAAAATCTACATGTAATACATTACTCTGTGGTTTTAGAGACTTGAAAAAAAACGGTCCATGATCAGTGATTTTTCTGTAGCTACTTCCGTACAATACAGCAATACAATCTGTAACTTTTTTAATTACACAGAAACTGTGAAACACATGTAGATGGTACAATTCCTCTGTGTTTTTTTATTGCTATGAAATGGACTGATTAGATCCCATCTAGCTCTAAAGCCTGCATGTATGCGTTCTAAAAGTCTTTAAATTGTTTAAAAGTACGGAACTTTAGAAAATTCCTCAGTACATACANTCTTTGCTCTCCTCCCTCATCAGCAGAGGCAGAGACAGGGAAAAGTCTGTGTCTCTCCATCACTTGTCTTGCCCAAACAGGACAAGTGTCCTGCCCTGCTCTGACTGCCTGACTGGCTTGAGCACTCCAGCAAAAACTGTACAATCCCACAGATTACCCCTGCAGTTCATTTCTGTAAGTCACGCTAATATATTTTAAATACCAAAANCAAAATCTACATGTAATACATTACTCTGTGGTTTTAGAGACTTGAAAAAAAACGGTCCATGATCAGTGATTTTTCTGTAGCTACTTCCGTACAATACAGCAATACAATCTGTAATTTTTTTAATTACACAGAAACTGTGAAACACATGTAGATGGTACAATTCCTCTGTGTTTTTTTATTGCTATGAAATGGACTGATTAGATCCCATCTAGCTCTAAAGCCTGCATGTATGCGTTCTAAAAGTCTTTAAATTGTTTAAAAGTACGGAACTTTAGAAAATTCCTCAGTACATACA
>WEIV01026933.1:328422-344600 GCA_013390005.1 Calyptomena viridis
CAGCGGGACGGCCGCGGTTCCGCTCCCCGCTCCGCCGCCCGCCCCCGCCGAACTTGCGACCCCGCGCTGGCTCTCGGGCCGCCAGAGTGCCCGATCCCCTCGTATGGGGTGAAAAACGCTGAGGTTCCAGCGCAGGGTGGCGTTGCCTCTGCTCACAGGAATATGGGTGTTGGGGTGCAGAGTGGGGAGAGAGGCTTTGAGAGGAGAGCCAGACCGGGTCGTCTGTCACTCAGCCACCTGCCGGGACTGGAAAATGGGTGTTAGGGCTCGCAGGAGTCGCTGGAGGCCACGCGGTCCCGTTGTGCGGTACCCACCTCTGAGCACTCTAACCGGAGAGTG
The DNA here is from genome assembly GCA_013390005.1 of Calyptomena viridis. Classification (NCBI taxonomy): domain Eukaryota; kingdom Metazoa; phylum Chordata; class Aves; order Passeriformes; family Eurylaimidae; genus Calyptomena; species Calyptomena viridis. The sequence goes on from WEIV01026933.1 coordinate 328,762, forward strand.
CTCTGTGGAAGATGGACACTGTCCTCCCCTTCTTCCCACAGCAGCAATTCGTGGGACAGTTGTTATCCGTGCTCCAGGAATGGGCACTGATCAGGAAGCACCCAGATCCCAAACAGCCTGGGGTTGACAGGCACAAAGCCGGTGCAGCTCAGGGCATGAATGACAGCGTCAGCCTTGGTGCCAAAGGTCCAGCAAGGTGAGTCTGGTCTGCTGGGGCTGCCTGGCCCCGAGCCAGATTGCAGGTGTGGACTTCAGCATTTCAGATGCTCAGCTCTTCCTGATCTGGGCTGAGGGAACGCCATAACCCTACAGCACTGCACACAGGCCCAGGCACACACACAGCCCTGTGTGTCTGTCATGAGCAGGACATTCCTCAGGAATCAAAGGAGTTATAATCAAAGGAGACGTTTTTGTTTGAAAGAAGCGGCAGAAAAAATACCTTAAACAGCATTTTTTAAATAATTTATCTCCCATCGCCATGTAATTAAATTAACACCATGAGAAAACACAGTTATGGCTATGCAATGTCCACGCCTGTTAAGATGCCAACAACCAGTGTGTTGAAGAGAGGAAACTAATTTGCATTGGAAAAATGGAAACTGCACTGAACTATGGATGCCTCACTCTCTCCATGTACAATGCCTCTGTTGGCTGCTGCCTCTCAGTTCTCTGTCCCAGGACAAGATACTAAGCTATCAACATGACAAGGATCTGAGGAAGAGAGGAAGAAATCGTTGCCCACCCCAGAGGAATGAATGAAGGGTCTGCATTTAGTATTCAGTATCTTTTTTGTTGTTTTACCAGCTACGGTTCTCTTCTCCTGAGGAAGGTAATGTAGCCCAAGGCAAACGAGTTAGGACAACCACTTGTATTTGGATTTCTCTCAACTCGATTGGCTGGCTGTTACAGGAGCCTATTTGTGGGAAGTTGTCTTGTGCTTACAAACAATTATATTTCCATATGAGTCACCTTCTGTCTTAACTCCTGCTTGTAATGCTGCTTTTGTGGGTTTGCAGGTGGAGAATAGATTTATCATCAACAACAGGAACATGTTCCTTTACAAGTATTCTGTCTACCCACTGGGCTGTCATTTACTTGTTCTTGGTCATTCTGGTGAGCAGGAATGTCTCTATTTAATTTCTGGGATGCAGACAGCTGGTGACCTTTGTGGTGTCAGCTGAGAAAGAGTTCACAGACCTGTGAGATTGTCCTGGTTAGTCAGAAGTTGTGCCTTCTGGACTTTATTTCCTTCTGGGGAAAGGTGTGTATACTAGTCACTGCAAGGCACAAACAGGAGAACTGCTTTTCTAAGAACAGGTACAGAGACTAAACTTGTACCACACTACACTTGTACCACACCACTCCCTTCCCATATACTAAAACTTTAGAGAGTAAGGCACAATAATCAGATCTCTGGGAGAGTTTGCAAGGTCTGCATCAACTTTGAGAATATTTATAATTTTGATGGAAATCTTACTGGGGCAAATGAGGAAGACTTGTCCCTGGATAATTAAAAAGACAGATAATAAAACAGTTTTCTCAGTTACATCTACCTTACTAGCAGCTCCCCCCATTCCTTTGAAAAAAGCAGCAGGACATGTTTACCTGATTTACCAATATTTGTTTGAACTGAAACATCTTCTACTTTTGGGCACACCCTCAAATTATTATCCTCCAAGAAAGAATAACCTGCATGCACAGTCAGTAGTTTCTTTTTTTGGATATTCTGTGAATCTCCTTTCCTTCCCCCCGTCAGCAAGCTGCAGAAGTGCAGTAAGGACTCTAATTTGTCTGCTGCCTTGCCAGTTGACTGTGTACCCCATGCAACCATTTGCAGTCTCTTCAGCCCTTGTGTAGGCTGTGTGGCTTTTTGCACGAAAGCAACATTTGGAATAACTTTTTCTCCACCCCCAAAGCTCTGATACACTACAGGGATTATGAAGCCAACCACTAATACTGAGTGAACAACTGGTACCACCCAGGTAGCAAAAAGAAAGCTCAAGAGAAGATGTTGCAGCAATATGAGATATACAGGGAAGGGCTGCAAAAAAAGCTCAACATTTTAGAATTATTTTTGGATTACAACAGGATAAACAATTTGGGATCTTCAGCTTGGACAAAAGACCATGGCAAGGATGGGCAAAAGAGGCATGACTGGTTTGCAGAATTGTACGGAGAATATCTGTTCATTATTTCCTACCCTTGAGAACAATGGATTTGAAAGAAACCAGGCACCACTTTGTGTGTGAAATTATGTCAGAAGAATCACTTACCATGAAGAGTATAAATGCTTCCAAAGAGCAGCTGGGTAAACTCATGGAAGACAATCTATGAGGGCTATGAAACACAAAGGTACATCTACAAGTAGTGACTCAGAAGGTCCCTAAACTGTGGGTTTGCTTTCTTGATAGCTCCCCAGGGACCAAACCTCTGACCACTTATCAGAGCACTACCTGTCAGCCTTGCCATGGCAGATTCCCCACCAACAGCAGTAAAAGTGACAGGCTTCTTGCAAGCAGCTCCTCTGCTCTGAACAGGAGCTCTCATGCCCGGCTGTTGCTCGCCTCGGGCAACCTCTGCTTGTACTCATGGCTGCCGCTCATTATTCTGCATTTGCCATTCTCTCTCACCCTGTGGAGGCTTAAACCAAGAAGTGACAATCCACAGTCACTCCCTCTTTCACCCTGAGACATCAGGGAGAAATGTCTGCTTGGTTTCAGCTTGTCCCCGTTTGCCAGGACCCATGACCTTACCTAGATTCTGGTAGTCTGAAGCAGATTTGCCACAGTTTACAGCTTTTTTTCTGCCAGGGTCCTTGTACAGTGTTGTGAGTATTTCATGCTGTCTGTGGCACTGGTTTAGAAAAATAAGATGGAGGAATAGAAAGTAAATCACACTAAATTAACAGTATTCCACTGATTTTAACAACTAGATGACTATCCAAAGGGTATACATAGTCATACAAACTACTCATTGACAATATACAATATGGTGACAGAATATAATCTGACCAGGATGCTGAGCTTTCAGTTCAAAACTTGCCAGCACTTTGTGACTGCAATGATCCAAATGCATGGCAGGTTAATTACAAGATGACACTATAATATGAATATCTGGAGCAATAGTTGTTGTGAAACAGCTAATATAATTACACAAAAGCTGCAAGAAATTTAAAATGTAGGTATGTTCTTTCTTTTTTAGACTACCCCACCAGCATTACTGAAATAATTTTTCCCAAGAGGCCCAAAGACCATTATGCTGTGGGAAAAATGAAACAGGATGTCACAGAATCAACAGGCCTTTCTATGAAAAGCCCCTGGTCACAAGATGGACAATACATATGCAATACATGGAGTAGGAAGTAGGTCTGCCCTCACAGAATAGCAGATCATAAAATAATTCCTACAGGAGTGGGTAGCCTGGTCTTACCTTAACAAATTGCCTAAATGTGAGTACTATAAAAGGCTGATTTTTTTTCATCAGAATCTCCTCTCCATCTTCAGGCTAACTGCTGACACAGTCCAGGGGAAGAAGAAAAGTTCCAATAGCAGGTGATCAACTGGAATATTAATCCTGTGGGGTTTGGGAATAATTGCAAAGTTAAAAATTGAACAAGAACTCACACCTGTGGTCGTTAAGGTTATAGAGTCTCATTTGTATTGCTACAAAAATGAGGTGATATAATTAACTTCTAATAGCCTTCACTTTCCAGGGGGATTAAGATCTATTCTGCCTTCATCATCCCTAAGGCATGAAACCCATTTATAGCAGAGATTATCAAATGGACAGGTGCATGTAAAATATTTCAAAACCAGACTTAATAAGAACTGCAGGCTTGATCAACTATTTTTCCTCAAAGCTGTTTCTTTTTTCTGCCAGCTCTCACCCTTATATTCTACAGACACACTTAGCTCAGCATCATGTAACTATCAAGTTCTCTTTTTTGGCGTTACAGGTGGCATAAAAATTTCAGTCTATTAATGGTCATAAAACAGCTTTTTAGGTGACATATCAGAAACTGAGCCCCCAAATTTAGTTGTCATTTATATGCCAAAAACAAATGAATCAGGTACTGATAATAGTAACATGATTCTGCCATGTACCTTTATGCATATGTATGTACTTCAGTGTGTTTCACACCATTTGTACACCTGGCAGTTAGAAAAATTAGAATTACACCTGGTAGCTATGATCTGTAGAGTCAGACTGTTAAAACCAGTTTATAGAGAAATAAAAATTACTACTACTAAGATTTTAAAGAAGGTTACAAAGCCCTAGAAAGGCTTTTTTTTCAATAAAAGGGTGTTTTACCTTTATTTGGGAGGGCATTTGATTGAGCATGTGTGTGAGTTGTCATTTTACACAGCTATAGTAATGGATTTTGTTTTATTAAATTAAAAAAAGCTTGGACTTTAAAATCAGCTTAGAAATATGAAATCTATCAAGACAAATATATGACAGTTTCATTTATCATGACTGTTGCCACATTTGAATGAAGAAAACAGCACTGTAATTTTTCAGTCACAAATCGTTAGGGTTTAGATAGCATCACTTCAGATTTTGCTGAAGCATATAGGGCATCAATCCAGTTGTGATTCAGCAGAAAAAGTACCACCCCTTGATTCATCTACACCATTTCCTCTTTCATGTAGGTCTCCCATTCAGCTGACAACTGGGTCACAGCCCATAGAGATGTGGCTCGAGGTACACGTGCAGTGCTAGAAGCCTGTCATTCATCCTCCAGCAGCAGGTTTGGGTTTAGTCAGTCCATCCAAGCAGGACAGTTCAGCATAAATGTCATATAAAAATAACACAGCACAGGAGCAGCAGCATTGTTCACACAGGGGTGTGACTTGGCTGGGTCATGCAATGGAACTGGTTAAGGTGGGTAGGAGAGTAGAAAACAGGCACACCCCACCATTAGCACCAGTGTTGCGTGGTTAGGGAGCTGCATTTAAAATCATATTCCACTCCCCGGAGAGAACACCAAATGATAGATCTCTTCTGATTCCAGTATTGGCATTGTGGCAGGAAATAAGGAAGTTTTAGAGGCAGAAATTCATTGTGGAGTGCAAGTTCTTTCACATGTGTAAGGAATGGACAAATTTCAGGGAGTGGGAGCATTAAGGACAGGACATCACTACATGTATTTGTCTGATTTCTTTTAGCTTACAAAGGGGAAGACAAGACATTTCACCTTTATTTTTCCATAGGAAAGGAAACAGAAGAGTAAGAGGGGCAAAAACTATATTCTGCTTCAGCTCTACTTTATGGTAGAAGGCCAGAATAGCAAGTGGCTGACTTCAGCCCTGCTTCAGGGCAGAGGATGATGGAAATCTCTTCAAAACAACAAAGAAACAAGGCATCTGTTTAGAACATCTGCAGAGGTGCTACAGAAGTTCTTGGTTGTTTGGCTTCCCCCTTGTTTTAGATCTGGTTTAGGACCTCCATGTTCTCTCATCTCACAATGATACACATGGGAATTTAGCAGCTCTTAATGACTCTTGCAGCCCATTACCTATCCACACACATAGCTGGGACATAGAGCTGTGCATAAAAGTTGTTTAGTGTAAGTCAAAGATCTCATTCTGTTCTTTATTTCCTTTCTACATACTATAAAAGTTTATTAGAAGTCATAAAAAGAAAAGAAGGTGGAACAGGAGGTATTTTAACCATAAAATATCAGGTCATACTGACTTGAAATCAGAGGACACTCCACAGAGTCCCTCCAACTCCAAAAAACATTCTAGCAGACCTATCTGTATCTACAGTATAATGAAATTTTCTTATCCTGTCACCAAGAACTATCTTGTTTCTTCTGTGTGTAAGTCATTACAATAATAGCAAAAAGTGAAGTCATAATCAATACAGAAGATAATGTTGGGTCTAACTGGAGTAAAGTTATTAGGAGGGAGTGTAGGAAGGACTAAATAGCTAAGGATACTTAATAATAGCTCAGCCACAATGATGAAATATTACTTAGGGGAATGCCCCTGTAAGGACAGACCCAGTCTAAGAAGGAAATGGATTTACACACCTCACCACTTACATCCCTGGTCACACACAGTATCTGTCAATCTGCACAGCCCCTCCCCAGATTTCCCGTGTGTCATCCTGCAGGATGCTGCAGGCCAGAAGGAATATGTTTTTCTTTCACCTACATAAGATGCATCATCTAGTCAGCAAGAATGCAGCTGGTTCTGGGTCCTGATCACAGAGCAACAGATGTGAACTGTTCCAGGAAGGCACTTTCAATACTACAGATCGAGCCTGCACCAGTGACTTGGACCAGAAGAGCAGGATTTCCTGACATTCTGCCTGCTTGATGATAATGTAAAATCTAAATAAACCTGTGCCTTTTGAGTGACAAAGGCTGGTCAAAAAAGGATATAAACTAGCCTACAAGATTACTCATAATTCAGAAATTGAAGTTGCTACAATGAAATTAAATTGTTTCTGCAATGGAACTCTTCCCATTAGGTTTCTCTCTACAGAGAAAACCAAAACAAAAAGTAGTATTTGATCAATAGATCTATTCACTTCCACTGGATTTTGACTTCTTTAATAAATTTACTCCAACTGGGAGATTTGGATGGCAGAAGCCTCTGTAAAATTATTCTGCTTTCCCCATATTTCAGAACATACTTAAAATTTAGTTTGTCTAATGAAACCAGATGTAGAACAAGAACAGAAAGACTAATAATCACTAAAAGACAATTGCCCTACTTGCACTCTCATTTTTTACCAGAACCTGTCTGATAAGAACTGAGAAGTAAATGGAGATGTTCTGGATATTAATGTGGGTTAATAGAATTAAAGTAGCACAAAGGCACTCTCTTATTGCTTTTTATAATTAACCTGGAGATACATTGCTGCTGCAGGTCACTGAGTGAAGTTCTTAGCACTGAAGGAAGGGATTGATACACACAGATGGGGACACAGGATCAGGTCTGGGTCAAATAAAATGGTGGGTTAGCATGAAATCAGCCTGAGTTATCAATCAGGTTCACCTCATAGCTAGTGACAATTTGAGAGAGACTGACAGTAATCTCCTGTGATACAACTGACCCTAGACCTGGGAGGGAAGGAAAGGAGGGGATTTGCCTTCCTATGGGGCCCTGGGAATTGGCCACTGCTAAAAACAGGATGTTAAACCATCACTCTGCCCCTGGAAATTTCTATGTTCCTACCTTTTAGTGATTGATATAGTAATACAAAATCCAGTCCTCCTCCCTCTAGGTCAGATGCCTTGGCTATCTTTAGGTTACCATGTTCGGGTATCAGCAACCACTTTGCAACAGCAATGTAAAGGGTATAAATTCACTGACTCACCCTGTTTGTAGATACAACTTGAATTCCACTGTTTCTGTAGCCACATACAGTCTAGACTCTTATAATTGCTTTGGCTGAATTTTCAGCTATCGTTTGGAAAATCTGATCATCTTAATGTAAAACCTTCCAAAAAGATGAGGTTTCCCCCATGTAGAAACTCAGAGGTTTCCCTTGGCCTAGAACAGTGTGATTTTGTAGACTTTGGTAACAGAAAGTGGGAAACCTGTTCAAGTAGAAAGCGTGGTCTTGTTATCCTATAAAATTTTACCTCCCAGTGTTATGCAGCCTGGGCATTTTTACTACTGTGCATAAGAGCTGCTGTCTGTCTGCTCTGTCAGCGGCCAGGATTTCCTGTTTCAGAAGGATATGCAAGAACTTCACAGGAGACAGATGTTAATTATCTTCCCACTCCCTTCAAATATCTTCTTGGTTTTCTTTTATAGGAAAGCACCATCCCATTTCTCACATCAGTCACTTTGTGCACCTTAACATTTTGAATGCTATTTTGATTGTGGTTCTATACTGAAAAGGACTTTTGTTGAGCAGCATGTCACTTTCTGTACAGCCTACTTCCTGAGTGGAAACCTGCCTGTTCTGTATTGTATTTCAATCCATAGAGGCTTAAATGATTTCCCCTATCTTGCAAGAAACTTATGCGCTGGCAGGAGCTCAATCTCAAGACTCTGATGTGAGATCCCTTTTAGTTTTGTCAGTTTCTCTTTTACGTTGGTCTATAGACAAACTTCCTTTGCAGCATCACAATTGGTTCCACACCAGCTGGAAAACAAGAGGTGCATTACTAGGGCACAATTTACACAACTCAACAAGGAGGGTACAATACCTCAGCTGCAATGACACATTGCAGGACTCCCAGGCTGCTTAGCAGTGCGGAGAGATGAATTCTGACATCCTCGCTGGACTGAAGGACACCGGCAGCAGAACATGGCAGTTGTGCCACGGGGCACTTCATCGCCCCTGTGGGAGATGACCAACAGCTTCATGGATATGAGCGCGAGGTTCTTTGCAACAACCCCTGTATTTTGGCAAAGCGGTCACAGTCCCAGTGTCCCGGCGGTACAGAGGGCGTGGCGTCATTAAGCTCAATTAACGAGGCACTAAAAGAGCTGCCGAGGGGAGCAGCCCCGCGCTCGGGGCAGGGGCACCGCGCCGCCCGCTCTGCCGCCCCCTGCGGGCCACCCAAGGCACAGCAGTGGTGCCTCACGTCCCAGTCTCGGCTGCAGTTCCCACGTTTAAGATTTTCAAACGTTTTTCGTCGAAAAATACTCTTACTCTCTTGAGAAAACTTCCACCAGCTTTTCCCTTTTTTATTCCCTCCCTTTATTTTTCTGAAGAGCCATGAAGCTCTGCTAAGCACAGAATAGTTTCAGAGGAGCAGCAAAGTTATGAGGTACCAATCTCTCATTTTCCCTCTGTATTACTCCTAATTTGTAAAAATTATAAAGTTGATGAAAAAATTGTACTGACTAGATAAAGCGCCAGTCAAAGCTAAAATGTGCTGTTTTTATCTGATGCTCTGCACTCAGTTACCCTCAGAGCATCCTCCAAGAACTCACAGCTGTCAGCTGTGCACACTCACAATGGTGGGCAGTGCCATGGCTGCCCTGTAACTAGTTGGTATTTTTATATTCTTGAGAAGAAGAGCTAAAATAACAAGACTTTCCCTTTGCTATGCATTGTGCACTATGACCCTGTGCACTGCAGGTGAGCTTGACACCACAGAGAACAAATCTAAGCAGACTCCACTGCCCACTGAGCCTTCAGGGATTCAGTCCCCTCCTGCCACCTGCACTGCCCTTCAGATGTAACTGCTGATGTCACTTAGTGGCATATTGACACCTACAGATGCTGCAGTTTATACCCAGGCTCCTGAGGCTTGTGTAATGCAGCTTTGAGTCGTCAGCACCTGCATTCCCTGGAAACAGCATTGTGAAACTTTACAGTAGAAGCCACCAGGTGACTACAAACATTCAACAGGAGGCTACGTAAGCACAAACTGCACCTTATTTTGGCTCAAATAAAGCTGAAAGACCGTGTCCCCATGTGGGCAGTGCCCAGTGGGCCCACCTGCCCACAGTGTGTCATGCCATTCCTTGCCTGTGCATTCCCTGGCAATGTCAGCACAGCAGACTGCCAGGCAAACTGAAGAGATAATTCTCTTGGGCACTACAGGAGGCTCCAGAGACTGCTCTGGGGCATCCTTACAAATATTTACCCTTCTGTGGTACCAGCACAGCTCCACACAGACCACAGTCTTCTATTGTGACTCAGTAATGCTTAAGAAATTCACAGCTGGGAGAGACACTTTGATCTAAATTGTGAATTTGATCTTACCTTTAAAATAGCTGGATGCCACACACAGTATGTACTGAAATAGCAAGGTACAGTGGGCTGTGTTTAACGTAAACATAGCCTGATTCCAGAAGCTTCCTTTCTTTGCTTGGCTCATTTACAGCTTTTACTCAGTTTTATTGAACTTACTTTATTTTTTCCTTCCCACTTTTCATAGCCATTGTACTTGTTACACAAATAATCATTTTCTTATTTGAAGAAATGCAAATTTGAAACTCCCTGTAAAGCAAGGAAATCTAGGCTTAAGGTTGTTACTCTGCAGAAAAGACACTCCACAGAGCCTGGTGGTTAGCACAGCCACCACAACACCTTCAATCTCAGACGTGTGGCAGGTAAAACTCCTTGCTTGGAAAGCATTGCAGCATGTCACAGGCTGCAGGGGAAAGGGATAAACTGAGCAGAGAAAGCACAGAAATCAGATTCGGGAAAAAAAAAAACCAGATCCTTGGCATTTCCTCCTAACATTTTTATCCAGGAAGTTTCAAGTTTTCAAGATCTAGTGCTCCATATTCTAGGCATGTTCACGAAGTACGAGAAGGTCAAGGACTGAAAACAGTGGTTCAGATTAAAAACCAGAATCCTTCTTCTTCCCAGTGCTCTATTTTCAACTATTAGACCACCCTGTCTTCTCTGGATGGTTCAGTTTCCCCTATTTTCCTTTTGGTAAAGTGTTAAAAGGCAATTTAATAGTCTTGTTAGGACTCTGTCAAAAAGCTCTTTTATAGAAGAGATGCACAAAAAAATGCTGGAATTCAGATGGAAGTGGTCAGCCCTGAGAAGGATTTACAGTACCCACAGTGTGACCCTACCCACTGAATGTGTGTATCTATTTTAAACAGTTGGGATTATGTTTTCAGGCAGGAACCAAACGAGCTGATACAGCACTTGCAGTGGTGCACAGCCATCCGTCCCTCCCTTCACACAGTGTGTGCACATCCATTTGCTCTTGCATGCTCTAGTCACAAATACCCAATGAGTCCTTTTTCCTTAAACAGGATTTGCTATCATTTAAACAAAAGGCTTGAAGAACAAAATTAAAAGTATACCAATCTCAGTCTCATCTACAGTACAGAAATCACATGCTGGCAGCCTCAGACAAGTCAGTTTCCAGGTCTCAGTCCTCATCTCCCAGGAAAAGGCCAGGCTGGGCTAAGAATATCCAGCTCTGTGGGTGTGAGGGTGAACTCTTAGTCAACAGCTCAGCTCTCCTGTGCACAGTGGAACCTGCTTTCTAGAAAACTAAATTTCATTTCTGGCATAGGCTGAGTTTTCCCAGGGATAAGTCCCAAACAGTCTCATCTCTCTTTCCACTCCAAGGTTAGCAATTTTTTTTTTCTCACAAAAAAACCCATAAACACATCTTTTAACAAAAAGCCAAATCCAATGAAAAGCACAGACCTACAATTTCTTTTTGGAAAAAATATAAGATAAAACATAAGTCACACAGAGCAGATGCATCTGGTACTGGCAAACACTTGAGTATCCAAGGTTCGAAGGCACCAAACACATTTCTGCAAACCAGAACTACCCCTCCTGCCCAGGGATATGGAGCTGATCAGTCTCCATTGTCTGTGCATCCACAGAAATATCAGAAATATGCTGCTCCTTTTCCAGCACTATCATTTGTCTCAGCTGGACTTTCTTGAGACTCTCTGCTGCAAACGCATACAGGAAATATGTATTTCCTAGCACTACTTCCATGTGCAATGCTTCAGTGTACTCCCTACCATCCTGATCTTTAACCTCTACAGTCTTTCCCTGGAAATAAAATCTTACATTCATCTCAGCCCAAGGTAGGTATCTGTATGTTTAAGATGGTTTAAGCACTATGCAGTGCCAGGATCTTTAAGAAGAGTGAAGGGAAAGTCAGAATCAAAATTAATCAGAACTGGATCCTGAGTTGATCTTTCCCGATATCTGTATTTCTCCCTTACTTCACATTATGCCTTTTGGTAGAGTCCAAACCAGACTGCATGCAGAGTAAAAGGAATGCTTGAAACTAATGGAATTAGCTTTGTAACCTAATATGTGAAGCATTGTTCAGAACACCCATTCTGCTGAAGAATGCACAGGAAAACTTGGGTTACCTGTAATGAGTCCCTCCTCTGCACTCACAAAGAAGTGTTTCTATGGTTTTCCTACTGACAACTTGGAGAGCTTAAACTTTCATCATCCACTTGTCCTCCAAATTTAAATAAAAATTTTTTATTGCCTGTTCTTCTGTTAATGGCACGAAGCTTCAGGATCTAAATAAACCAGGAAATTGTTATTGTAAGTGGAGAAAAGATCAAATGTTCCTGCTCACATAAAACCATCTCTGCTGAACTCTCATGAGTTTCACTGGTACCAACCATTTAGAGGGCTGTCACTTCTACTGAGGTAGGTGAGCCAAACTGATACAGGACTTGACCTCGTCTGTTGAACTTTACTCCCCTTTTTCTTAAGTCGTTCCTTTCTTACATCCTAAAAGAAAAAGCTAAATACAAAAAGCCCTTCTACTAATTTCTATACCTTTTTCTTAATAGCCCAGTGCTCATGAGTAAGTTTTGAAATGACATTTCCCCCACTATAACATAGAAGGGTCATAGAAGGGTCAGGGGTTAGATTATGTGACCTAGTCAGAAATTAAATGTTAATGTGTTAGAAACCCTGTCAATCTCAAAAAAATGTTGCTTTTTCAGCTAAGTCTTTGAACATTTTGTAGTGTTACTTGATAACTGCAGTTGGCAGAAATTAAGCAGCTGAAATGTGTAGCTCTACTTACAGGATAGGAAGCTTCAGTAAGCTAAAAGAATCAACATTTAATTACTAAAATATGCAGTGTGATCCAGAAAAGGCTTAAAAGCTGAAGCTATTGCACTGTGTAGCTCACTCAGCAAAGTACACAGCTGGTCTGTAAAAAATAAGGAAAAAACTATTCTGGAATAGTTTAGAAAATCAACTGTAAATCAGAACAGATTATTTAATCAGGATAAAATAAAGAGGATAAATCAGAGGAAGACACAGATTAATCAACAAGTTATAGTCTCATCACCAAGAGACTACACAGGGGGGGAACCTGCCTGGTGACTGAACAATAAAAAGCAAAGTGCTGAACAAGGAAAGTACTTGGATAGTATAGGGCCGTCCTTCAATAACATGCAGAGCAGGGAAGCAGGTACAGGGGACAGCAAGAAGGCAAAAACTTTTCCTTTTTTTTTTCTCCAGGCACTAACAAGAGATAATGTCTGAAAGAAGTTAAAGACATGCCTTTTGAACTCAGGAACACTAAAATGCATTATTGTGACTAATATCCTTAATTTTGTTACTTCAGCAATGACTGAGGAGTCTATGCAGGACAGGAGGGTTTTGTTCACTTGTTTAACATTTATATATTTTGCATTGTATAGCAATTGCCACAGAAAGAACTTAGAGCACTTGCCAAACACTGGCGATTTAAAATACCAAAGAGTCTTGTAGAAGTTAACTTATATTCTCCTATCTACAAAAGCAGGCTCAGAAAAGCAAGGCCATTAATCCCAGAAAGAACAAAATGTTCATTGTTCACCACAGATTGCTTACACTGAGACAAGCATCCAGTCAAAGTCATCAGGTTAGGCTAAGAGAAGACATGATTTAGCTTGGCTCTGTTTGTTCAAGAGGTATTATAGTACCATAGAAGAAAACTGAAGGTCTCTGAGCTCAAGATTAAAGCCATGTCTCTATAATACACCAGAAACTCTGATATTTATACAAACTTCTAGGGACTGCATGTCCCACACCCATGTTTCTTTACATATTCTCCCTTCTTCCAATGGGCCAAGAGCATCTTCTGAAATTCATTTAGAAACAGATTACATGACAATATCAGGAAAAATTTTCTAAACTAAGGATGACTTAAGACGAATTTCAATCAAAACAAACAGGAGATGAAGTGAATAAAGCAGAGGTCCTTAACTATTATAAATTTTGTTTGTGGCAATCAAGATGATTTTTCCACCACCACAGCCAGCATGTATCGAGAAACAGAGCTACCAACTGTTTTGTGAATGAGTTGAAATACCCTCTTCAGCACCCTAAGATTTTCTTGGATTTTGGTCATACCATTTGAGAATGCTAAAGAGGAAATGCCATTTCGAAGACCAAATGAACAAAAAGACAAGTACTTTTTCTGAAAATACAGCTGGGAAGGGAGGTTTCATAAGGAGGATCTCTCCCAGTAGGAGTCTGCAAGAACTCCCTCCTTCTAAGCTCAAATGAGGAGTCTTCTATATGTTACACCTGCCACCCACTTCACAAAGCCACGAAGAAAGTAGCTGTCCAAAGAGAAGAAAAGGCAGAAACTTTTTCACAGCACCAGTATTTCCCAAATAATTATTTTCTCATGTTTTAAACACATGCATTTTCCATATGAAATTCAATTGTCATATCAGGCTATATGCACATACAGGGTAGAACTGAGAGCGCCGTTTATTTTCTGTGAAGTTTTCTTTTACAGTTTAGTGTAACTGGAGGTAGATGAAATATTAAGTGATTTTCTTCCAGTGGTTTGAAGTAACAGTCATCTATGAACATTATAGAATAAAAGAACTGGGGATTGAAATTTTGTTTAAATTTAAGTCTACATAAACATGCAAATGAAACAACAAATAAGTCACAGCAGGTTCTCTGATGATTGTCAGTACTGTATAGTGCAGGTCTTCTTGGAGGAGAGGCTGTTTCTGTGTTGTCAGAATAGTAAAGCTACTAATGTGAAAAAATATATGATGTATGGTACTTGAAAAGATACAAGATTCAGAGACAGAGTACTACAACTATGCCCTTCATATTATTTCCCATATAACTCAAGCCATCAAAACCAAGTTGAAGGGAATTACATGGCAAAAGAGTCTGTAATCTGCTACGCATGAACATAATTTCTGATCCCACAGGCAGGAGCTTCATTTCATGTAAGTGTATGAAAATGGATACTGCCATTGTCAGGACTTTTGCCTTAACCAGGTCTATCATCCTCACTTTCAGAGCTGTTAAATTTGCTCTATTCAGTGATTCCTTTGTGGGAATAATGGAAGCTCCCAGCAAATTCAGTTCAAAGTATTTTTTACAATTACACAATTACTTGATCAAATCAATGATGAAGTGGTCACTAATCTGTAACTGGGGACAAATACTAATAAACAGACAGGACCTAACTATGATTTATTAACAAAATTTTGTAGTAGTGCCCTTTCCTTAGAATTCTAGATCTGCAAAGGAGAAAAACTGGTCTAGTGTAATATAAATGGCAAAAAAGTATTTGTAGCAACAAAACAGAAAATGTTTTTAAAATAAAATCTTCAATGCTCTTTCTTTTAAATTTTCCACAAGGTTTGTTGAATAGATTCATCATCTAAAATACAGATACTTCTGTAAACTGAAATACTAATATATATCTGTACATATGACCACACTGTAATATATCAAAATAGATGCTCAAGAACAGCTTAGAAAGAAAGCAAAATCAGATTAAATGCTTTGTGTTTCCTTGGTGCAATTTCTTGCCAGCAGCATAAAATTTTGGTATCAATTAACGAACAGGTTTAAGCCTGTATTTAATTCAAAGACCACATGTTCTTTTACTGGAATGAGTGGGACTCTAGAAACTTGAAGATAAGGCTGTCCCAATGTCCTCAAATCAACAGGCCTATAACATTCTGCCTCTGGCAGTATTTANTCAGGAGCAGTTAGATATACCTTGCACTTTACAGCTCTTTTATAATGCAATCCCATTTTCTATAATAAACAATGGAGACCTAAATAGAAAAATGGCACAGTATGGATGGAAACACTATATTCCCAAGTCTTGAATCCCTTTATGTCATTTGGCTTCTAGAACGTCCAGTTTCTTCCAGGACTTTCAAGGAATCACATCAATACTTATTTAGATTTTTGTATCATCATCTTTTGAAAAGTTATCTCCTGAAGGTACTTCACAGAGACTATCACCATCCGTGCTGAAATCATCATCGTCATCATCATCATCAGAATCAGCCAACACTTTACTTGGTGACTTCTTCAGTCTACTAAAACAAAAATACACATCTTTGCTATTAAAACAGCACATCTACATGCTGAACATTTATAGAAAGCTTAAAACACTAATAAGTAGGATTTACATT
>WEIV01026934.1:0-10361 GCA_013390005.1 Calyptomena viridis
CATTTGGTACCAGGATAAATCAGCATCATGACCTATGTTATGCAAAGGTACTTCTCTGCCCCCATGATGCCAAGAGATTTCCCCACCCCTTATTCCTCCATTTAGGGCTTGATTCCTTATTACTCATTTGAGCTTTCCAAATTCCCAGTACCAGACAAAAATTAACAGTAAATCTGAACTTATTCCTTTAATATTATTAACAGAGGAAAAGGAGACAACAGGTCTTTCAGTAAAAAATAAACAAACCACATGTGATGCAGCAAGGCAAATGTGCTTCTGTTTTTTAAGGAAACCTGACAGCTGTAGATGATGCAGGAGAGAACTGGGAAGTCATCATCACCCAGAGCTCCAGCACATCCCAAGCCAGAGCTGGAAGCTCTTTCCCTGTCAGAAGTTCCTGCATGTTCCTTCACTGTAGGGCTACTTTTTTTTTTTTTTTTGTTATATTTGTTGGTAAGCATCATGAGTGCTGCAAAAGTCAATGGAAAATAAAATTATTCATTTCCTTGCAGTGACTTACCTCTCGTGAATCCACTGCTGCATACATAATATCCATCCATCCTTTAAATGTGGCCTGAAAAAAATCACACATAATACGTAAGTGTATCTCAAAATGGTATCATCTCTGTGATGAACTTTCAAAATGCAATGTTGGGCATGTTCTTCAAAATCAAAGCATTGCCTGCCTTTTAAAGCAATACATATCCAGGAGTTTGTGTTCATGCAGATATTTAAAAACATTCCAGAATGCTTTTCTCCTGGATATTCTCATTTGTGTTTTCTGATTTTTTGCAGTTGTAGGGATAAAATAGATGTTTTTAAAATACATTTTAAGAAGGAGAAAAAACATGAGAATTGAATCTTTGAAAGTTCCGACCCAAGAATTTCAAGTAATGAAGAGATACAGCTACACATGAAAACAAAGTGTGGTTCTGCACAAGTCTTGGAAGAGGTGAGAAGGATCCCATCCATATTGCTTGCTCAGACTGATGACTATGTTGTAGGATTCCACTAAAGCTTGGATTCTGCCCTCTTTTAAACCAGGGCAAATCAAGACAGTTTTAAATCCCAGGGAGTTGCATAAATCACAACTGACTTGAAAGGAGCAAAGGCAATTAACACCTGCTGTGAGCCTGGCCCTGGAAACTCAATCTGCTTTACTGGTCAGATTTTATTTTTATTAAATCAGGGGTTTAATTTTGTTTTTAAATTGTTTAAACAAGGAAGGGTTCCACAGAAGTCACGGTGTCTCACTGGAAACTTCAATGGAGAAAGGGCAGTGACAGCAATCCCAGGAGAAACATGTGAACGTGATTTTTACTATTCTGCAGCAAAACCATGACTCTTCGATATCAATATATGCCTCTTATTGGAGACAGCCTGATGCCAAACACACCTGGCATTAGGTCTAACTCTGCCTAAGCTCCATCGAGTTTATATTAGTTTTCTAGGGTTGTTTCTCATTTCTCTTCTGATCCATTTAGACTTACCCTGAATCTAAATCAGTGTGAGCAGATAATGAGGCATTTTTAGATTTATTAATTTAATTGGATTTACACTAGCATGCATAAAAGGCCCACATCCAGTATTTATTTTCATTCTACTGACATTTATGTTGAATTTTCTCCTGTTGTGTAGGCACAAAATTCCAGATAATGCTAACAGGAATTTGGCCAAGGTTTCCAGGAGAAACCCAGGAAATCGTGCTGAGGTAGGTACCTCCAGTAGTTTTAGAAATGCTCCACTGTGCACTCTCTACTGTTATATTAAGTCCTGGAGGTAATGCTACCTTCCCAATTCCTTTTGAATGCTACTGAGGCAAATGAAAATGTTGTACAAGAGGTCAGTCATATTTTTTTATGAAAGCATATATAAAATAATGTTTAAAAGGTTGTATCTAGTTTTATCTAGTTTTATCCTTCTTTTGAAAGAGATTAATCCACTCCTCTAAGGCAGAATCCTTTGGAAAATCTCTTCCATGGTACAGTGTGTTAAAAAACACTTTTGATGAAAAGTGTTAACAGGAACCATCAGCAGTTTTATTAAAACAAGTAATTATTTGAACCTGTCAGACTAATACTCCTCAAGTGTTCTAATATTTTCATTTTTCACTATTCTCTTTCTAATCTGATGAAAGATTTTCTTGTGCCATTCCAGTCACTTACAGCTTTCAGCTCAAAGTGCCATTCAGCAAGGATGGACGGGATGAAACGAAAGATCCTTTCCCTGTGGCACAAAATGATATGATCTTAGCCTGTACTTTTCTCCCACTTGGGAGGAAATCTTTCCTCTTGAGTAGATATTTTACCCCTCATTGTGTACCAGAGACACAAGAGACTCTACTGCAAGGCACAGTGATTTGTAGTGATAACAGATGATGAAGTGATGTGACAAAAATAAATATTAACAGAATGAAGTGCTGTGATTTTCTGTTTCCCCCAGATGTCCAGAAGTAAGAGAATTAAAAATCCACAGGGCTTCTGGAAAGCTTCCCTAGACACTTCATCTGCAGAGGGTAAAAGATACTGAGAATGAAAGAAATATAACACTGAGAAAAGAAATTATTTATCTGAAATTAGTAACCACTTACACTCTGGATAAGGAAGTGACAAAATCTTCATGGGAGTGTTTGTGATATTATCCTGCCTGGAAGCCATCCAGAGAAACACCATTTTCTACTGAAACTGTCATGTGATGAGATTATCTACTGATAAACTCTTCTTGGGATGGGATTACATTTTGTTATTTGACTGGTGGTTAGGGCTGCAATGCAGTAAATTAATGGGGAGGAGGATAGGTGGGATGGCACTGGCTGCCCTCAAACCGAATGGTGCCTTAAAATAAAGCAAGCCTTTAAATCTGTAAGCTTTCAGGGTTTGGTTCCTTTCTTTTTCTTTCTTTTTCTTCTTTTGTCTTTCTCTTCTTTTTTCTTTTTTTTTTTTTCCTTCTTCTTCAGTGAAGCAAGATCAAGCAGTGCAATTTACAGAAGTGCAAGAGATCGTGGAACTCAGTAACTTTGGACACACATTGCTGCCTCATGACCATTTTGTAGCTGATTTATGAGCACAGTCATAAATTCAAACCTGGCGTGAGGGATTCCTTTAACTCTACAGCTCCTGATTTCTGTGCTGGTCTGTGAGTGCTTCTGTTATCTTTCCATTCTTTATCTGTAGCCCCAAAGTGACAAAGAGTTGTAGGACATGTTCGATATAAGTCCATTCTGTCCAAGGAGAACTTTTCCAAGAAAGCCAGATGTTATGTGAGGGACCACTTGTTTCCTTAGTGATCTCCAATGGTTGACTGACATTTCAAATATAAAAAAATATGTGGAAAAGATCACAGCATGGAAGGGAAAGATTTTGCAAGGGAAATGAAAAAACTCCTACTGGAAATTTAAGATATTTCTTTGTTCAGCTCAAATACAGATTTATAGAACATAGTTGCTGCAATCCTCTAAGAAAATCTAGGAGTACAGAAAAAGTATTACTGAAGCGTCAGGTTGTAGCAATATTTTTTTCTTGCTAGATTAGGGTGTTAAAAGTGTTAAATCACCAGAAAAGTGAACCATCCTTCTTGCAAGTTAAAAAGTCATGATAATAAAGGTCTTTTGCTTCTCAGGAATGAGGCATTTGTCTTTCTTGTAGAGTAACCAGAGGCTACCTCTTATTTTAGTAACTTGTTGTGAGAGCCTGTTTGTTTGTAGGAGAAGCTTGAAACTTCACTTGCCATGAACGTATTCTTAGATTCATTAATTGGTGTCTTCAGAGCAACATGATGGATCCCAAACAAGGCAGAAAAAGAGCAAAAGATATTTGGGACAAATTTCATTCAGTTCTCAACTAAGTTGTCAGGAAATTTGCCTCTGGATAGCAGTGTGTCTTCAAGTTTCCATAGTAGCAACTTCTCATTTCTTTCAAGTACACTGTAGAAGTGAAGACAGAGCATGAGGCAGACAGATTTGTTTTATGTATTTCCAGTTGGATTTTCAGACACATTCAGCCATCCAAAGGAACTTTGGAGTCACTTGGAGTCTGTTGCAGCAGCTGAAAATGTCAACAGTCAAAAGACAGGCAAGTCCCACTTAAAAGTTCACATTTTAGATCCTGGAAGGTTGTAACCAAAGTGTTTATCTCCTCATTGCTAAGCTCTGTCCCAGTGTGCAGAAAGATGCACGGATGTGTCTGTGACTGTAGGAGAGCTGAGCTGTTAGCTGATCCCCTGCATCTCCCACGGGGGTTTGCTCATGAAATGTGACCCCAAATGGAGGATATTTGGCAAGGAGCAGCTGTAACCGGCACTCCTCGGCAGGACTCTGGCAAAGGAGATCCAGATGTTTGGGGCCCTTTTCTGTTGGTGTCACCTTTTCACTTTACTGCCTAAGACTGTCATTAGCAGCAGACATAAGAGCTCCAGGTGCAGGATTAAAGTTAAAATCAATCCCCTAATGGCATCTGGCTCCTGTCCTTTCTCCTGGAAGAGGGAGCCAGCACCTGCCATGGAAGCTGAGTGAAGTTTAAGGCTCCCTTGTTTCCTGCTATAAACAGTTTGTCCAGCCTCACCAGGTGCTATGTTTATGACACTTTTTTTGTATTTCTGCAACTGGAAAATCTAATTCTTTCCTCTCCAATACAGAATCACAGGTTTGAAAGAAAATTGCAGGGTCATCAAGTCCATTTTCAGTTAGAAAAGAGCAGTACTAGACCGTCCCTTCAGATGTGTGCCAAGATCCACCTTACAACCAGTTATGTTTCTTCTGCCATCACTGATCCCCACAGAAGTGACTAGAAAAGACTGCTTTAGGATACTCCTTAGGCAATGCCAATCTATGTTGGATGTTTAAATAAAAGACAAAGAAAATACTATATAGAACAGAAAATCTAATTAAAGACATTCAAAGTGAATTAATCTGCCCTGCATGTCTGAGCTGAATATCATAATTACATGCAAAAGATAAAAGCTCTTGCTGTCATCAAGTTTATAACATGTATAGGACCAAAATTGGTTGTGCCTATTCTAATATTTCTTCTTTCCAGAAGATATAAAAGACTCCATGAACAGTGGTCAGATGATCTCCAACTCCAGTTTGTGTACCAGGAGCAGCACATATAAGGACAAGCATTTCTACAAGAAAGGAAAAGTGCTTCATGGAGATATTTCATACATCTGTGGCAGAGAAAACTAGACCTGGGAAAAGCAAACTTTCTTTATAGGAAGGAGAAGGCAGATCTGATGGAAACCTGTAGGAGGCTTCTGCCCTTTTGGAAGGGCAGGATGGGGCCCAGGACAGTACCTTGCTGCACTGCAAATGGTGGATTCTATATGTGACAACTGAACTAAGCTCTCAGCATGCAAGTTTTTATCCCAGAATAGAGAAATTATATCACAGAGCTTCAAGAAAGTAACCTCCCTGTCCAAGGATGTAGCAAGGACAGGTTAAGTTTGTGTACATAAAATTCAATACAGCAAACACTCGTAAAGCATATCCAGTCCTTGTCACCATTTGGCTTCAGAGCAAATTAGGAACAATGGAAATAAGCATCATAACCACTAATGTACATGAGGACCCCATGGATCTGAAACACACAGCAATTTGTCTAAAGTCACTCAGCAGTCCAGCAGCAGAGCCTGCACAAGAAGATGACTCTATCCATTAGGCTGTGCTGTGCCACAACACAGTGAATCTCAATGCCTACAACCCATTTATCCATGTTTTACACCTGCTGCTGAAAAAGGCTGTAAAAATGGCTTGCTTCTGCTTTTATAGATCAAATATTTCTATCATCTTTGAACCTCAGCTGTCTCTGCTATGCTCCCATCACCTTTCCAGAGAGACCAGGCTGAGTGGAATGACAGCAATTTGACAACCAACACGTTCCATAATTAGGTTCAATCTGACTCTTATTTAACAGGTGGAAAGGAAGTGAGAACCAGAATGAGAGGCACCAGTGCCCTTCTCAAACATGGAAAGTGAGTAGAGGACTGTAAATTAAGATTAAGACTTCATCTTTATGCAAGAACTTCAGACGAGAAACTGAACGTACTGTAACTGCAATTTTTCTCAGAAGGACATGGTGAAATCTGTTCAGGATGGCCAGGTGGACTGTTCAGGAAGGCCAGTGCATTCTGTCTACATGAACAGTCCTTCCTGGACTATGACTTTTTTTTCTGTTATTGAATATTTTCTCTGAATTACAATAGTGCCAAAATGGTCTTTATACCACCTCAATGGTCCAATCACCTCCCAGAGCACTATATTAGAGATGCAGTGAAAACTCAAATTAAAACATAATATCTCTAGGCTTATAAATAAAACATGATATCTATAGGAATCATATCTCTATATGATTCATTTACACCTGAGGAAAGGCATTCTCCTGATGGGTAATGCTGAAAAACCCAGAAAAGCACAGAGGTTAAGATGAGCCTTTAAACTGGTGGTTTCAATGAGAATAAGCAACATTTGCCCATTAGTTTCTGGTGGTCACACTTACCACTTGTAGCAGAGCCAGGTACCCAGCACCAACATTATCGAAGTTAACTTTAACTTTTGTCCAGTAAAATGTGCCTGACACATTGTAGAGAATACAGTCACTCATGTTGTTAATAATTTTAGAGTCCAAAGGCATATCTCCTTCTGTCTTATTAATGCACTTCCCAAACTTCCCAGCAAAGAGGNATCATAACCAAACGAATAATTGGAAACAGCTGGGGTGCATCACAGTGACTCAGAGAAAAAAAGATTTCTGAAATCTTTTAATGAACACAGGCCTCTGTAGCCAGTGGATTGTGAACTCTAGCTGTGATAGATTTTGTTTAATTTAATAATAACTGATTGAGACATACTGTACTAAGCCAGCTTCCCCTATCTGATCAGTATGGATGATTAAAACAGTGAAATCATTCTAATTTTAACAGAAAAAATTATTATTTCTTTCCTGTTTCATGTTGTAAAGTTCCTACATACTAACCCAGGCAGGGATGTAAACCCCTGCATAAAATCATACATAAAAATAAAAAGCAAAAGGAAGTTTTAAGGTGTGGGAATGATGGCACTGGGAATGGATGAAGCCAAGCAAAAGAAACCAAGGTCATATCATCAACAGACCTACTAATACCACAACATCAACAGGGCAAGATGCACATAATTGACTGTTTTGAGCCTTAAGGCATCTATGGATGTCAGACCTTACCCATCTAACAGCAGAGGACCAGTGCTCTAGAATTCCCTACAATCAGGGAATCATAGAATATCCTGAGCTGGAAGGGTCCCACAAGGATCACTGAGTCCAGTTCCTGGCTCTGCACAGGACAACCCCAGGAATCACACCATGNAATAATTTTGGAGTCCAAAGGCATATCTCCTTCTGTCTTATTAATGCACTTCCCAAACTTCCCAGCAAAGAGGTTCACTCCCATGATGCTAAAGATGAGCCAGAAGATGAGGCAGACGAGCAGAACATTCATGATGGAAGGGATGGCTCCCACGAGGGCATTGACCACCACCTTGGGGGAAACAGGAAAGGGAAAACAGAATTAATGTCAGCACTTGTATAGACACTTCATTAACAAGCTGTTGTGCACCCTTGATTAACAAGTCTGAACCCTCATGGGGTGACAGGAGGGTAAGTACTGACACTACCTAAGGAGCCAGACCACCATCAAAGGCTTCACACACAACTATTTGTCTGCCTTTTGTTGGCATCCCACCCATGTGATGATGTTTTTTCAAGATGAATCTCTGAATTCAGGAGCAATCTGTGAAATCATCTTGACCTCTCAGATCCTTCTGGATAATACACTNGTCACATCATGCAAGACATTATCTGAGGGAAGAACACTGTCACAAACACTAGCACTACCCTCTTCCATCCCAACAAGGTTTCTCCATGTTCACAGCCTTTGAGCTGCTGCCATTGCAGAGTCCAGGCAATGCTGCCTCACAACATTGCTGCAGACACCAGCACGAATTTGTCTCCAGCTCTGTCTCATGCTTTGTAGACTAAAGTCTGGTAGGCAGCCACTCAGTTCTTCCTCTTCTCCATCTACATTTCTGAAACTGAGACAAGGTGATATTGATCCGTAAAAATTAAGTTTTATTCAATTGTGAATCTGATTATGGAAAATGTCAGCTCTACTTTTCTCTTGTGTTAGTGTCCAATTTTCTGACAAGCTAATAATGTAACATTCACTTCTCCATCATTTTTGCATTGCTGTGGAAGAAAAATACCTGGAGGAGTGAAATGGGTTTCATGCTTGTATAGCAGCAGCTTCATCTACAGTACACAATACAAAATTATGTAGATCTTCCAAAACTCAGATATATTTTGTTCATTTATGAATGAAGCTAATTTTCGCACTGGAAAAGCTGTTTCACCTATTGTTTTGTTTTTCTATATAGGCCCATTCCTGATGACTTTCCTTGGGGGTTTTTTTGTTTGCTAATTTTATCTTTCAGCTTTGGATGTCAATCAATTTCCAACTTCATAATTTTTAGACCAAATTTACCGTGTTAACCAAAATGCCAAATAACTTCCTAATCAAGGGCTTATTTGGCTATAACCTTGGCTCTTGTCAAAGTAGCTTTCATTTGCTGCTTTGCACAATAATATTTTCGCTCAATTTTAATCCATGCCAGCACAAAATCAGTGCCCTACTGTTACATGTTCTGCTAAACCCAGCTCCCAGCACAAGCCCTGTGACAGGATACAGACATCCAGATTCCAGCAGTACCAGCGATGGCCATGCCCACATCCCGCTTTTTTCCTTCTGCTGAATTATGTTCAATGGTTTGTAGATAACAAAACACGACATGAGGCTGGAGCACATCCTGTAACACCTCTCTGAATGAATTATTAACAGGGGGTTTCATTCTTCTCGCTGCTTCTGCTCTTACACCATTTGGTCTGCTGGAAGCAATCCTGTTTTGCACTGAGACAAGTGAGAGGGCCTAAGGACTTGGATACATAAAGGCAAGTTATTACCATAAATTTGTGTTAAAGGTTCAGCTGTAAACCTTGTAATGGAAAGTGATGAATTTCTGCTGCACCTAGGAATAGCAACATATATAGCTACGTATTAGAAAAGGTTTCATAACTCTTGGTTTCCATCAGTATCTTCATAGGTGAATCCACCTTCCAGGTGACTTCTTTAGGGATGGCCTAGAAACTGAGCCATGCTCTGCCCTAACCCAGAGAGGTGCAATCTATAGCCTGTGTCTGATCCCTAGTTCTCCTGATCTCACAGGCCACCTCCTCAGCCAAAGCTGATTCAGATTTTACATTCAGAAATAGACTTGCATGATGTGTTAATCCTCCCCTTGCTACAACAGAGCCCACCAGACTTCCTGCAGTAATTTCATGTCTGGACTATAAGTCTCAATGAAGCTCGGGGACAGTTTTTGCAAAGACATTTAATTTACAGTGTCATGGTGTCAAATAATAGAGAAAAAAATTACTATAAGATAATGTATTCCTGGTGTCCTTTGTCCTCAGTGTTAGAAGCAGGTGCTGTATGTTTATGTAGAAATTGCTGAACTCAAGGCACTAGTCCTCTCATGTTAGATGTCTTCTCCTATCATTCCTGTTTTCACTGCAGGTGAGCTACCACTGCACGTTGCTCTGGGTAATTAAAAAATCAGAGCTTCTTTGTAGCTTTCATAGTTCCTTCAGATTTCTAATCATTCTCATAGTTCCCTGCAGAGACTTTCCCATTTCTAACACTCCCTTTCCAGCAATTTTGTGGAATTTCAGGATTGAATCACTGCCTTCTTCCTCTTCTTGCTGGGTTACTTCCCTGCATGAGGGATTCTAACAGTCACCTTATTTATCAGACCTGCCCAAAATCTTGTGTCCTGTTGAACAGTCATCCTGATCCCTATGTCCTTCACCACTGCTGTTTTCCAAGCAACATCCCCCTGAGCGACCCACATTCTTCCTCCCAAGGCAGACAAGGAATGTGGTTGTATTAAGATGCTCGTTGTACGATAGATCTTTTTTTCACTGTTGTCCAGATCAGCCAGTATAATACCCTGTAATATAACTTACACTCATTTTGAGTGTTGTCCACAAAGATTTTTAAATTTTCGTCCAAATGCTGTTAAAATTCAGATGAAGGACAAATAGTCCCTTTGGAATGGGACAACTCATTCCAAATGGTCCCTCATCCTGAGACACTCATCACCCAATTTACAGTGTTGTCACTGTTTACAATTATTTTTCAAGATACATCAACCAGCATAAAAAAAATTCTTGTCTTGGTATAAAGCTCATATTACTGTCACAATGTCCCATGGTATCAGATTCCTCTCTGAAATCTAAGGATTCTATGTCAGCACAGTTACCGTCATCAGCATAATTTGTAAT
>WEIV01026934.1:19355-137701 GCA_013390005.1 Calyptomena viridis
AGAAGAGGAGACCTCCTTCCTGATATGGGCAACAGCATATGCTTTATGCAGCCAGGGATTTCATCAAATTAACCTGCTTGTTCAAATTAGAGGGGAGAGAGCAGGGGGGGAAAAAAAAGGACATCTGAATGGAAGCACAACAGCTGAGTTGAAAGCTCTGGCCACTTATTTAAATAAGCAGTTTCAGCTAATGCAGGCCCACAGTGCTTTCAAATTGCTTTTTGTGTGCCCCAGAAACCTGTCTCTCCCTCTCTAATTTTGATTTAAAAAAAAAAATTAGAAGAAAGAGCACTTGGATTACTTTGGGTACCTCCTTTCAACCAGCCTGGCTTCTCCTGTCCATTGCTGGCAAGGACAGGATTATCCAAAGAAATCTCTGCAGTCCAATGTCTTTTATAGCCATGCCTGCGGTTACAAGTTGCCCCCCTTGATTTGCAAAGGAAAAAAATTAAGTCTGTACCCCAAATTCAAATTGGAAAATCTACATGGAAAGGGGAATTTGCAAATAAACTGAAGTATGTGAGCATCTTTTGGCACTCTGAAATGCAGCTGGGAGAAAGGACCTTTTAATGAGGTTTGTATTCCTTTTAACACCCAGCATTTCTGAGCAGACTTTTATTTTTGCCTTATTTCTTTAAAATGTCCTTTTACCCTTTCACTCTGACATTGCATTTTCTGCCATTCAGAAGCTGAACTGTGTGATTGCACCTGCCAATCCAGAAATCACATGTTATGAAAGAAGGGCATAAAGTTAAAATCTTAAAATTAGGACACTAGAGAGAGACACTAAGGTGACCTAAATTTCCATCTACTTGTTTCCTTGAATCACAACCCTCACGTTCAGGTAAAGACTACAGACTCCTTAGGGCTACTCTCAAGTTGGTCCATGGCACAGAGATGAAAGTGTGCCTGGAAATGAGCCATCAAACAGCTTCCCTCACCACAGCAGTTCATTACTGCTTGTGGAGTGCTCTCATGTATTATAACACGATGGGCTACATGAGTGCCTGATTAATTATAAACAAAAATTATCTCCTGGAATGCCCAGTGCTACTTCTTATAACTCAGGTTTAAAAAGTCCTTTACATCATCCACTCATTTTTTTTTTTCTCCAGGGCATTTCCTCTTTTTTTTTCCTAATTTTTTTTCATCTACTACTCAGACTAAGGCTGTGAATCTCTCTTAATATTCCATGTCCTCAGCTTCTCTCCTGGTCCTCATGTCCATGTTTTTCAGGCAACGTTTCCCTTTCAGAGGGCAGCCTTTTTGCAAACAGCATGTGTCACTTTTGTTCACTTAAATGCTTTTAAATAAATCATTCCTGCATCCTAATTGCTTCCTGGCGGTTTCCAGAAGAACCTCTTTACGTCTTGCTGTTCTCTTAATCTGTCACCTCCTTTACACCTGCTCAGGCTTTTCTAACAGCTCCAGTCAATTCCCAAGGCAGAAGACTGTGAAACATGAATTAAACCCTGGCTAATTTCTGAGGGCGAGTCGACCTGCTGCTGTGAGCTTACATCCAGTGAGGTGGCAAACTGACTTATTGATCTGCAGTTTTCCCAGCTCACCCTTTCCAAATGGAATTTGGGCTTGTCTCTGTTCACCTTTTTACTGCAAACAGGCACCTTCACCATTTATTAACACTGGGTAAGGATGGCAGAGGGATTGATGTGAATTTTGGGGATCCCATGACACTCCGTGATCAGCCAAACCATGCCCAAGACTCAAAGACTTTCTCCTTTTTGCAGCAGTGATGGCTGTGCAGGTACAGATGTCTTGAAAGTTTGGTATTCCTATCATGATTTAGAGCAAAATACTTTCTTTGTCATCAACTGTGTTCTGCTTCCCATTCAGATGCCATGTGGAAACAGCCTGGATTTAGGGCAGCTGAAGAGGAAAGATATTCTTCCCTAAAAAAGATCTCCAAAGCCACCTCATGATTCATCCCAGGACACCCTCTTGATGCTGAATGCTGTAGTCAGGAGTAGACGGGAATATACTTGATTATTATTTATTATGTGAAGATGGTATTATCATGCCAGGGGTGTGCATAGTGATTACTGAGAGAACATTTCCCTGGGGGCTCAGCCCCATCAGCTCCTCTGCATTTCCATCCCAGCCAGTGGGAGTTGAGGTGCTGAGATGAAGGCTTTTTTATTTCTGGGCAGCATTAGGATCAACCCTAATTTACATATGACATAACAGGGAAAAAAAAACCCCAAAAAAACAGAATGACAAAAAAAATAAAATGGAGAGAGAGAGAAAAATCTCTTGGGTTGTTTCCACAAGGTGCTGTTCTGGATTTAGCTGTTTCCCTTAAGCATTTATTTAATCAGATGTTCCAAATCAATATGAAAAACACCAAATTGATGTGTGAAATACGACAGTCTTAGCTTGAAAATTGTCTCTGTTTAGTTGGATTCTTGAACCTGATTGATCCCGATATGGTATTGAATATGCCAGAATAGAGAGGGACTCTGAAAAATTACACCACTAGGGCACAGCTTTCAAGTTTCATCCCAATTCCTTTGATCTCTCTCCCTGATCTCTTAGTAAAGAATCTGTGCCTCTCTGCAGGTTGCTTCTCTCCCTTCACTTGCTCCTTTTCCCTCTTCCTGACACCAGTCTCTTGAGCTGCCCCTGGCCATCCTGGTTGGAGCTACAAGTGTGGTGGGAAGACATTTTTTGGTCTTCAAGTTGGGATTCCAAAGGTGCTGGTCATCAAGGAGAGGAACTATGGGACAATCCTCCTCTGTCCCTGCAGAGTGTGTGGACTGTTAAATACAGTCTAAGTCTTCCTCCCAGCTCTGATCTTCCGTGCAAGGGAGAACATCACTGTATATGGAATTTGGCTGCTGTGCTCACAGTGATGGAAAGGGCCAAGCAAGCTGCATGCAAGGACTCCAGGATTTTATTCATTATTTTCTTTTTAAGCATAGTCTTCTAAAAAAGGACATTGAAACAAGCTCCATCTTTAAATAACTTCAAGAAAGAAAAATGTTTTGTAAACCTAGCTTGGCACAATCTGAGTTGAGATGGACTCTTTTACACCACTTTCGAAAGTTGAAATTCTCACTCAGTAATTGAAATTCTTCAGTAATTACAGTAATTATTGATGTCCCTACCACTTTGCAAGGTGTAGGCAGGCAATGAACAAGGCTTGCTGTGGACTTTTGCTCCACACCTGTGTTTGCCATCCCTTTTCCTGCAGCTGCAGTGTGCTTTGTCCTGCTGTGCCTTGTTTGAACTGAGTTTGTGCTTCCACTTGGCAAAGCCCAGTTGCTCCCATTTTAGCATCTATGTCGTAATGAACATGAGGTGCAAACCAAGATAAGACCAGACATTTGGATGTTTTTTCATGTGTTGTGTTGAGATAAAGTGTGGGGTTGCAGAAGGGAGATTTACAGCCTCAGCTGGCCTGCTAACACACATTAAAACCACTTATCTTCATGTGGATTTTTTTTAACTTGTCCTGAATTAACCAATATGTAGTAAACCAGCATTTTTTCTTTCCTTCTTTCTATTATTTTTTTCTCTTCAAAACCAGGCTCCCTGGCTTCTGGAGAGGAATTTTCATTTCTATTAGTTATCTGGGAGGTTTATGCCATCCGCAGAGGCTCAGAAGAATGTGCAACGAGACATCTTCAAAAATCCCATATGCACATTTTCTTTGAGGAACTGCAAAAAAACTAGTCAGAAATCGAACTCTGAAGTAATAATACCCTGTTGTATCCATGGATTTTTGACAACTCACAGAGAGCACTAATAAGTTCACTCTTAAATCCTCCTCCAAGTGATAAGCCATATTATTTTTAATTTGCCTTGGCTGTATCTTTGTCATTCTGCTCCAATGTGCTTTTCTGAACAGAAACTAGAAGAAATTCGCATGCTTTTAGGGTAATTTCCCCAGAATACAAATTGGATTTCAGTGCTGTTTGGGAACGACTCATTACAGCAGACTGTGTAATTACTGGTACAGCAAACAGAAATCACCTTGTTAATCAACAGGGAATACAG
The DNA here is from genome assembly GCA_013390005.1 of Calyptomena viridis. Classification (NCBI taxonomy): domain Eukaryota; kingdom Metazoa; phylum Chordata; class Aves; order Passeriformes; family Eurylaimidae; genus Calyptomena; species Calyptomena viridis. The sequence continues at coordinate 23,373 of WEIV01026934.1, forward strand.
ATGGAAAAAACAATTAAAGTAATCATAAGTCATCAATATTTACTTCACACAGCAAGTTTTTAATTGTCACTTAAAGACAATCCAACACAAGGGCATAATTTAATTCAATTCAATTTTTAACTAGGGTTAGAAAGACTGTTTTAAAATGTTCATCCCAGACTCAAGGATTATTATCTGCTTCTTAACTTGTCTGACGGTGAAGTATCCAAAGAAGAAGTCTTAGAGCAAGTGCTTTCCAGGAAACTCTCCGGGAAAATTTAATACCTTTATTTTTGTTTAAGTGTTCATGGAAAATGATGGTGCATTTCATGACTGAACATCCATGAGCAGTTCTCAAAAAAGCAAACAGAAGATTTGGCAGCAAACAGGAAATTTGGAAAGCTGCTCAGTGAGAAATACAGACCCTTAGGTACAAACTCAGCAGCTCTAGGCAAACATCAGAAATATCTTCTACTATTAGAACCATTCACAAAATTTATTTGGGAGAGTGAAAAATACATAATATTTTACTTCCATAAAAGCATCTACAAAATCCTGCCTAGTGGACTTGTTGAATAACTGATATGAGATGTCTGGCCTTCAAATACAAATTGCTGGGCCTTGCTTGAACTATTTTGCAGACAGATATACTGTCTACAGCTGTTGTGAGCCCCTGCATTTCACAGCAGCAGAGCCAGCTCTCTGAGACAAGGGATGGAAAGAACCCAGCTGAAGAGAAACTGGGGGCAAGAACTGAGAATTAGAGATGATCTCCCCTCCCCACTGCAGGACATAGTGCAAGGACCACCCATTGGTGGAGATGGCCGGAGGGGAAGGAGGCTGCCAGCGTCCCGAAAAAATCAACTGCTTAAGAAAATAGATTTCTGCAAGTATCAAATCTTGAAAGATGGGATAATCTTAGAAAGAATTGGTGAAGAAACCCTCATCTGCCCTCATCTCTGAAATCAGCACATGACAATCCAGGTTGTTCTTTTTAAGCATGGATTGGGACTAACTTTTGGTCAATTAAATTGAACCCAAAAGCTGCAATGGAGATGATGGATTTGTGATAATGGACTTTTGTAGAGTGATGACATTATTGCTGGGTTAAGAGGATTTTTCTGTGAATGTCACAGGCAACGAAACTTGGCTGTGATTTTTTTTTCTGAGCATTCTTACTAATGAGTTGGGACTTCACATCCCTTCTCCATAAACTTTCTCCTGACAGCTTCTGTAGGATTCCAGTCTCTCACCTCTGCCTTCAATGCCTGAGAAGTGAGCAAAGAAGCTGTTGACTGCAACACCTCCAGTCTTTTAATGATGCTAAGCTCCAGATTGATGCCTTTCCCAAACTGACCATGCTATGGAATAATCCATCTGCTGTCAGCAGAGAGTGGGACATAGCTCAGAATTAATTGGCTGAAGCTCAAGCTAGATAAGCTCAAGATAGTATTCATAGGTCAGAGGAAACAATTGAAAGGAACATCAAACATGACACCAACATGCAAAACTCATGGAGTCTATCTGCCCCTTGTTTGAAACCCCAACTGTTGCAGGACAGGCCTCGTTGAGAGCAATTTTCATAAACATTCACTTTGAGTGCCACACACCTCCATCTCTGGCCAAGTTCAGATTCCTCGTTTAATCTGCTTTGGATGAAGAGGTTTTGATTGCATGGATGCTTGGAAAGTATCTATACTTTGTGAAAATATTTGCCTGTGCATCCTAGCAAAGAGGATTGTGCATAAATTCCATTCTGACAGTGGTATGGATGTTTGTCTACACTCGTATCTGTCTACACAGACATATTGTGGTTTATGCTTTTCCTTCATTTGAAAAGAACTGTGGACTGAGTGCCCACCATTCCAATTCATGAGCACAGAGAGGTGACATTTGTAGTGTAGAAGGGGGTTGCTTATAGCAGTCTGTTTGTTTCTTGCAGGGAGGTAACATATATAGATATATGTTGATATTGTTTGTTCAGTATATCCAAATTCCAGCAGACATCTAAGGCATCTTTCCCAGGTGCCCTAAGTTGAAATGAGCCTGTATTTTGTGGTTTGATTAACCCTTTCTCCTTTCCTTCCAAAGAAATCTGTAGCAGTGTTGTATATAGGACTCTATTGTATTACAATGAAAGCCCTTTCTTACAGTTTTGCTACACTAGCACACTTCTTTGAGATTCTGAGAAGCCCATTATCAAAGATCATCCTTTAGGGATTCTACATCCAGCAAAAATATCTCTCAGTTTGCAGATTATTGTGTGTTTTGATGTTAAAGCATTGCAAAAGAGAATTTCTTTACTAATCCACAACTGTCAGATGGAGCTTTTGCTGTTCCCCTGGCCCAAAACAGTGTCAAAGGTCTGTCACAAGACAGGATGTGAAAACAAAAAAAAAATTCAGCAGCAATATGCTTATATCCCCTCTGGGTTCAAATCCCATTTAGAAATAGTGAATACTTGCAAATTTTTAGCTGGTTTTATGAATTATTCAAAACAGAAAATAGATTCTGAGTTGCATTTGTACAATTAGAAAACACAGATGAGAGATGGTTTCACATGTCCAATCAAAAATCAACCATCGCAGCTTGAATTTTGAATACTGATACCAAACCACTAATGAATAATTTGCAGATCAGGAATTTTTAAGTGAATAATTTTAAACAAATAAATTTGAGAAAATCAGACAAGTGGTTCATCTGCTTCTTTTGGAGCAGCTAATTTGCCCATTCACTCCCTTCTGCAGCTCAGTTGCAGTGATTTGGTTCTCAAAGGACCAAAAAGTAAATGTAAATTGAAATAAAAAGTGTGCTGGAAAAATGATAGGATGTTACTGTGCCAATTCAGAGTGGCAGGGTGGGTTAGCAATAGGGTAGGAGAAAAGCATCTGTTAAACCTGCTAAAAATAAAGTACCAGGTTCTCATAATCTACACTGGGAAAATATTTTGAAGAAAAGAATGGCGCATGGGGAAAACTTTTATTCATTTGGAACATTAAACAGCAAGTGATGGCCTAGTCAATCAAAAGCTAAAACAACTCAAGGGTGGAGCAGCTTTTTGGTTAGACTGGAAGCTTGCAAAAAGAATATCTAAATGTGGGTGGAATATTTAAATATGGGTTAAGAAAATAAAACATTCTGGGTCAGTAAGAAGGTTCTGGGATTTATTTTCTGAAGACAAGGAGAGTTCCAGGTGCACGTGTTCCCCCTTTCCCCACAGCACTGTTTTATGTCATACGTGCTCGGATATGTGACAGGGAAAGACAAAGCCACTTTCCCCAGCCTGTGGCTGCTTCTGCAACTCACAATTATACTAGCAAATACTCACAAATTCCATGATTAAAAGGCAAACCCATAGCTAATTTTTGGTGTTACATACAGACTTTGTATTCTTGCGTGTCTCCCATTTCAAGGGATTTTTTTCACACAGAGGTCAGAATTTAGCTTAGTTTTTGTTTTACTCTCTTTGGTATTGATGAAATATCATGCTTCCAAGTATGTATTTCTAACAAGTGTAGAACTCATTTTAAACTGATGATGATGCAGTAGAGCTCCAAATTGCTTCAGAGAACTCATTGTGCAAAGTGTTGCTCCTGTCAAGAACATTCCTACTTATGGTGGTGACAGTATAGAGCCCTAATTCAGCCTTTCTAGTTTTCAGAGCATCATTGAAACAAAAACACCAATAACAAATTCATGGAAGCCCATACAATACTTTAGGTGAGTCCTATTAATCCCAATTTACAGATGAAAAAACTAGAAAAGAAAAGCTATGTCACTTGTCCTAAACCACAGTAGGAGCAGTTTTTTAGGGCTGGGCTATAACTTAGGAACTGGTGGTTTCCAATTCTGTGGTGAGATAATTAAACCAGGCCTTTCTCTTCGCTGAAGCTAATCTGAGAAAAATGAGTGCCTTCCCTTTAAGAGGCTTCCAAGCATATATGCAAAGAAGAATTTATGACCTACAATTTATGTAAAGAATTTCCTTTTCATAAATCAATTTATTACAGCTGTGGAGAAGCTTCCAAAGGCTCTGATCCAGCAGTGCACTTAGACATGTCTGTAACTTCAAAACAAGTAAATTGTCCCAATAAAGTGCTCTCCTGGACTGGGGCCAAAGAAAGTGCAGTTCTTCCCCCAAGAAAATGTTCAGATGTAAAATGGGAAAAAATAATTTATCTAAAGTTCAATAAGTTACATAATCATGGCAAAGCTCTGCCAGCCTCCCACTATAATACCTCAAGCTAATAAGGAATGGCCTCAGGGAGATAATTGCCTCCTTGTTGATATGCTGTGATGAAATGTTAAACATCATCTGGAGGATGTGGCATTGCTGACTTTTCCCAAATTTGGCAGATCCCACATCAATTCAATGTGAAATTTTGGATGGGACAAATCTGGTACTTCCAACACTCCTGGTCACAAGCTCCCTTTTGTTTAACTGTTACTTACTTTTTAGGGATTATCCTTAAATTAGCAGAACGAAGCGTTGTGGTACTTCAGGGATTTGGAGTATTTTGTAATGTTTTGTAATAGTGAAGTCACTTTGCCAAGGGGACTATTCACACTTTCTTCTGGACTCCTTCACTGGTAAATACTTGGGAGATGGTACTGAACATACTGTTACGTGCTGCTGGCAGCCTCGCCAGGAAACCACGCCAAGGACAACTTCTCTAATCTGCTTAAAGACTTGTGTGTCGAGGTCATGTGTGGAGCAGTCAGAGGTAACTGGACCTTGTGCTAGCCAGGATTGTGGAAAGAGATGTTAAATGCTAAAAGAAAGAGTGAATTCCTAGGGATGAAAAGGGAATGTATTTCAAATTAGCAGGGTGACACCTCTACCTCAGGACACAAAGCATTCCTCTCCACTCCGACTGATTCCTGGGGATGTACAGTTACATATCAAGACCTGCTTTGAGCTTTGCCTAAGGTTGATACTCAGAACTGGAGTGACAGCTGTCAATCCACAAACACAAAGCTGTCAGACTTAGCAGCCTGTTCTTACCCGTTACAAAATCCAACACAAGAAGCATTGTAGTTCCAAAATGATACTTACATCTACAATAAGGAAGTCCAGCCAGCACCAGGCATTGGTGAAATACTTCTTGAAGCCATAAGCCACCCATTTCAGGAGCATTTCCAAGACAAATATGTAAGTGAATATTTTGTCAGCATATTCCAGCATGGTTTTTATGTTTTTTCGGTCTTCAAGGTAAATATCTTCAAAAGCCTGGAAGTACAAAGGATTGATTAATAACTTCTAAACCATGTTGGAAAGCATGGGTATTGTGCTGCAAGTCTGTATTTGATAGGATATCATGTACTGTCTATGATTTCTGATGTATTTTAAAGTTGCAATCAGAAAGAGTGCTCAGGCACAAACAGGACTGGCCCTGCCCTAAGAGAGATCTCTTTAGGTTTCCCTTATAATGGGCAAAGCTTAGCTATCTCTTTCCAGCCTCTACTGGCTCTACTGGCTAGGACATCCTTTGAGTGTAGGAAGAGCTAATGCATTCTGAATTTGGGAGTGAGAATCTGTGAGCAGAGTGCCACCCCAAGCTGCCCACGAACAACCTGTCTTAGCTCCTGTTGGCTGTCCCACTGCAATCCAGGCACCTCAGATGTCCCAGGGCACAGAATGTCTTCATTTAGGAGGCAAAATATGACCTTTACGTTTAGCCAAATAGATCTTATTTCTAATGGTGACAAATTGGGTTATTAACCTGCCCGTGTTATGGAGTATTGGAGTTCCCTGGCTTCTGTTCAGTCATCACATTTCAGGTAGCTAGTTATCTGCCTCAAGAAATGCTCATTATTATTCACTTAATGGAACAATAATGTTTTAAAGGTCAAGATATCTATCTCCCCATCTCATCTGTCTCTCTAACTAATTTCATGCAGGGCCTCATAAAAGGACTTTATCAAATACGAGCAACTTAACAACCCCTTTAAAATATTTAAGATATAAACCAATATGCCTCCTAAAAGAAAGTAAATAAAGCTGTCTCATAATTTAACCTTCACTTTATAATGTAAACCAAATAAAAATCAGGATCATACTGTCAGAGTTGCCTATATACAGCCTATTTTGGGGCTCCTAAGTCTAGTTATGGTCTGATTCAGCAGCTACTCTTGCCACTGCTGTTACACAAGTTGTTCCCAAGTCCCTGTAAACTGGATAATCCAAGCTTTGACATGTTACTCTCATCCCATCGTGTGACCCAGAGCACTTGGCAGCAAGAAACAATATTGTTTGAGAGGGTCTGTGCTAATCATCTGAATTATCTGCATTTACATATTTCCAGATCTGTAGCTACTTTTTGAGGAACTTCAAAAAGTTAGCAAACACCCAGTGCCTGGAGATACAAGAAGTGTGGCACTTGTCACTCGAGCAGTCACACTGCTCGTTTGCCTGCCAGGGAACAGTAATTAAACTGACAAGAAAGCTTTGGCAGCCTGTGCCAAGGCTTGTCCATTTGTCCCCACACTTTGGGGTGACGTTTTCACTGCAACTGTGTCTCCTATCTTGCCTTCAAAAATGATATTTCAAGGGTGTGAAAGAGCTGCTGGAGAAAGGCACAGAAAACAATGCACAGATTGGAGTTTATCACTTCTCGTAGGGGCTCACTCACTTTGTCAGATGACTTGGTGTACTTTGCAATTACTGCAAAAATAACAACAAACTATTTAAAGTGATTTCCTCCTGTCCCTCCTTTGCTGTCCCTACTTTCTATAACGTATCCAAAAGCACACAGTGAGTCAGAAAGCAGCTTATTAAGTGATGAAAAATATGCTACCTGAACACTTCTGTACTTCTGGACAAGCTATGGATATTACCCAAATGACAAAACTCTGGTGCTTTGCATTTTTTCATGGTGACAATGGATGAAATCTTTGCAATGTAAAACAAGGGTTATTTCTTCTGCTTTGCTTTTTGTGTTAAAAAAGAGTTAAGCGGATACCTGCAGTGTTATCCACAATTGCTGTTAAAAAGTAGGCTTCCAGTATGGGTGCTTATGGCTTAAACACTTATGAAAGGTTTTTGGATCTTTTGCAATAAGTTATAGATATATACTAATGGTTTAACTACCATAGAAAAATACATACTGGCTTAAGGGTATATATAGCTCTTCTCCCTTAAGAACTTAGTATGTCCCAGGGATGTAGCCAGATGAGCTCAGTTTTTGGAAGAGCTCATCCCAGAATAACACAGGAAAAAGTTATGTGTTGCCTCCAACATCTCCAGTCCAAATACCGAAGTGCAATGCTGAGATGTGAGAAAATGCAGGATAATTTTCCCTTATACAGAACTGCATTGGCTAAATTGGAGATCACAAAAACTAAATGAATGCATGCAATGAAAATTAAATGAGATTTATATTGCAGTGTTCAGTATCTAAGGCACTTTTAATTACATATGCAAGGAAGTGTAATCGTCTAAAGCGTATTATAACAAGTGACATTCCCCCTTTAAAATGTGTTCAGAAATTAACATTCTGATTCTCAAGCTGGTACAAAAACTGTCAGACTCCATTGATTTCAGCTAAGCTGTGACAATTTTCAGCAGCCTACTATTTACCCAAGTTTTTCAGCCTCTTTTACTTTTCATAATAAAATAAAATCTCATGGATAAAATTTATTTTAGCCCATCTCTGATGGACCTGGAGCACAGTCCATTACTTCCCTTTTTGTACCCACATTTATGTATTTCCACCTTCTTATGTCCCTGCAGAGACTTTCTTTACACTACATAAACTCAGCACTTCTGGTTTTCCTCCTTTTTCAGGCCACCGATAATTTGTGCTGCTCTCCTCTGGAATTTCTTCAATTAAGCCCATGTCTTTCCCAAAGTGCAGTGCCCAGAGCTGAAGCCAGTGCTCCAGCTGAGACCTCCTTGATGCCAACTGGAGTGGAAGAACATGATAATTTGTACAGCCCAGTGGGGTGTTTGGCTTTTGTGTGGTTCTGTGATGTAGTTTCTCTATCCTGTTTGTTGCCTGATCTCTCTCCAGCTCTTCTTAGTAAATCTGCTACCTTACAGTCATCCTGCATCATGTCTTTCTGCCCATGATTGTTCCTGATGAGGGAAGAGGCACCTTTCTAAGATGATATCCACCTTACTATCTAAGGCAGTTTCATCTGTTTGGCCAAAGTTAATCATGACCTCCAGAAATATATAGATAACTTCTCCAAACATGGCACTGCCTGCAAATTTAGTAGTTGGATGTCTTGCTCCATTATGGAGAAGACAATGACCACCAGACCAAAGGCTGGAGAACTCTTGATATATGTCTTTGCTCTATTTCAGGACAAAAACCTGGAAGAAATCCCACCAACTTCAGTGATATTTCTGACATGTAAAAGAAAAACCTAAATATATTCTGCCATCTCTATGAAGAGCTTAGGGCTGATAATGCAGAGAGGATAATCCCAGCACACAGTGGGATCTCAGGAGGAGACAGTCCCCTATCAGAGCCCTGGGCAATGACCAACCAGTCTCCATTCTACACATTCATTTGGATGCAAACAGGAGTTACCTGTGCAGAGAAGGGACAGTGTGTTGATCTAAGATGTATTCAAAACATGAGTGTAGGCACCCACTATCTCCATGGACAGCAGTGATTCAGTGCCCTTTGCATATGATTTTGATTTGCTAGTTACAGAATGTGCTAAAAAAAAAAAAAAAAAAAAAAANAAAAAGAAAAAAAGAAAAAAAGAAAAGGAAAGTAAAAAAAAGCCATCCCTGGAGCAAAATACAGATCTCCAGATGGGAACTGTCATGGAGAAGTTATGGGATGCTGAAGCTCGCATGAGAAACTTCCTTACACAGGTTTCCTTAAGGATTTGCTTTCCAAAACATGTCCAAGCCAGAATTTTAAGTTATAGAAGAAAACTCCCCACTGTATGGTAAAGGCAGGTGAAATCAGACAAACTAAGGACTTGTTTTAGCCCCAAACATTCTTTACTTTGAGTAATGACCATTAAGGGCTCATAAGATCTTAGAGACAGGTAAACTGGAGAACATTGAGAGCCATGTAAACTTTTAACCAGCTAGGAAATGCTTCCATATTTACCAGGGCTCCACTGCTCAGCAGGATCATGAATATGATGAAAGTTTCAAACCAGTTGTGCTCGACAATTCTGTAGCAGGTTTTTCGCAGCCTCCACCAAATTTTGCCTGGAAATTTTGTGATGTCCACGGAACAGCATGGGAAGAATCGCACACAAACTAAAGAAGTAAAAAAAAAAAGCAAAGGAATTGTTAAAGAAGTCCATTTAATTCTTAAATTTGCAATAAGAAGCTGCTAAACAAGATTTCTCTCAGCAATAAGCTACTGCGTGGCGTCTTTCCTTTCTTTTGTTTCTCACAAACCCCTTCTGCTCTGCCTCCCACTTCCCCCTCTCACTTCTCTATTAAAAAACATTCAAAATCACTTAAAATGTGTCCCAGTGATTTCTCCCAATGATTTCGTGATACAGTATATATTGGTCATGAGTCACAAGTGCCCGAGGTCATTCACAAAATGTTAGCTGAGCTCAGGCAGCACTCCTGATCAGGACTAATGACTCTAGGAGGTTACTACTGATAGCTTCCACATCCTTTTGAATGGAGGAAGGTTATTTTCTCAGTACTGGAGTTACTGATTAAAAGTGGCAATCTGATGAAAGAGAGATGATGGGAGGAGGTGCTACAGTGCAGATGGGAACAACATGATGAAGAGACTCAGGCAGTAAAAGTAGAAGCAGATTTTGATCTCTTGGACTCTCATTAGCTTAAAAAAGGCATTAGAACAACCTTGGAAATATACTGAGGCAGTTAAATCCCCTTTGATGTAGCAGAAATTTAGATACCTGGTCCACTGATTCTCCACTGATGCTTCATTGCCCTTTCTGACCTTAGTGACAACTACTGTGTGATAATTAAATGCTGTGGTCATAATGGGCCCCACACAAGGATTTTCCATAGGCAAGACTATGGACATTTCTAGTTTCCTTAGCAACATTCATTTGTTATAGGAAAAAGAAATTGTCATTGGCAATGGACAGATTCATTTCTCCCATTCCAAAAAAAAAAAACCACGTGCATTGCCTTGCACTTCAAATAGTGTGAGACAACACCCTGGTAGCAAGGAATTGTCCTGGCCAGTGAGCCTTATGTCAGGTCATCTGACTCAAATTTGCTGATGAAAATGACCCTCAGAAACTACTTTATTTTCGAAAACCAAGTTTTTTACCGTATATTTAATCCATGTGTTGTATAGAAAGACACTTAACTATGGAGGTTCATCTGCCTCATCACAGGAAAAAAAGCCACAGGCCGACTGCTTCTACAGCTGAAAGGTGGCCAAGGTCACCAACATGTCTTGCAGCACACAGCAACTGCTCAGAAGTGACAAGGGAGGACATCTCACCATGGTGATGTAATGCAATGTTTTTGCAAGTAGAAATAATATTTAAGCCAGGCAGCTTGGGAAGGAAAGAGGGCGAGTGCCAAGGTTACACAGACAGCGGATGCTGCTAATTCAAGGTGGCATAACTAAGGCGCTTGAGCTGCATGTGAAATGCAAGGAGATCAAGTACAGCTCCTGGGACGCCGGGATTCCCAAGCAGCTGAAGTGGGGCTGTGTTGACAGTAGGCTTTGCCAAGAGGAAGAGAGTTGCTTAGTCTGCTGTGGTCTTCCTGGCATTTTCTGTGAGCTTTTATTATCCCAGATTCCTGCTATGGAACAGCGGAACTGTAGGATGCTTCACACACAAACCACTCTCAGAACTCCCCTTTCCCTCACATTTCTGAGATTTTGGTTAGGTGTAGGCTCTTGGCTGTGTGAGGTTTTGGTGTGAGACTAATGGGACAGTAAACCATTTATGCAAAGATAATAAGACCATGATGCAAGTAACTACCTGTCTTCTAAATACCTGCATCACACAGACCCACATCGGTTCCCAGTTTACCACTGTATTCTAAAACTCAGAGAAATTCTAGGCTCAGTTGAAATACACTAAATTAAAAAAATGTTGCAGAAAGATACGCTGGAATGAGATAGAAATTTAAGAACCAGCTCTTTGCCTCTTTTTAGGTCAGGCACCCCTTCAGCAAAAGCAAGTATTATCCTTCTAAGCACTTCAATCCTAAACACTAAAGAATCAAGGCAAGGAATAAAAGGACATCGTATTAGTCACTACTTTTTGCTAAGACCAATACAGTGCTCACAGTCAGCAATGCATGTGGTTTGGGTATATTTTAGGAAGGAGGTAAATGGAACAGACTTCAGGGATGCAGTCCTGCATGGTGCCAGCATCCCTGGAATAATATATTCATAGAGCAGCTCTGATGAAAGATGCCCCTCAGTATAATCCCACCAGCACCACATGACAGAGAGGGCTGTTGGTTGGATCTCTTTGCAGTGCTGCCAGAAAACTCTTACACTATTTCTCACACCAAAATCTGTAAGGTCATTCCATATTTCAGGTGTCTGGTTCAACTTCTGTACTTATTCAGGGAGATTATCAACTCAGCCTTGGATCAGGAAGACCAAAGACCTGGGCTCAAATCCCTCAGTTATCAAGTGAACTGCCTAATAAGCAGGTTGTGTAAGTGTGGATTTCTCATGTTAAGCAGAAATCCTGCTTTTTACTGGAAGCAGCCATTGCTTCTAGCAGAATAAACTGCCCTTGAGTATATCTTGTTCCTAAAATCAATTTAAATTTGGAAAAAATCAGCTTTTTTTCTAAAATTTATTTGGAAACTTTTCATTCTTTTCTCCTAAGTTACTTCATAGGTGGATACTTGGCTTTTTAGCCTCCTAGATGAATGCCTAGGCTCAGCTAGTAACAGGCATGACATGCTTTGTCATGCTTTTACAGCACATAAATGCTCTGTAAATACTGTTGGAAAAGGTTAGTCTCCCAGGAAGTGGTTTTTCCCACAGTGAGACAGTTGGATGAATCATCCCCTGGAAGAGTTTGCCTCTGTCATTTCACTACACAGGGAGCCAGCATGATTACCTGAGCCCAGACACAGCTAAAATTAGGGAATCACCATTTTAGATATTAATGAGCAGGTACTGTGTGTTCCAAATTCACCTCATTTGTGATGGAAAATACTTAAAAAATGGTTGAAACAGGTTATTACTGATTCAGCCAGCTTCCATCTGATAGACTACAGATAGAGGTATTTTTAAAGACAGAAAGACAGGTAGCACCACTAATTTATTTTTTTATGGTCTTTGATGGCTTTCATACAATTTCAATCTGAAAAAAGAGTCCTAGTTACTGACAGTAACTCCTTGAAAAATCCAAAATAGCTTCTCGGATGAGTAAGCCCAAAATCACAGTGCTATTAAATCCCATGCTTTTGATTGGGCCCAATTCAGAAATGTTTAGACCAGATTCTGATACAATTACTAACGTCAATAGCACTTTCGTGAATAATCATTCTGGCTGCAATTCAGATGGAATGCTACTTGTAACTATTCATAAATTAAAGAGAAAAGGGAAATAGATGACCACAAACAGGTCCCTTAATGACTTAGTAAAAATCTGTTTCCTTTTGAAATTTTCTGATTTTTCTCACTGACTCTTCTTTTGTGTCTTTGCTTTTCCGGACTCTCCCGTATTTCTGGTAGCCTCTGGTCACCTTGACCCAAGTTTATGATTTCAATTAGAAGCTTAACCTAACCAACAAAAAAAGTTTACTTGACCTTGGTGGGCAGTCTAACGGGGTTTTTGTTTGTCTGTTTGTTTGTTTTCACCTGAAATCAAAATATCAAAATCATTCCAATGAGTCTAAGGAATGACTTGATGAGGGTCTGAGCTTTCCTGACTTCCAGCTGCTTCTGTAATAAGACAGGTGGTCAGCAAAGCCCAGTTTCTTGTTTTGGAAGCTATTTTATTCTCACAAATTTATTTATTAAAACCTTTTAGCACAACAAGTGTCAAGGCAAGAATAAACACTTTGACATTTCTTATGACAGCATTACTCATCTTGCCTTATGTAACAGATTTGTGCTATCCCCCTGCAATCAGTGCTAGTAGGGTTGTGTAGAAGAAGCCAATTACCTTGTGATTTAGTCAGGGCTTAGTTTTGCCATCATAATTCATGTTGGGCTACATCTTTTTTTTGAGAGCAAGCTGGCTCATTTCTACCATAGCCTTTTGGGTACTTGACTACTGCTCATCAGAAACACAGAAGAGCAGAAAAAGTCCCCCGAAAGGATTGAATTTTTACTGGTAAATCCAGTAAAATTCTGAAATGCATAATTCATCAAGTTGACCAAGAAAAATATCTGTTTTCAATTCGCATTTGAACATTACATCCCATTTCTCATGAAACAGAGACCTATTTACTAAAAAACCTTTCCAAATGTATCAGTATACCATGATGTTATTTACTTTTCTAAATAGCAGAAATTATTTACTTTTGTTTGTATTTCAAAACAAGGGAAATGGTCCCTTCAGTCGCTAGGGTGTCCTATATCACAACCACAAACTGAACATTAAAATATATCTTAAACCTCTTACTTAAACATATGTTACAATGATAAACAAGCTACAAAAAAAAAAAAAAGACAGGAGGAATTTAATGTACAATGCATTTTATGTAAATATTCCTTTGGTTCCATATTCATATTTTATAGTCTGGTGCATTCTAAACATGGAGCTCTTAGACCTGATTGCATTACTTTGGTGCATAAGGAAAAAAATCTCTTTGTAAATATGGGAGTTATACTGCAAAACCTTCCTCCTCAATGCATGACAGCCAAGCCTATTAATTTTAAATCTATGGGTAAAAACCTTACAAAGTCCCTGCTTGTTCACACCAATATATATATGTATATTTAAATTTTCATAAAATTAGTAGTTGTGGTTAGGATGGATTGGGCTGCTGGTTTTCTTCAATAAACCAGGCACACCAATTAATTTCTTCTGTTCTGTTGTCCAGTAAGACTGGTACCTTGTGTTGAAACTGCAGCAATTTTCTTACTTCCTTTATACAACAGTTCCCAATTATTGGGACATTCGTTTTCAGAACAAAATAGTATTTTGCTTAGCTTTGAATGCTGGTTACAGCATTGCTTGGTTTGACACAAAATACAGCTTTCTCAGCATAAGCTCAAGCAGGAAGGCATTTATAACATGCTTTTAATATATATATTTTTTTTCCAAGCTGGGTTTGTAATGACCAGTCTGGGTAGCTGGGTATGCACAAACAAGAAAGCAAACATTTGCTGTAGCCCCTTTGAAAGAATCCAACTGACTCCCCATGCTGAAGAGATCATGATCTCTCCAGAGCCTTCTTATTTAACCCTTTTCTCATCTTCTGGCCCCAGCACTAACTTCCATGGCAGGTGATCTTTTTAAGGTCCTCTTCCAACCTAAGCCATTATATAATTCTATTACTGTACAGCTGGGTTTTATAGTGTGCAGCTCTAAGGTTAAACCTGGGAGAGATTTCCCATCACAGCATCTGGGTATCTGAGACACACATGGAGGTTTGAGTTTTTACCTATGTACTACAACCGGATGCTGCCAAGAAAGCATTTGACAATGCCACAGCCTGCCAGGTGTTTTTACTCTTCCAAGGGCTTAACAAGGGTATATTTCTCGTTTATCTGCTGCTACTCTCCTTAAAGCATATAATCTTGGAGGTCACTACAAATAATGGTGTGATGATTTGAAGCAAAGGCAGTGGCCAGCCTAGTCTACCACTGATGTCATCTCTGCCTGGAGTGAGGGAATGGATGAGTTGAAATCTAGGGGTCCTGTCCTGTATTAATTTAATTCTGAATGTGCAACATGACTGTAAGGGTCTTATGATGTCTAAAAATTGTGTACAACATAATACTAGCAAGTCTTTCCTTATGGAAAATCATGCAGTATCTCAGACATTACAGCTAGAAGAAAGTGATACTTTAAAACTTGGGTTTCTTCCATGATTTTTTCCTAGGATGCCAAATAACACATTTTGTTGGACTTGGTTTGGTTTTATTTGGGCTTTAAACATTGTCTAGTGGCAGCCCCTGTAGCTCTGTTTAGATTCGTCCAGTTTAACAGTGTATTTTTTCTCTCATCTTCACTTTTTAACTTATAAACAGCCAGTATTCATGGTTGGGGAGGGCATGACGCAGATCCCACCACTAATCAGAGTAACTTCAGTGCACGGCATTTTCCAGCTGCGATAATTGTTCCTACGTGGTCACGTGAAAAGATGGTTTTGTGCGCGCTTGGTGTCACGAGTTGTGATGAACCGCGTGTTGGGCAAGGTGGCTCATTCTCGCATGACCATCCAATGATATTCCCCTGAAACCTTTGCCAACGGGCTGTGTCCGGGGAATTACGCTTAAGGACTTGGTGAGAACTTTCTCCTATTAGGGTTTGGAAGAGAGGAGCGTGCTGGGGGCTCTCTTTGGATGACCTTCTGTGAGACACAGAAGATAATGTCCAAACAGATAGCAATTTTTGATGCAGAGAACACATACCAATGGAGGTAACAGAACTGGAGTGTTGCAAGGCATCTGGAGGAAAAAGTACCCAAATAGCTGGCATTGGCTAGATGTTGCTTTCCCATCAACTGCCACCAAGAATGGCCTCTCCATTTCTATCAGGTTTTTCCCAGCAATACTTGCTAGCTGCCAGCACTGTGACCCTACCTTGGCTTCACATTTCCTGACCCAAGAATGTTCCCTGTTGACCCTAATCAAAGCTATTTTGAGGTGATAACACATTAACAAGTCTCCCCAAGAAAAGCGACCTATGGCTTATCTGGGTCACCCAACTCCCGGAAAACTGTGACCTCAGCAAACTTTCAGCAACTATTTCAAGAACATGCATTATCTCCGTTGCCTTTGTTATCTGAAAAAAGAGGCCTGAATCTGGAACATATTTGTTCAGGACATAACCTATGCTGGATGTGTTTAGAAATGTCATAGTTCAAATTTAGATAGCTAGTGAGCTAATAAGGTAAGAAATTAACCCTTCCCCTCTCACTCTTCCTCTTCACCTTATCTCCTTCTTTCACAAATATTAACTGGTTGTTCTCCCAAATATACCAAATATTGTTGCAGATATTTATTACAAGCCAGTAAAGGCAACACAAGATAAACTTGTCCAGTGCACGGACAGTATTTCCAATATTTCCATTTTAGTACTTTATAACTTTGTCATCTTAGATAACTAGACTGTTGTTTGTCAGCTTACTTGGTTGTTTACTAGACTGAAGTGACAACTGCATGAGGTTTAATTGCAGTGGAGAGTTTGGGTGAAAATACTGGAAAGTATTTAATAGAAGTTGATTATATGAAAGCACTTTGTTTCCCTGCATAAATTATACCAAATTAATATAATTGTTGTAAGAATCACGTGGACTTTCAGTTTGCGGCATTTTGACTTGAAATTTTATGAATTAATAATCACACTAAATGTATGCATTTTTGTCAGATCCATAAGGAATGTGATCACATTTAGCTCACACAGTAGACTCTGAAAAATCTGGATGGGTATGTGCTGCACAGGAAAGGAGAACGAGGAGGATGGGGAGGATGTCACCTGAGGCTGCATCCCCTGTGCCCCGGGACACCACGCACAGGGCTGGGAGCAGGCTCTCCTTCAATTCCCATTTAGAGCTCAAGGCTCAGCTGGCTGTATCTTGGGAGAAGAGAAAAACACCCTGGCTTGAACAGGGACTGGTGAGGAACTAGGAGAGATGAGGAATAAAAGACAAAAGGCAGGTCTGTGGATGCTCAGGAGGAAGGGTGCAGCATCCAGCAGGGTGGATACAACCCAAGGCGACCTTGAGGTTCAGCCCATAGTGCCTTTGTTCCTACATTTCTTTGCTGCCAGAATGATGAGTGGGCTTAAAACTGGTTAAATACTTCCAGTGACCCCTCTTCTAGATGTCTACCCTGAATCCTGTCGACAGCAGTGAAGAAGATCCGACAGACTGGGTTGGTACCATTGTGGTCCTGCACCATGGAATTTCAGGCAGGTCTAGTTATTTTAACAGAGAGCAAATTACCGGGTGCTGTTGCTCTGGGAACTCTGGGAATGTGTTGTGTGATGTCTTCCTTATTCCTTTTAAAAACTGGAAGGTGATCATGGCCAACTACAGTTTCAGAATTTGTAAACTGGCATCTGACCAACATCGATCTTACAGCACCGGCTTGTTTAAACATCTATAACATAATCACTTTGCAGTGCACAACACAGATTGCTGCTCACTAGCCTTGTTAAGAAATATATTGTGAAAGAATGAAAGCACCAGATCTAATTTCTAAATGTTATTGTACAGGCCCGAATAGTTACACCATGCTTTCTTCTTTCAACTACATTAATTTTTGGCTACTGCTTTTAAGCAGAGCTGCCAAAAAAATGTTTAGATTCTAAGGACATTTGTAAGCCCTGCAGGGCTCCCTTACCTCATTCAATCATCTTTCTCACAGATACAGAGATGCACATTTTTGCTGACTTCAGGGGCATTCATACACCCAGCAAATCATCTCTGTCTGATCCCATCTGAGCTGCTCTGTTTTTATTTATAATAATACTTGAATTTAGCTAACCCTATTTTTCCTAACCCAGATGTAAAGGAAAATGAGGAATTTGACTGAGATAACATTTGGAATAGAACTCACTTTGAGAAGAAATAACTTTGTATGTTATTTATTTTATATATTTACTTTAACATAGATCTTCTGATACAGCTGGGTTTTAAACCTGTGTTTTGGAGCAGGCTGGTGTTAAAATATTAATAAAATGATGGTGTATTTCAGTATTAAAAGAGATATATAAATGTAATCTGCTGCTATCTAAAATAATTAGGTAAAATACCCTCTACATAGCATTTCCCTGGTCAGATGAAAGCTACTGAATGTGCTAATCTTGACATCCTTTAAAATAAATGAAAGAGTCCCTGGGACTTGTGAAGTTTCCAAGCAGTTTTTGTTGACTGCTGTACACATATAAGCAACAGAAACATCCTGATCTGGTCAGTTCTCTACCAAATTTGATCATGCACAGGTATTGGAAAGCAAAAATCTTCATTGGCCAAATTAGAAAAAATCAGTATTTAAAAACCTCCCAAACTCTTTATGGCATAAATTATGATTAAAATAAAAGTCTAACACTGTAGAAGCTGCAGAGCATTTTAGAGAATGCTTAGTCTTACCTCACCTTGTAAATCCAAATGATAACAAGGGATTTTGAGTTTGTATTTGAGAAAAGTGAAATCCAGTGAAATACTACTGCAAACGGCCAGAGCAGTGTGGTGAGAAGGCACAGAGATGTTCAGTATGAGAAGAGAAGATTTCTTGCTTCAGCATTACAGTGCCATTCAGCATTACAGTGCTCTTACCTTCAGGGAAGCAATCTTCAGGCTCCATCAGCTCCTCAGCAAACTCAGGGATCTGCTCCAGCAGTTCTGCAGGATTTGTCAAATCCACTGTGCTGCCTTCAGAAAGACTGATTTCATCAAGCTTGTCGTCAACAAGAGCAAAGGTGAGGAAAACAAATTGATCAATCGCCCTGAAGTAGCTTATTTCACTAACCAACATCCCAGCTAAAGCCACCACCACAGAGACATTGCCATGCACTTCACACAGTGCCCATCCTCATGTGACAGCTCTGCCTAAACTGCAGTGATCCCAAGGGTCAATCCATCAACAAGTTAACATGTAGAACTTAATTTTTGAAACAAAAGAGAAGCAAACCATAGAAAGATAATGCAACAGCCATTGAATATTAATCGTAAAATCCTAGAATGATTTGGGTTGGAAGGGACCTTTGAGATCATCTCTTTCCAACTCCTCTGTCATGGGCAGGGACACCTTCCACTAGACCAGGTTGCTCTGGTTAATGGTAGGTGGAACCTTGGAATGATGGACCCATTTGTGATTTTACAGCTTTTACATCCTGAAGACTCATACCTTCAGATGGGGCAGACCAGAAGTAGGACCTATCTCCAAACGCTGAAGGATGAACTGAATGACCTACATTGGGTTCCTGTCTCTGGGACCTCCTTCCTGAGGTTCCTCACCCACAGCTGATGGGTGAAATCTGTACCTTCTCAGTCAGGACCATGCTCTGCTCCCTGCTGCCACCAAGATGAGGAAAATTCTCTCTGTCACCAGGGTTGACTCACATGAAGCTACAAGTAAATACACGTGAGAGGGTTCTTCCACCTGCCTCATCCCATGTCTGCTTTGTGGCCCCTCACCTTTCAGTCACACACTTCCAGCCTCGAGGTGACATAGGAGAAGGGACACAGGGCTTTCAGAAGCCTCTCAAAGGCTCCATCACTTGCCTGAAATATTTCACACCACCACCGTAGGTGCAGTGTTTAAATTCAGTGTTTCTCAGATCCTCCTCTGCAAAATGGGGACAAGAATATTGCCACTCCCTGAAGCATTGGTTCTCTCATCTATTTAAAGCAGGAACTCAAGCAGATCTGGGTAAAAATATTTCTGGGGAATACATTCTTTTCGAAAACTGTTTTAGAGGCTGAACTCACTATTAAAAGAGATATGATACATGATTAAATAAGTCACTCAAATATGAAATAGGAATTTAATTTCAGGTTAAAACATTCTTTTAACAGAATCAAGACAGTTTCTTTAGAAGGAAACAGGAAATATTTCCTGCTATTTTATTTTGCTAGTCAAAATAAAGCATTTCTGTCTTGTGTTAAACCAAAATTAAATTTTACTTGATTATTCAGCTTGGCCACTAAAGTGAAAGATCTGATATTTGCCCAGTCCTGCTCACAGTTTGTTTCTGACAATATTAGAGCAATATCTGGTATAAGCGAGCAACACCAAAGCTGGTATCTTCTGTGGGTCATTGCAATGCCAAATAGCTCTAAGTAGTAGAGGTGTGT
This sequence comes from Calyptomena viridis, assembly GCA_013390005.1. NCBI lineage: Eukaryota > Metazoa > Chordata > Aves > Passeriformes > Eurylaimidae > Calyptomena > Calyptomena viridis. Next base: position 43,222 of record WEIV01026934.1, read on the forward strand.
TATTTGTGAAGTGTTTTATTCTGTTCTCTGAGTACCTACTGGAAACTTTTTGTCCTTTATCTTGTAATACTACTGCCTTCATTTTAAAAAAATGAGGACAATAATACTTACCCATGCTTTTAAACAGCCTGTGAGATAGTTATATGAGAGATGGCATGTACAGATAAAGTATTATTTTTGTGAGCATGATGGAGATGGAGTTAGAGAATAGGTACAGCTTTATGTATTTATTATTGATGTGAAAATGGACCCTCTGTTTTCCAGTATACACAGTCAATGTAAAATTTATAGTTGAATTCAGAGAAATGCTGAACCTGGGGTAAAATGGGCAAGACTGAACATTCCAGCAACTCTTGCAAGCGGGGATGGAAGCTACTTGTTTGCAATTAGCTGCAGCATCCAGAAGGTCATAGTCTTGGCTAGGGTTTTTAATGCTCTACTCAAAAGGACTGCAAACAATTGAGAAGAGACCTCTTAACAAGAAAGTCAGAACGGAAAGAACAGAACACGTCAAACACACAGATAAAGCTTCTGAAAATCCGTATTCAGAATGCAACTGTCATATAGAGCCCATTTTCTACAGTCTAACAACAGTGTATGATGCTGGAAAAAATGTCATACCAAGTTTTAGCACAGTCAGAACTTTCTGATACTGTTCATTAGAGAATGCATTTAGTCATTATCTGTTCTGTTATGAATATGTCAAAACAGAGATCATTCAAATAGTCCTAAATCATATGCAGCTGCAGGGTGTAGAAAATAGTGGTTTCAATGAGAAGAAAAGCTTTGTTGGATATAATTCTTACCAATAGACAAAAATTAAAGAAAAGTGTGAGGATAATGTCAGCTCAATAACATTGTCAACTAAAGAGCTGGATTTTACAGAGACAGGTTAGGAAATTCACAGAACAAAATACAATGCAATTAAATAGACTACTTAGTTATTTGTCAGGAGGGGGTTTCAGAAAACATTAGAATCCATCAGTGTCAGAGGGAGATGGGGAACATGCAAGGCAAACAGACAGGATTTCTTCTGAAAAGACTTCAAAGAAACAGTGAATATGGATTCAGAAAATACTAAATAAGGGTTTGAGGGTCTGAACTGGGACTAGAAAACATAGGAACCTTACATATGAGAAAGAAGGGAAAGATTAGGAACGATTGTAGGAAAGAAGCAAAGGTTACTCTTTGCCAGAAAGGTTACAGGGATTAAGGAGGTTTTCATGAACTCAGGAAAGAAAAGAGCTAGGGACATAAAGGGGATGTAACTAATTAAAATTCAGTTATCTAAGAAAATAAATTCTTCTTAAAATATTCCAACAAGGAGATCAATAATAAGAATGGGGAGAGAATTAGTATAAATGTAAGCAGAGAAATATTTGGAAAGCCCAAAACATATGGAAACCAGCAGATCCAGGCAAGGCACTGTTGTAGGGCATAAAGGGATTCGATACACCCTGTTAACACATCATTAGCAATCAATAGTGGATGCTCATGGAAAACTGGAAACGGCCCAGGAGAGCAGCAATAAGTAAACACAACACTAAGCTTAGAGAAGAGGAAAAGGGAATAATACTGAGAATCACAGATCGCTAAACACTTGCTGTAGCCAGTGATTAAAGTAAATTAAATAAAAACACAGAGAAGAAAAGGAGAGTGTTTACTCAGAGTGAAATGTCATGGATACGTAAAGGAGTGAGGTGGCTCTACTGTGTGCTAAGAGTACTGTGCACAAACAGGGCGAAATGGGGTCAAAAGAAGGCAAAAAACCAAATACAGGATCTCCTCTTTCTTTCTTGGAATAAGTGAGTGGAGGAAGTGTACAGGGCAGAGACACGGGATCTATCGGAAACCTTTTGGGGAGATCTTCCCCTAATATTCAGGGGGACATCTTCCCCTAGTTTTCATGCTGCAGAGGGTAGTTTTTAATGTGTTTCTTGGTGGAGTAGCTGTTTTCAGTACCCAGAGAGGGCTTCTACACCCACTGCTTGTGCTTGTAATAGCTGCAAATTGATCTGAATGCGTTTTTCAAAAAGCCTTTAGAAGTGAAATACTGAAATCTCATTGAAAGTTGATGTTTGCTCAAGGCTTAGCTCTCTTATCTTCCTTCTTTTCTCCGTCACCTCTGAAGATCACAGCTTTAATCTATCAAATTGACATATGATATATAAACCTTAAGAAAGCAGCCGGATGTCTATTATAGAAAAGACTAGTTTTAAAATAAATTGTAATTGGCTCGGATTCACCCATTGCTGCATGAAGAAAAGCCATTCTAAGGACCCAAATATAGCACAAACTTTTTCTGCATTGGAGGAAATCTGTAGGGATTAGGGTCAGCATTATCTTCACTAAAGATATAGGAGAGGTCCTGACCGATATAATCCTCATGTTAGCTGATAACAATAAATTGGAGAGAGTACTGAAATTGAGGAAGCAGAAGGGAGAAGAGAAGTGAAACATGGAGAGAGAATAGCAAAATGGGACGATTCAAAAAAGTAAAAATGAGATAGTTACAGGAAAATTTCAATGGAAATTTTGGAAACCTGGAGGAATATTAAAAAAATTAGACATGATATTGTAGTGGGAAATAATGATGCAGAAAAACATATGAAAGGAACCATATGAAACCATACCATATATCACAGATAATGAGATACTATTTCTTCTCTTACAGTTCTGTAGAAATTGTATTTGGAATATTGTGCTTGCTTCTTGGCAAAAGAAATCAGAAAAGGAACAAATGAGGGACTTGTAGAGAAAGAGGTAAAAAAATCAGATAAAGGGCATGAAAATACTAATTTACAAGAACTAATGAAATGAAAGAACAATGGTGTGTGACTTCAGGGGGTAAGCCTCAGAAAATACGAAGTAAGCATCAGTCTATTAGAAGGATACTAATTCATAAAAAGAGACTGATGGATAAGATTGGTAACAGACAGTAATGAAATGGCACTTTGGAAGGAAAAAGAAGGGGGAGGGGAAAGGCTGGTATTTAAGGAAATGTACCCAGCCATGAGATTTTTATTTTAGCAAGTGAATTGTTCCCTTTGGTAAACGAAGAAATTGAAGTTGCCTGATACATATAAAGGTAGATTCCACAAAGTGGTACAAAATACTTTATGGGTCAGCATTTTAGCAGAGAAAGGAACCAGTCTGTACTGAGGACTTATCCTTCAGTGACATTAATGATTTTATTTCTATGATGCCTTTCTGAAGATTCATATGGGATGAATTTTTAATTATATAATGTATCCTTTACTGACATCCACAATGTTTTTTTGCAGAACACATTCAACGTTCCCTGTTAGTGACTGTCTCTTGGGCATGCCAAATCTCCCTTGCAGTTGTTGGCTTTATTTGGCAAGTTGCAACTTCTTGGGACATTCATCAAAAAGATGACGAGGATGTCCTTGTGTGTCGGCACAAAGATTACTTCTGAACAGGAGAACCATAAGTGTGTAATGTCCACACAAGATCTGCCCTTCAAAAATAGCATCCTTTGGGCTTTGCTCTTTTATGTTGGCATTCATAACCTCATGTGAACTTCCGTTTGATTTCAAGTCATCCCTGGATTATTGCCATATTCCTCCACCTCTTTCTAAGCAGCTGCAAATAGAATCAATTATACTCTGCTATAGAATGGTGACATTTGTGTCTCAGGACCCTTTGAAAGCTGAGGGAGGAAATAGGGATTATTTCTTTATCACGATGTTACTGAATATATCAAGGTTAGAATGTTCCTGACTTATCATGACATTTTGTTATAGCACTAAGAAGGGTCTTAGTTTTCTGGCCTCCCTGTTAGGATCACAGGGTTTATTTATCTCAAAAAGACATTTAAATAAGAAGGATACCTAATCCCCTGAGAGAAAAATTCCTGGCATGGTTTCTAATTCCTCCTAGTTATAATGCTTCTTTACATTATTTTAAAATGTTTGTGGTTCTTGTTAAATATATATACACTTTTTTTCCTGAGACTGGGATGTTTTCTTTCTGAAGATGAAGTCCAGTACACCAAGAAGTACTTTGGCAAGGAAGATTGCTCCTCAAAGAAATGCTTCATGGCCAGAGGATTTCTGGTTCCTATGAGCGGAATTTATCTTGCCTAAGTATGCAGGCTAAGTGCTCCCTTTATAGTCAATAGAGAGAAACAGACACTTTTACAAGATCTGACCTAACGTAAATGCCGACTTCAGTTGAAGATGAGACACACATTGACTATAAAGGGGCCTCAGATGACAAGTTCAGATGTTGATGTCTACATTTCGTTCACTAAATTCCACCCCTTAAGACAATATTAACCAGCAGGCCTGGAGAAGGTGATTCCCAGCCCTGTGATGGGTTTATGTCCTGTTGTCCTGTCAAGATTTCTCTATGAAATTGTTCCTGCTGGGCACAAACTTGCCAGCAGTTTTATACCAGAAATGAGAGAGGTGTGCTGTATGTTGGTACTGTGTCATCCTTTCCCTTTTATTAATTCAGTCCCACATAACCACCCCTGGGTTCCAATCTCAATGAGCTATGGAGTTCTCCAAACTTCCAGGACATCTCAAACCTCCATTTCTTGATTTCAAAAAGAGAAATCCATCACTCTCTAATAATAAAGGTAATGTTATGTCAACAAAATGCTAAATCTTAAGGGGACAAAACCCCAACAACTCAGCAAGGAGAATACAGGGAAATACACAGCTTAAAGTCACTCAGTGTACAGTACAAATACACACATTTTCTGTATTTATGTTTATAAGGACAACATGATCCTACAAATTGAAAATAATTGTCAATGTGTACACATCAAGAAGCAATGAGTTAGCTGCACTTTGGCCAGATCAACTGAATAATACCAAGGCTTGCTATTTAGTTACACATCAGCTACTTAAATTGTCACATATTTCTTGGGTCTATGTGTTAAAAGGAAAAGAAATGTTACTCTGTGACAGAGAGCAGATGCCCTCCAGTGAGCTCGAAGTACAGATCTGCCAAGTCAGCAGATGCTGTTCTTAGAGGTGATTTTCAATGGGAAGACACACACATATATTTGCTCATAAAATATTATAGATTATTTTATAGTGGATTTTTTTTTCCCCAAAGCCTCTTAGAATCCCATCTTAATTTATAATGCACATTTTCCAAGCTTACCAATTATTTTTTACTAAGACTGTAATACCTACTACACATCGTTCCTTTCCTACCCCTTGACAAACATGTATTTTTACAAGCCATAACCCCCACGTAAGCCAGTGACATGCACTATGGAGCTGGTGCAATGAATTGCATGCAGTATCAGGTAGGAAAGTTGTTTCTATTACCTCTTTTTGCCCTACTGGAGGTGGTGGCTCAGCCTTCAACTGCTTATCCACGTGCAACTCACTTAACTCTTCACAAATCTCAGAGTTCTGACTCCGGACGCCTGGGCTTTGGCCTCGCTGCCCCCTCAGCTGCAGCTGTTTTTCCTGCTGGAAATAATCCTAGATGGGTTTATTTTCTTTTTCTTTGATAGCATGCTTATTTCTTAAGGAGAACTCTCCAGCTAGAAGAGAAAATAGCCTGAACTATACTTGTCAGGGGACGACATGTTAAGGAAAAAGGCAAGAAACAAGAGAACACAAGCTTATGTTGCAACTTTTGAGCTTTAGCAACAGGATATGCCAAGATATCTGGCTGTAGAAAATGGACACACAAATAGACCGACTTTTTTCTGAGCTGTTTTTGCTGAGGTGGGAGGAAATTCCCTTGCAATTTTCATTCTGAGTATGGTTTTGAGACAAAAACTTCATTCAGTGACCCGAGGTGCACAGAGAGGTGGTTTCAGGAACCAAGGGGTGTACTCTGAAGCTGCACAATCAGGTGGTCATACTCAGCATGCAACAGTTGGAGAAAGTCAAGAGGGCAAAACCCAAACCTGTGCTATGAGTTGCTTGAAACAGTGTAAAAAAATCCTACACCAGAGAAGACAAGATACACATTGAAGGGGAAGAAAATGCAAAGTTCACTGGAAGAGATAAAAGGTATCTGAAAGCAGATATGGAAAAACTGCAGGCAAACACACAAGTGTATGTAGGTCCTATTCAGCAAAACACTTAAGGCTACTTTGCATCCACTGATGCCAATGGGGCTCAACCGCAGGTTGAAAGGAGAGCACGTTCTAAAGTACTTCCCTGAAAGGGGCTGGACTCTGGAATCAGAGCAATAATTTTTTTTCCATAAACACATCTGACTAGACCTGGTGCTTGCTGATATAAGTGGTGCCATTATATCCAGCCGCTTCTTCCTGGGGTGATGATTATTGCTGCTGAGCTCTCCAGAAGTGCTCCCAGGACTAATGGCAGAAGAAAGTATGTTTGCAGGGTTGGTCCCCGCCTCTGGAGGCCCAGATTCTCTGTTTGTGTGGCTTTATTGATTCACCTAAGACAGGGATTTCACTGAAAACTCCATTGCTCATCACAGCACTACCATTATTCATGCCATTACTAACACGGCTACTAAAATATTAATAAAACTCCAGCCAGATTCAAAGGGTTGTGCTGATTTGCTTACAGAGGGACTTCCATGCTGAGAAAAAAATTACAAGCATAACCGGATTTCAGCAGTAATTATTTAACCCTATTTATCTTTCACTTGTCCACATTTTTTTTCCCCTTGGCTTGATTGACATTCAACGTTATTCATGTATTAAGTGAATTTCCCTTCCCCAGGGAGCCACAGCCTACCTGCCTCAGTTCTAAAGCCACATCACCACAGGAAGTCCCTCAAGAGGTACCCGAAGCAGAAAAACACTTTATTCTAAATATAACTATCTGAAAGACCAAATGACACAAAGGAAGCAGTTGGTTAAGCAAATTGCTCTCTGTGTAAATACTTTTGGACTGTCAGGTTTGTGCCAGTCTTTTCAAATGTCATTGTGTGTTTCTAGCAAATTAATTTAAAATCAAATTACTTATTTCCTGCTTCAGAGGGCATGTGGTCTAAAATATATTCTAACTTTAATGAATCAAATTATGTATGTCCAAGCCTACATACAATTTCTAGTCACAGGCTAGCACTGATCTTCACAGGCCAAAGATTGCTCCATAACCACAGAGTTACAGGTCTGTCTCAAACAAAAAGGAACACTCTTTTAGCCTCTTTAACAGTCTTTGCCTTTGGAAATAGTGTAGTATTCATGGGAGAAGCCAACGTGGAAGGCACAGCATGCACAACTAAGGCACTCGGCTATAAAAAGTCCTTTTTTTTTAATGCAATGTGCATACAACTTAGTGCCAAGTAATCTTAATGGCATGATATTGGTTATAGCACTGGAACAACAGAAACAATCGTTCCATGTTAAAAGTGCCACACAATCTGAGGTGACGTCTCAAGTTCATTTATGCAGAAAGGTTGTGCACTCAGATTCATTAGAAACTATGCACTGCAAGAGGACAGACTGTGTAACTCAGCTGATCTGACGAATATTCAAGTTGTTAAACAAATTATTGTACTAAGCTGGAGTCAAATGCCAAACTTACATCAAGTCTCTATTTACTAATCCCTCTGTGTGGTATCAAGACTTAGCAACTCTTTCCTAGAGACTAAACTCCAGGAAATGTGGATCTGACTTCATCCCAGAAATCACACTTTTACGAAGTATCCAGCAAGTTAATGTTAATTAAAACTGATGAAATATATCCTGGCAAAATATTCAATAGGAGGCAACATGCACATGTGCTCGGACAATGATTTAGTTCATCAATGTGTGTTTTCAGACTTGTCTTTTAAATTTTTAAGGTGGGAGAAAACACTGATGAGAAATAGACTTTTCAAAAGAATTTGGTTGTGTAGACTGATTGCAAAAAGAGTGTTTGAGAGCCAGCTGGGTTTTTGCAAGCAACTGATGACAGCTCTGATAAACCACTCTCGTGGGATGCAACAGTCTCATTTCCAGGACACAGTACCTGTAAATCAGGAGAGAACCTGTCTGGGGAAAGGTGCCTTTGGTTTATGTTATTTAACTTTGGGCTGTTTGCTTTTGTTCTGATTCCAGATGATTTGTTCTCCTGGCAGCAACGGCAGCAGGTCTATCTCCTGTAAAGCTCCCCACCGTGGGTGGTTTACATAATTTGTTTTTAATTTTTGTATCAAGTGCCATGTTGCCAAGGCAATACACATTATGTTAATATTTATTGATTCAGTTGTTTTCTTCATTTGTAAAGTAAAACTATCCAACAATACAAAAATTTTGTGCATACAGAGAGAAGGTTGGGAGCCCAGGACTGACCTCATCTCCTTTAGAGAGTAAACCAAAAGTTTGCTCACCTCTAATCTGGACCCTAAAAAGTTGTGATCTGCTAACATCATAATAGTAATTAGCACACAGAGGAGGATGGACACAGTGTTGTCCCCTTGCATGCTGCAGGCAAGTTGTGGCATCAGAAAAACAGCAACCAGACTGAAAACAGAGCATAATCTGGGCAACATCTCAAGTGTGCTGGTGCACAGGCCCACATACTTGTTTGCTGACACAAATAAATGCAAAGGCTCCACACTACGTTCTGTCTCTGAAAAGCACAGATCGGCTAATTGTTTCAGGCTCAAATGAGGATTAGTGCAAATGCCACTCCTTTGGAAAGAGGACTTGCTGTTGGCAAAACAAGACAAATACCTGTCATCATCACAGATTCACTTTATTCCTTCCCCATGGAAATGTAATTTTTTCCATTCTGTGCAAACAAATTTAGAAAGAGGACCCCAGGACTTGCCTTTCAGATGGTGATCAGTTCAAGTGGGTTCTTCCGATGCTTCCCTTACTCCCTAGATCGTGACCCTAACTTGAAACATATGTTCCCCAATTCTTTGGCTGTGGCTGTTGTGATAATGAAAACGTGTAAATCCTTTGATAGCAGAAAGCTTCCTGTCCCAAGCAGGTGGGGAGGAAAGAAATGGGAATTGGCTCTGGAACCCTCCTCCCTTGCCACTGTCACTGCAGAGCCAGCAAGCAAAAATGATGTGGCAGGATGAAGTTAATTAAAATTGTTTTATTAGAAAGATAAGGGTTTCCCCTTTTTTTCTAGTGAGACAGTACACATGCAAACTGCCCTTTATTCAGTCCAATAGTGTAATAGGAAATTTTAACACCATTGGTGTTCTCTACTCCCCACCATATTCATGCCTCCATCTGCCTCATCGAAGACCACTTTTGAGACACCAGTGGGAATTCAGGGATGTCCAGGTTCTGTGTTCACTCTCCAGGGATGAGCGAGTCAGTACATTTCCAGGTACAAATTCAGGAGTGGAGGCTTGTCCCACTCCCCTCCCACATACATGTCTGCACACACTCAGCCATTCCAGTGGAACCTTCCTTTACCAAGGGACGTTCCCCATCAGAGGAAGCAGCAGCCCAGGATGCTGACAACACAAATAACTGCTTTAGCCATTCATGAGTGACACTATGAAATTGAATATCCTCAAGAAACACAGCTCTTTTAGTCCTTTAACAGAGTACAACATATTTTAACCCACAAAGTTTCCCATAGCCAAATTTCTGATACTGTAACAGGAGTCTGCAGAGCTTTTCATGTATAGTAAACCCAGTTCAGCAGTGTGACACACATAGTTACAAGAGGACTGTTTACTCTGCAAAGTAATTGTTGATGTTTGTGTTCCTCCTTGCAGACAGCTATAGATTTCATAAAATTGCCATGCCTGGTAGCAATTGGCACCCTTTCTCAGCAACAGTTTGTGTCTAGTAACTGGCACCTTTCCCCTGCAAAGAAGCCAAGAAGTAAATGATGGTGAAAACTGAGCTGTTTATATCCTACCTCTACATAAGTGGAGAAGCAAGCAGATTGCAGTGCTGCTGGATGAGGCGAGCTTGCATTGCTGCCATGGTGGCATTTGTCTCGTGTGTAAAGTAAACAGAAGACTACAGTCTGCAGAGCTGTCAGGCTGACAACTCTCAGATATGCTGAAATCAGTCTTTCTGAAAAGCCTTGAAAAATCTAAGCTAAAATGGGAGAGAAAAAAGTAGCCACAAAACGGAGAATCAAACTGTGAGTTCTTACTACCAGAACAGATAGTTTATAATCTTGGTTCTTTCGCACATCAATGTAAATCCTTGTAGCATCAGTAAAATAAGTGGAAAAAACGAAGAATACATAAATAAGTATTTATTTTCCAAATAAATCAGGAAAATTCCCTTGCTTCCTTAATATGAGAAGGGGAAGACTAGTATCACTTATTCTGCTCAGAATAAAAGAGGCCTGGAGTACAGCTGTCAGTTTTAAGTGTGGACATTTAAGAATCTCTCTAACCAGCTTTGAAGAATTGTTTCTGTAAAGCAGAGTTGCCACTACCCAGTTTAATGAGAAATCAGAGGAAAACCTGGAGCAATATCACACCATAACACTAGGATAATAGCTGAGACACAGAAAGGACTTGTGCTACACTATGTTCCTTTATATAAGGGCATTTTGTTAGCAGACTACAACGTTTGCAATACTGATGTAAAGCACATCAAGTCCTACCTTCAGGTTGCTACACATGCGCATGGTTTAAGACCTGCAGATTCCTCAGAGAAGAGACAAAACCAGAAAAGTCTAAACCTGTTTATTTGAGACTGGTGGTGACCACCCGCCATCCTATTCCGCTCAGTCCGTCACTCTACTTCAGCAGAAACAACCAGACATCAGGTTAGCCTAGTACACTGATTTTCATTCAGTTTTGTAGCCCTTATCTACCTCTCTGTCATTTTTTTTGCCATTCATCTATGCAGAAGCCAAAAACAATATGGTAAAACATTAGAATTAAAAGGCGTTGCTCATATTTGCTGTGCAAATTTTTTATGTGCAATATTTTTTTTCACTTTCTTGACCCAGCCTTTATAGGAACCGTGTTTATAAAAACTCAAATCACTGACATATGCATAAAAGCCACATGGGCAAAACAGGTTAAACACAACAGTCTCTGAGGTCAGCAGAGCTCTGTTCTCAGCTGCTGGGTAGATGAAAGTATGCTCTCAGTTGGGATGTTTATAGGTCCCAGGTGAGTTTCGATCTGGGTTGTTACCTGTCAGAGTTGAGGCAGTGGAAGTCTGAAGTTACATCTATGTAGTTAAACACAGATCTTGTTCTTCTGATTGACCTAAGAAACATACTTTTTCCCCCTGAAAGTCACAGGGTATTCAGAAGAAAACTCCAGTATTTGTTCTGTAAAAACGATGCACCTGTGAGTACTTAGATGGATAAAAATACCAGATTCTGGCCATTGCAATTCAGAATGTCTAAGGCTAAGGCTGGCCAGAAACAGTTGCTCAGCAGAGACTGTTAATACCAAAACCTCCTCTGGAACGATCCTGACTTGGCATTTTCTTCCATTTTAAATAAAGAACTAAACTAGAACTTTGCCAGAAAACATCATTACAATCACTAACTGCTGGTCTCTACACGAGTGCTGGATGCTTTGCAAAATGTCATCCATCCCTCAAGGACAGAAACAGCAATTCGGCACTGCTCCTTCTTGGATTAATCCAGAATATTTTGGGCCTTTGAACTCTGGCCGTGGAGGAGTAAGGCACGTTATTTCTAATGGCTTCTGCCTTCCTGGCCTAAGATCTTTTACCACACTGAGCAACATACCGCCCATGATAAAACACAGATTCATTATTCCAAGGCTTGACTCTTAAGAATTGTCTAACAGGGAGAACTTGGCAAAAAGATGGACTGCCAAAGTTAATTTATCCTGTTATCAATTCAATAGGCTTAAATAGGCAGGAAAAGCATTTCATAAGTGTTCATTGTTCAGAGTTCAAGCTAATACCTTCTGCTAAATTGCATTTTGAAGTTTAATCACAATCTACTTTATGTTTCTTTTGGTAATTTGGGATTCTCTCCTCAGTATAATACGAAGAACTTGAACTAATGAGCTCCTCTGATAGAAGTCTAAATTTTGGAAGTTTGCCTCAAAGTGCAGTCAGTGAGAGTGCCTGAAAAAACCCAGAACCTTTCACCCAAATAAGATGTTAATATTTTGATCATTAAGGAAGTCTCATATTATTACACGCAATAGCAACAAAATAGTCATTATTTCAAATGTTGTTATTTTGGACTATAATTAATTGGACTAATTTCACCCCTCCAACACATGCACACACTGTCTCTCTTGGCACAGGAGCTGTTGGGGAACCGGCTGCTGTTCCTTTTGTCCAAAACTCTAAATGTCGGCATTTTCTTTACCAAAGGGAGAAACAGTGAGAAATGCTCATTTCTGGGCAGCATTTTGCTCCAGGGAGGGATATGGATACTGGGAAATGGCATCCAGTAAGCTGTGACTGACGCATAGTCCATGGTCTGGGCACTTGTCCAAATGCATGTTGTCAACTCCGCTATGCCTGATATCGGCTCTTTCAATGCCAGGCTGGGGTTTTTTTTCCTCCCCCCTCTTTCTCCACTCCATCAGCTCCCTGTGTTTCCTGCACCTTAGGCATTGTGCTGTGGACAAATATATTTCCCTGCCACTGTGTACTGAATAAGCACCCTGAAACCTTTGTTCATGGTGTGACTGCTCTAATCACATCAGCAGAGATCTGACACAAGAGTCTTCTACCCCACTGTACTGCAACAAAATAAACACAAATGTCTTTCCATATGTAGAAGCAATGATGAAGACATAGGTGCTTTAAATCTGCTACTGGGATTTACAGTTTCTTTTTCTAATGCCCTTGCTGCTATTCTTTTGAAGACAATAAATCCAGAAATGTTCTCTTCTATTGCTAAAAATAATTAGCTAATAATTGAGTTCTACACAGTTTTCAAGAAATACAAAGCAAAATATACTGCTTAAAAAGTGAGAAATCCAGGCAAACTCTGTATGTAATAATAATGAAAACCCCCTGCTATCTTAGTTAATGATCAGAAAAATATTGGCCCAAATAAAGCTGACAAGAAGAATGCTGTAAGATTTATTGTGTGCAGCAGGCACATATACACGTAGGCTCACCCTCCTGCCAGTGAGAACTGGGGAGTCATCAACAGAATTCAAAGGTATTTTATCCAGTTGCACTCAAAGAGAATGTGTCCCACAGACTGGAACTGAAAACAGGAAGAATATAAATACAGATTGAAAGGGCATTAGGGTTCCTAACAGCAAAGTATATTTCCTGCACTAAAAGGCTAAAATTAATGCACCCTATCAAATAAACACATGCCTTCATAATATTTCTGATTTATAGGTGTTAGAATTCTTAGGAGCACAAGATACTGTCAAAACTAATTTTATATAAAAATCTTTGTGCACTGGCATTTTTATTGCAATTTTCAACAATTTTGGCTACACTTACATCAACCTGGAATAATTCTATTGACTTTTACAGAATCCCTTCAGGTTTAGAAGCAGATCTGTAATGCACAGGGATTGTACAGTAGAATTTCTACTGTATGCAAAGGAAAAAGATGTTTGTCCACATGCAGATGGTGAATTCTCTGTTACCTGAGACACTTAATTCCTTTTATTTTTTTCTTGTCTTACAAATGATGTGCCATAGCTTAAATAAACTTACAGACTCTGTGCAGAAATTAGTGGTTGAAATCTTTGACTCAGTGCTATGAGAAAGCAGAACCATCATACCCTTACAGTCCTCTCCAGTCTCAAAATTATGAATCTCTTACAGGTAGAAACATGTAAAAAAATCCATCAGAAACAGTTTCACCTTGTCAAATGAAATGAGTTAATAATTCTGAAATATATAAGGCGAAGAAGAGAATAAGAACTTGGGTTTTGATCCACTTCAGGGCAATAGAGAAACTGTACTAACGGAAGAGTGACTGAGGGGGCGGCCACCTCTATCTTTGATTTGTACAGAAGCAGTTACTCATCTAAAGCTGAAAACCTGTTTTCCCTGGGAAATGTGTTTGGTGAAGTCCAGACAAGGGTGTACAAGAGGTGAGAACTGTCAACCGAAAACAAAATTTAAGTATGGTTGAGAGAGCAAAATGTGCTCTGGAGCAAAGAAACCTCATCTGGTGTGCAAAATCCAGGTAATTTACAGCCCTGGGGTCCTCTGTGCAGACTCAGACTCAAACCTCTTGAAAATGACAGCAGAGGTGCTGCTCCACCCCAGAGGGGTCTAGGAAAATCTCCCTGAGAAGTGCAGCTGTGCAGGTGGGAAACTGGGAGACCCTGAGAGGCAATAAAAGAAACTGTCCCCTTCCCACTGGCCATATTCCCTGCCAGGTCAGGGAAAGGTAAATTCCCAGCAGGCACAGCAACGATGCTCAGCATTTTAAAGATTTCCGGAGCCACGGGTGAGCCTTAGGCCAGCCCTCCTCAGGATGGCACAAACTGGCTCTGGTGGGAGCTGGGACCTGGACTTGGAGCACGAAAAGACAGAGCTCCTGGTGGGGACGATGCTGGAGTCGAGGAAGGGGTAAGAAGCTGCAAAGCCCTCTGTCCCAGCAGCAGGCAGCCAGCGCTTTCCGTATGACCCAATTAGCCACTCCGTCGGAACAAATCAATAGTGGCATTTTCTGAAGACAAGCAGGCAAGTGCTGCTGGCTCGGCACTGCACTGCGTGTGGAAACACAAAGGTGTTATCTCTGAGGAGAGCAGCGTCCCTGCCTGGCTCTGTCCCTGCAGAGGGGGCCAGTGTGAGACGTGGCCAAGAGCCACGAAGCCACAAGCCACTGCAGTGGGGACTTGCTTCTCAGTGTCTTCACAGCATCACGCTGAGTGGCTGTAAACAGATTGAGTTGAGTGGCAGTGGTCTAAGGCAACACATGTAGTAAGTGAATTTAAGAAAGGGGAGAAAGGTGTAACAACCCTGTTGGACTGAATCAAACAAAAAGGAAAGGGTAGAGCCATTTCCTTATGTTGTACTGCTAAAAGTTCCTGCCTGTAGGAACTCAGGATTTAAATGATGTGCTGAAAGACCTGGGTATGAGTGAGGGCTGGGGTAATTGGAACAAGACAGAGCTAACAGAGTAAGTGCAGGACATTGTGCTTTGGGGACTGATTTAGGACACCCAGCGTTATCATCTAAAACCTCCTTTCAGTCCATTAATCCCAGGATTCCTCTGAACCACAAAGTGATGTTGTGAAAAAGGCTCATGCTGTTCTGGGCTACAGCAATGGGCCCTTTGATGGGGAAGTAATACTAAAGTAGGAATTTTTGAAGATAACAGATCTGGACTTAGATATTTAATGTGAATGGTACGAACTCCTCTGATGTCTGAAACTTTTAATGTAGTTTAATTGCAAATAAGCTCTGGTAGGATCCAGAGCATTAGTTGGACTGGACTTTGTACACTTAATTGTCTCATCACCTTACTGTCCCCATAATCTGGTTCTTATTCCTTCAGGAGACTGAAAGGTGATGTCACATAGGAAAAAATAGTCATTAAACAATTACAAGACATTCTATGGAGGTTCAATACAATGATTTCCCCATTTTAATCCTCTAGGAAGCCAAAATAAGAACCCAAAAGAACCTTGAGAAGATGCATCCAGCATATTACTGTGGTTGCTGTTGGGCTTTTGGGAGCTATTTTCTTGCTAGGACAACCTGTATTTAAATTATACATCTCAAAGATGGGATAAAATGAAAGACAGTGATTCTTGTTCTCATTATGAGGCTCAAATCATTAAATCTTCAAGAAATCTTGTGGACTGAAAAGCGAGAGACTTCCCCAGCACTATGAACAGGGCAACAAGGGGTTAGATAAGTGGGGGTTAGATAAAGAGAAACAAATGCAGTGACCAGCAGCTACACAAGTATAACACAATAGTGACTAATTTTGCTCGAGGTGGTCCTTTCTCAGCCTCACTCTTCACTTCTTGCACCTGTGATGACTTTCATTGTTCACCTTTTCTTTCAGATCCTTTCACCTGTATGTGTGGGCTACAGGAATGTGTCCCCTGGCTCTCCAAGCTGGCACAGCATCTCACTTGCATCTTAGTAATCAAAGGAGATTTAGAAGCTATCAGGTGGGCTCTCTCCCTCAGAACCCTCTCAATGACAGTGCCACAAATTGGTAGCTTTCAGGAAGACGGCTGCTGCCAGTGCAAGCTTTGATAATAGAAATGGCAGCTGAAATTTAAACTTAGACATTTCTATTACTCAGAGGAAAATGTGCAGTCACATTTAATGAGAAGGTTTTCTCATCATCTAAAATTTCAGACTGTTCTGTGTAATGCTCTGGGGCCCATTTCTCGCAGCCACAATGGCTTACTTTAAAGTAGTTTTGTGACTTTCTGGGAAGATTCAGGCATTGGTACAGGAGGTGTAAGATGAGCTGATCATCACCCTAAAACACCCTACTGGGATCAATAACTTTGTGGTTCTGCCTGAAACCAGCCTCCCTTTAGCCTCTCTGTCATGACAGACAAGTTGGACTAATGGGAGAACATGATGAATTGAATATGGCCTGGGGTCTTCAACTGACAGAGAATGTGTAAAGGATGTGTAAGAATTATGTAAGTTTACTAACTGTGCACTTTAGAGGCATGCATCCACATACTCCCTTTTTATGCATCTCCTGTCACCTCCTCTTTCATGCTGTTGCACCAAAATCTACATGCAGGAGGAGGAAGGCAAGTTCTGGCAATGTTGCCAAAGGGCTGCTCAATTCCAGGTCAGCCAACAACTTTAAAGGGAAGCAGGGTACATTGTCTTCTTCTGAAAAGTAAATATACATACACATTCTCTTTGTACATTCTAAAATATTTAAATATGTAAAAATATGGATTATTATTAGGGGGAAGTTAGAATAGATTTGAATGTTTAGCATACCCTTGGTAGTTCTTGTTTGGTTTCTGTGTGGTGCCCTCCACACAAAATGATACTTCACTGTAATTGTGCCCTCTCAGTGCAATCATGTAAATTTTGCTCTTGTTTCTGTTTTTCTTCCTTTGCAAGCTCTGGTGTGGTTGTCATGGCCATCCTGAAGGCAAGGAGGTAAGGACACCCATGGAGTTTGGGCTTGCAATATTAAATCTGGGACTGAGTGGGGAAGTTTATTCCTCAGAGTCCCACTGTTATTCCCATAATGTATATCCAGAGAACTGGGATTTCATACCAATCTCCAGGTGCAATAATTTCTTCTGCAGTAACCTAAGTGTTGATCAAGAGAATTTTTTCCATGTGTCCAGAGATCATTCATCTTTGGAATGGGCGCCATTAAAAATGACAGATCTTTGAATTTGTCAGTATTTGCTTTCTCATGGCTCTGCTTCATTTGGAGACATTTACAGCTGTGCAAATTTATTAGGGTTTTGCAGGAAAGCAAATGCAAAGCTCATCACACAATTATCATTTCTGCTGTTAAGCTTCTTCCTATTTTTGTTTATTTATTATTCCAATGTATTTTGAGACTTTTAGTTGGAACGCCCTCATATGCATACATTTTTCCCTCTAGGAATTTGTTAAAATTGTTTGCTGGATATATGAACTCTCTTCTTGTTCAGATCTTTTTATCAGTAGACCCCTCAGAACTGCAGATAAAGGTTGCAAAACATTGATAAGGGCTGTGCACGAGGGAACACCAGTGACCTGCAGCAGCTGTTTGTCCAATCCTGGAAAACACTAGTGACAAATCTAATTAATTCATTTCTCAACTCCATGCCTTCTGTTTAATCCACATACTAGCACTGAACCACATTATTTCACTGCAACCCAAATATCTTGTGGTAATGCCACAATGTTCCTCTAATGTTTATTGAAAATTTGATTAAAAGGATACAGTGGGAAAACAGTATTTTGGTTTCCCTCTCCTACTGGGTTTTGTTTGACCCTATTTTATGTCACTCTGAATCATCAACATTTGTATTACATGTGATGATGTGTCAATACTATTGAAACTATTTGAAGTTTTCTTCATATTTTCAAATCAATTTGTATTTGTAATGCTCTGCTTCACTAAAATGCCTATTTTTCTACATCAGCTCTCTCCCCTCTGACTCTAATAGATATCACTAAAGCTCTAATTCCACGTTTACTTGCAGTACAGCATAAAATGACAGCTACTTGTTTAGTTTACTAATATACACACCACCACCTACATGGACACACTGTGCACCTGAACAGAAATCCGCACTTCTATGCTGTTAAAGTACAGTAGGACTTAAAAATCCCAAACTCTCCATGCCTCATGCTGCAATTATCTTGTAATTGTGAGTGTTAGTATTTATCTTGAGGAAAGAAGGATACAGTGATGTAACATACTCTGGTGTACAAGCATAGGCACACGATTCCAGATTTTGTGGACACTCAAGCGCAAGTTTCAACTGTCTCAACTCATGAGTTTCACTTTTTTTTAACAATTCTCTCCCCCATGTATTTTATTCATATTTCTCTTTTCAAATGTTCTGTGCTTGTAGGTTTAAGTAATGCAACCTGGGAATATAGAAGGACTTCAAAGAAAAAACATGTATTATCCATACTACCCACACTGATCCACAGATCATTTCAATGAAAAAAAAAATCCTTAAAAAAAGAGACAAAAAAAGACCCTGAAAGTGTTTACCAAAAATTTCAGACATCTCTTTTTGTTACCTAGGTGTCTATTTGGACAGTGGAGATTGATGATAGTTTTCTGACCTCTTGCTCTTCCACTCCTCAATGGGAGGATCAATGTGAAAGGCTTGTTGGTGAGCAGATGCAATAACACTGAAGAGTTTTCTACAACGGAGCAGCAGAAATTAACTTTTAGCAGCTGATTTGTGACCACCTCTTGACACAGAGTTTTTAGAACAGCCCCTCTCTAAGACCTATTTTGTTTCAAAACTTTTTTCCCGTCAACCAAGAGATTGAGGATCCCTCCTGGCAGCTGGATCTGAAACAGGAGCTTTGAATCAGTGCCTGCTGAACTCCAATGGTCTCAGGCAGCGTCAGAAGATGTGGGATCAAGGCTGGGGGAGTCTGGAAAACATTAACTAGATATAGTGTGTGGAGCCAAGAGATAAAGCTGGTAGAAAGGAGTCGGGGGAGAAGGAGAGAAAGAAAACCATTCCTCTGAAGATTTTTCTTCTTCATTTAACACAACACTTCAAACCACACAGAATTTTTCAGCTTTTACTACTGAGTGCTCTGTAAAAAATGAAAATCTGCCATGTCACACCAAAGAGTAGGCAAATAAGTGTTTTTCCTGCCTGAATACAAATGATAACATATCTTCTCTCTTTCTCTGGTGCCTTGTCATATCAGTCTCTGTCTCATTGTACTTTTAAAAGAACTACCTGGCCCTTGATTCTTGTTGCACTAAACAAACCAAGACATTGTCCATTTTTGCACACTGAGAAAAATCCCCTATTAACCTATGATTTGTTCTGTAGCATTGACATGATTCAGCTGAAAGGAAAAAAAACTTTCTTCTGTGTGAGAAATGGTTTAATTGCTCTGGTTAGAAGAATTAATCTAGACAAGCACAAAGAATAAAAAGAAAGAAAGTGCCTCTTGTTGGAAACTGAATTTTGCTCTTGGATATGCATCTGTAACTTCTTCTGAAGTTAACAACATATCAAAGGCAGGATTAGGCCACAGGACATTTGCATCACTAGCCATGGATCCAGACTGAGGGTAGGAACAAAGGCTATCTTAATAAGCTACAAAGAGCAAACATTTTTGTTGCCTACCTGCTCCATTTCCGTAAAGGTGCTTTGCTCCTCATCTTCCTCCTCTATATCTGACTCTCCCACAGCAATAGGAACACAAATGGACAGATCAGGGTTGGTCATAAAATCATCATTGTCTGTAATTCCTAGGTGTTTCTCCACATTTTTATTCATCCCATCCTCAGCGTGATTCTCCTTGTGATTCTCCATGTCTTTGCCAAGCTCAGCAGCTGTGTGGCTGTTCACACAGTTGTTAAGGGCACCTGGATTCTGGGCAGCGAGCTTCATCATTGCCTTCTTTTCAGCTGTTGTCTTGGGGTGCCGGAGAACATTGCAGCAAAAATTCCACATGGCTTTTTTGGCATATTGGAGACCCCGGTTGATCCGAGCAAATGCGAGCTGCAGGTTGTTCATCTCCCCATCCTCGTCTGGTGCTGAGAGGTTGTCAGCGCTGAAGGAGCTTAGCAGCAAGGCAAGGAACAGGTTGAGCACCTGAAACGAATAAAGTTAAAAGGAAATCAATGAACCTTAAGAGTGGAGGATGAATGTTTGGTCTTGGAAATCCTGGGTGTCCGAGTTTCGTCTCATCTCTGACACTGTAACAGCACCATGGAAATTGTTTTCCTCTTTCAGTAGGAAAAGAAGGTCTACAGGCACCTCCAAATACATTGATTTCATATGCAGAAATACACCATGGGCACACCTTGACATTCCCAATCCCCAACCCCACCCACTAAAAATAAGATTAAGCTCAGAAACAGAGTACAAAATAAAATTTTCACTGGAAGCTACATATTGTAAATATTTTCAGTGGTGGTAGTAGAATGAATTCCCTGTAATTACCCATATTCTGGCTTAAAGGAAATCCCTAATTACAGCACTAATTGACATCCATAAAGGTACTGTTTGCATGTAGGAAAAAGACTAGAGGAAGAATGATTTCAGGAGCTTTTTGGTTTTTACTCAATGTGAATGTTGTTATTTGTATTTGATAGTGTATTATATATAAGGACCTGGACAAGCTCAAGAAGTGGGGAGAACATCATGAGTTTCAAGAAGACCGAGCGCAAGGTGCTGTACCTGAGTAAAGGCAACCATCAGTATGAATACAGGCTGGGAGATGATGGGATTGAAAGCAGTCTTGTCAAGAAGGACTGAGGGGTGCTGGTGGATGAGAGGCTGGACAGGACCTGGCAATGTGCACTCACAGCCCAAAAAGCCACCCAAGTCCTGGGCTGCATCCAAAGCAGTGTGGGTAGGAAGTTGAGGGAAGGGATTCTCTCCCTTTACTCTGCCCTTGTGAGACCCCACCTGGAGTCCTGCATCCAGCTCTGGGGTCCTCAGCACAGGATAGACAAGAGGAACAGATCCAGGATCTGTTGGAACAGATCCAGGGAAGGGCCACAAAAACAATCAGGGGAAAGGAACACTTTCCTCACACAAGATACAAGGAAGAAATGTTTTAAGATGGGAGTGGTGAGAAACTGGCACGGATTGCCCAGAGAAGTGTTGAATGTCCCATCCCTGGAGACATTCAAGGTCAGGCTGGACAGGGCTCTGAGCAACCTGATCTAGTTCAAGATGTCCCTGCTCATTGCAGAGGGTTTGGACTAGCTGACCTTTAAAGGTCCCTTCCCAAACTATTCTACAATTCTATGACAATTATGTACATAGGCATGGCACTTAAACTGAATAGTACATTTGGAAACATTTCTAAACATTTGTATGCATTTTCACAGACAGCCTTGTTTTAAATATCCTCTGGTCATGAAGAAAATCTATTGTGACTGTGAATAAACACCTAAGAGGTCACATAGCTTCAAAAACTTTTCCCTCCAGGCTAAAACAAGCCATCACAACTAGATTACCATGGCTAAATCTGAGCAGGGCTCACTCCCAAAGCAGGTTTGGTCCTGAAAATGCTGTTACTAGTCAGGAAAAAACTATTTGAAGATTTCAACTGGTGGATGAGAAGATCTAAATTGAACTGGGGACCGATTAACTTCCTCTTGTTCTTGCAACTTCAGAACTATCTACCTTTGCTGGTAGTGCATGCAAGGTTAGACACAACTATGCATTTGAGCGACATACGTGATGATTTAAATCCTTTCTTACATCCTTTCCCCAAATAAATACAATTATAGCCAATAAAAAAACTCGTCTTCTTCTAGAAGGCTATCCCCAGTAAGATGTCTCACAGACTGGTCACCAGTTGCTGTATGCTGGACATTACACCTGCTTGTGGTCTGAGAAGGAATGAATTACAGCTTTTGTGCTGGATTCACAAGGACAAGAAGTTCACACTGGAGGTAGACACCTGGGATGACAGGAATGGGGCAAAGGTGACTCAAATAAATATCAGCTAAAATATATTTACCCAAAATAAACTAGGGCCAAATTGTCTGGTATCAACTCAACTCCTGCCTGTAGAAGGTGGGTGGGTGCCAGTTCTGTTGTACTGTGAAGGAGAGATCAGTGCTGCAGCACTTCTGCCATTTATAGCAATAAAATGGACTTTGGGAAAACATGTTCTCTATGATCTCTTAATGCTACCAGGAAGTCCCCTGGCTTCTCTCTTTCTGATGGTATTTTAAATTGATAAAGCCTTCTAGACTAAAATAAACAATATAAAAAGTACTTATATTTAACTGGGCCTTACCAAAGAGTCACAGTCTTTTGCTATCATTCCCTCACCCTGTTCTCTCTTATTTCAAATTTTGAGAATATATGAGATGGAATTCTGAAAACCTGGTCTTAATCACTCTGATGACATGGCATATGAAATGTTGTGTCAGTACCATTTTGTAAAGTACCCTTTGCAATCACTGTGATTATAAACAAAAGCAGTTGGTAGTGCAGCAGTTGCCCACATCCATTATGAACCACTGAATAAACTCTCTCTGTGCTGAGCACTGCCCTGCTCTGAAGTAAAGTGAGATTAAAGCTAATTGTTCCTTAGCTGGTCCATCATACAGGAGTGTCACTGAAAGCTTGTGCGGGTCTCTTAATCACTATGGTGGTTTGATATGAACCAATATTTCATATTCCACCCTGACATATTGCAAATGATGTCTGAGAGGTAGTTGAAAACCAGAGTACTGGATATACAGCCAGGCAGGTGGAAGCCCATCAGGAAAGGAGTCACTGGCAGAATCCCTTTAGCCATTTTCAACCAAGTTTTCAGATTAATTGAGGTCTCAGAGACAACTGCATTTCTACAAGTGTCCTTAAAATAAGTGTGTGTAGAAAAGAGACACTTCCTAGGTCACCAGCACAGAGAGAGCTTGGAACAAGCCACAGCATGTATCTGCTTGCTGGTGAAAACCTAAGGACGTAGGAAGAAGAAGGGAACAGATAAAGAAATCCAGAATAAAAATCTTCTGGACATCACAGGTGCAACTCAGTCACCTTAACAGAGCCTGATGTTTGAGGTTGTCTGAGACATCTGTATCAGACTTACAGGACGTCTGTGTCCCACTAAAGCTCCAACCAGGGCATGACAGGGTGTTGCAGCTGGCAACAGACTGGCCACCTTTAGGGAACTGAATCATTCATCAAGGATGGCAGTTGCCTCCAGCCTCAGACACCAAACCTTGAGTGTCTAAGGAAACAACTGAGCCCCATTTCAATCAAAACAAATTAATTGTGTAGACAACAGAGACTGACCAAACAAAAGTGACCATGCCAGGACTACATGCATCTGCCAAGAGGTAGTTGTCTAGTGCCAACTGGCCCTATTCTGCCCAAGTCATCCTGAGGGAATTGACCAACAGAACTGTTACGGGATATC
Source organism: Calyptomena viridis (assembly GCA_013390005.1). Lineage (NCBI taxonomy): Eukaryota > Metazoa > Chordata > Aves > Passeriformes > Eurylaimidae > Calyptomena > Calyptomena viridis. The sequence goes on from WEIV01026934.1 coordinate 66,587, forward strand.
TGTGTCCAACTGAAAGCCAGGATGGACACCTTGGAGTATCCGTAGTGGTCCTAGACAAAACTGAATCAAGCCCTAGATCTCTGCAGACTAGTGGTAGCTCAGACATCTCCATATCTGAATACCTCCTCGCAGGCACCTGAATTTTTTTATCTGAAGCTGAATTTCATCCTGTACTTCTTTAATTTCGCTGTTCACAGAACAACTTGTTTGAAATGCCTTGTTTTATTTTGCTGTATTTATTTCAGACATCAAAGTACAGTTAGATAAGTTCATCTAGATACACCTGCAGGAATATATAATAGGTGTTAACAACCTTAGTGTTGTTATTTACCATGGATTATTAAGGCAGTGTTGTTTACTTCCCAGAAGCACAGCTGATGTTTTGCACAAAGAGCTATTTGCACTTCATGCTTTTAGCCAAAAATAAATCTCAAATATCATTCCTTCCTTTATGAGCAAGTAACCTCAGAGTTGCATTGCTGGGCATTCAAATGGAGTGAGCTGCTGAATAAGCACTTTATGTTTACTTATTCTGCCCATTTCACTGTATATTGCATTTTCCAGAAAAATGTATGCCTATCCCATGACACACCACGTTTCCTGTAAGAGGTTACTAATAATATGCAGTCCTTCTGGCTGCTTACACAATGCTTTCAGTTTAGGTAAAAGCAAGCTAAAGACTACCTCGGTTTTCAAAAGCAATGGCAGATTTCTATCCCCATATGGATCCCCTTACAAAGAAATCTGCTTTCTAGTGACACTGAGCAGCCAGACTGTGAAAGCAAGTCACTTTTTTGGCTTTTGAGATTAGGAATCAAATGACAGATACACTCAAAAAACCCCCTCAACTCCTTTGGTATAATTATATTAAGCGTTTATCCTAATAATGATCCAGCATGCTTTTGTTGACTGTCTCACTTTTAATGCCTTTCCAAAGCTTGTGACTCTGGTTGTGCCATAATAAGGCACTCAGATTAATCCAGAATAATGTTAGGTGCCTCATTGAAGTGCTTAAGCTGGAGAAGTTTTCCTAGAATATCTGTAGATGATGGAGAGAGTTTGCCATCCCAGGAGATGCTGAAGAGCTGATCTCGGGGGGTGCCTAACAATGCTTAAATTAGCACTTTACAGCTAGATTAAAGTTAGAGCACATCTCAGTGCAGGCCAAATAACTAACACAGAACCACAGAGTGTCTCAGATTGGAAGGACACATAAGAATCAGCGAGTTCAACTCCCTGGTCCGTGTAGGACTAACTGAAACTAAATCATATGACTAAGAGCATTGTCCATGACTTGTCAAACCCAGCCAGGTGTCCAGAAAAGTCCTTCACGGTGTCAGCCTGGCACTCCATGCTCCAGGCCAGTGGTGACCAGCTTCTATAACCAGGCATCTTTCACCAGGCTAGAGGATGTTTCAGCCCCATCCTGAGCAGCAGCACACAGGTATGAGCCTGGCACTGTGCAAAGTGCTGCACCAATTCTGTGATCACAGTGAGTGAAAGGCACAGAGGCTTGAAGCCATGAAGTTAATTCCCAGCTTCCTGGTCATGGGGAGAAAGCAGGCTGCTGGAAAGACCTCTCCTCCACAAGGAGCCCCAGGCAGGGTCTGCTGGTGCAAGATGGGACCCACATATTCTGCCACAGTGGGCTGCAGTCTGAACATCTCGGCTCCATCGCCTCCTTTTGTTTTTTCAACACAGGACAAAACCAGACAGTTTCATTTCAGATGACACCTTCTCATTAAAACCTTTTTTGAAATATGTCTGCAAACGTTGTTGCTAAAGTTAAAATACTTTTGGAACAAAAGCATGAGACTACTCCCTTATTTCCCTTCCATTTTTTTGTTTACCTTGATCTGGCAAAAAATGAAGGGGTAGAAGTCTTTATGTATTTAACCTTCCATTCAGTCAGACACTGTGCAGCCCTCCTGCACAACTAGTTCTGCATTTCATTTAGGTGACAGCAAGAATGATGTTGCACCTACACAAGTTCAGTGGCAGGGTTAAGCCATCTCCAAAGTGAGGACCTCATTTGACTGCAGATCTCACGTAGGCTTCTCAGCAGTGGGATCTTAACCACACACTGCCAACAAAACAAGTGAGTTTGATTTTCAAACCCTGATCCTTGTCTGTGTGTGAAGTTTAAATGAAATTTCACAATAAGCAGCAACTAAGGCCAGACTTTCTCATCTGCCCAGACCACACAGGACAAATCCTAGTAGGCTGGAATCAAAAATGGCATCATCCTGTCAGAGAGAGGTTCTTAGAGCAGAGCAGTTCAGGAGTTGCTTTGAAAGGGCACTTATTTGCTTGTAAACCCACAGCACCCTTCAAACAATTGCAGCTGTGTATCATTCTGCAGGAGACAGAGAATGAGGACAACTGAGGGCAGCTACAAGGGACCTACATCACTTGAGGGGGCTTCCCTGTGGAAAAGGAACCTCCTAGGAGCCAGCCAAACAGGTTTTGCAGTAACAACAGGGTCCAGGGCAGACAATATGCCTCACCAGTGACATCTATCAAGGAAAAAAGCAAGCTATTAAACCAAATTGTAACCCTGTGGCAGCCTATTGTCACTGCTCTCACTCAGCATAGGAAAGCCCAGGGAGTGCGGCACAGTGAGGTACCTGACAGGATCATTGACTACTCATCTAACACTTATTTTTTGTGAATAAAATAGAACCCATACACCTCAACAAATGCAAATGCACTTCCCCAGCAGTGCCTGATTGACAAAGATCAGCAAGAAGCTCTTCAGGCACTCTCTGACCAGTGGAAAAATTTGATTTTCTTCCTTTTTGTTTTTGGATGGCAGTGATATCTGCACTGTTCCTTGGCTATCACAGATGGGAAAGATGCAGTTTTCTCTTTGGAGACCTCGATGACTTCTATCAAGCCTAATACAATAGGTACCAATTAATATATTATGTTTACTATCGCAGAATCCATGAAGCTGCGAAGAAAAACTGCTCAGAAAAGGGCTTTCATTGCATCAAGTAAGTGTTAGATCTAAGTTTGAGATCTGCAGTAATAGGTCATGTAGTCAATCTCTCTGCTACTGGAGGATTATTTCATTCCTTGGAAGTGTATTTTCCAGTCCTTTGTACATTTTCATCCCAGAGTAAATTTTCCTAAGACAGAGTACTACTGCAAAAAGCAATTTACGTGATCAGTTATTTTCTATATTCCTTTTTCTATTATTTCAGTTGTTTGTGCTTGGATAAGAAGCTTATATCCTCCCAGCCGAGTTTCTCTTTATCCTGCAGTCAATCTCATAATCCCATTCTTCTGATATCTTAGTTTCTTGCTGTCAAAATGATCATGATACCACCAGATTGGCACAAGGTCCTTTTAGCCTGGGGCAGGTTGGAGAGAACACAGGATGGAGAAGCATTCATCTCCTTCATGTTTCTTACCCAAGATCAGCTAGGAAATTTCCTGCCTTGCAGCCACACAACTTTCCAAGTGGACTGTGTGCCTAGAGGCAGGCTAGCAGTTGTAGATGAGAGTTTTGTAGGGCACTATAGTATCAGTTTGTTGTAATAGGAATTTTTTCTTATCAACTCTGTATTAATCTCTTCAGTGAAATAAGCGGTTGGTTTGCTTAAATATAGGAAAATGAAATTTAATAAAAACTATGCACCAAATACAGTCTATTTCCTATGTAAAACCTCTGAACTACTTTATGATGATAATGAAAGTGGATGTTCTCTCCAGGAAACAAAAAAATGTAAGTAATGTTGTAGGAATAATTCTTTCATATGCAAATATAAAAGTGGTTACAATTTCAGTGATTTCATGTGAATGATTTCTATTTACTCTGAGACAGAAGAGAACAAGGCCTGATTTTACCCCCGGCCCCACAGCTACCGTGTGATTTCCCTGCCTGTGCAGAACAGTGCAGGCTGTGGGCTTGGAAATCTCATCCTTGGGCATGTCTGGCATTCACACATTGCCTTCAGGGGAACTGAAGGCATTTAGGGTTCTCTCTATAATCAGGCTATGTCCAATCCATACGGGCAGCAGAGCTTGAGCACAATGTATCCTGTCCTAAAGCAGATGGCTTCACACATAAGATGAAATTAAGGAATAAAAGTGCCTTTTCTCTCCACTGACTGTGAAGAATAGGTAGGGTGGCTGATACAGCTGTAGCAATCTTCAGGTGGACTCTAGAACTGGGTGAGATGAATGTCTTCCCCATCCATTTAGTGTTTTTGTGGTATGTACCATAAGGCAGGGAGTTCTGCTGACCATTCCCCACTTCAACTATTGACATTATTTTTCCCCGGTTCTGGTGGTCTCTTGTGCAGATGTTTGTCTTTAAGCAGGACAGGGCAGAGAAATGATACTGGATGGCAGTTGTTGGTGGGGTGTGCACAGGTCTGGGAACAGTCACCCAATTTCTCACTTCAGAGTTTAAAGGGATATCCTTAATTAATGGAGCAGATTCCTCAGTGCTGTTCTCACCACTTTACAAAGGAGTAAATCTCCCTGAGTAATGGAAGGGTCGATTAAGCCCATTAATTATACTTTAATGGTCATTTTAAGCCACGATTCATCCCTCCCCTCCTTCAGTGGAGGTACTGAAAGCTGCTCTAGCACTGGGGTACATCCTTTTGGGAGAGGGAGGCAGGCAAAGGTCACACCTTAACATTCCTCTTGCTGCCAGCCTGATACTCTGGACCACATAATGAAAATGCCTATTCAGAGAGGGAGGCTGAAGCTGGAGGGGAGGCTGGCATGTCCCCAGCTCCCATCTTGCAAGGACCAGCCTCTACCCTCTGCCTCTCCTCACCCTCAGCTTCTGCAGCACCCCAAAAACTGGAAGAGTGAGGGGCCTGTATCCTTGTCACTTGAAACACAGTCCTTGAAACACAGATCTGAGGCAGCACATGACACTTCTTACCACAACATGGTAGTTTCCTCATGTTGCAAAGTCTTTTTCATTTGTTATCCACCTACATGCATATAAATGTGCAGACAAACTGTACCATTCCAAGTGCTGGTCAAGAACTATTGAAGTGAATTTAGATTTCTCTTGTAGCTGATGACTTTCAGTGTTTTTTTAAAAGTATGTCCCTTAGAAATGTCACAAGATGAGTCTTTGGAAACCCAGTGTTTCCTGATCTGAAATTCTTGGTCTCCAAGTGCTATATGAGAGGAGAGTGAGATGGTGAGTGAAGACAGATAAATTCTTTCCCCTACTACAGCCACAGCATAAAAACAAACATGTTCCCACAGGTTTTTCATCAAATATCAAAACAACACTAATTCACCAGTGTAGAAAGAGCTACATCAGAGCTGCTGTGGACTTCTCAAACACTGTCTAGACAGAAAAAAATGTGCTATCAGACAAGTCCAGTTGACCATTTCTCCCAGCAAAACCAGCTGTGTTTGTGATGTTGAAGGCTCGACATACCCCAAAAGCATTAAGGAAACTACAGAAAGTTTATTGATTGCAAACCAAGAGACAATTACCTTTATGCTAAGTCAGTAAAAGTGTTTATCTCTCATGACAATGAGGATGCCAGGACGATTACAGAGCAAGACAGACCTCATAGGTTTGGACTGACTGAACACACCTGAGGAACTTTGCTATTGCTGCTCCCTGCAAAGTGTAATGATAGTTGAGAAACACCTGTATTATCTCTGCAACATTTTCACTAGTCATATGCAAACGCCACTTCATCAGCTGCTCTACCAATTATTTGTCAATGACTAGACCCAAGAAAAAACCCTCTAATTTTTGAAGTTAAAGCTCTGTGGTTTTTACCTGAAGACCACACCAGGCCTAACCCTGGAAGGGTTCACGTGAAAGACACTGCCCAGTGGGATCCCTGAGTCATCATCCTTTTACAATTCAGATCCTACACCTCCATTGAGAGGGGGATATCCAGTTGTAACAAGGATTGTGCTGATTTTGCACTCTGTCATCTAGAGGCTGTCATGCCCCTTGGGCAGTCAGGACTGGTGATGAAGAGATAGAGGTAATTCCCACTTCTGCATGGCAGAAAACCTCTGGGGAAAGGCAAGCCATAGAGAACCAAAAGGATAAAAAATCACATGGAAACAGAATAACGGTGAAAGAAAACCAGTGATAATGGCCACAGTAAGTATTGGCTTCCTTGCAGCCAATATATTACACCAAAGAAAAATCAACATAAGGGTTAAGTCCAGAGACTCAAAAATTAAATCAGAGAGCCAAGAAATAATTAATATAAGCTTTGCCTTTTGTGTTTTTTTTTTCTAAATTGGGAGAACATGATTTCTTTCAAAATCTTTCTTTCTAATCAATTTCCCAGGTTTAATATTATAATCTGGGTTCCATCACAAAACTATAATTTCCTATTAAGTGAAATGTGAAAAGGATATCTCTTTAGTGAATTTGGGAGGTGTAAGAGAGTTCTGATTTTATGCATTTTGTAAGTGCAGATTCCTGTGAGGGCAGAACAAAGTGACACAGCTCCCTGCCAGCCAGGAGGGCTTCTTTCAGAAAAGCTACAAAATAGATTTCTATGAGTAATTTTGTACAGTATGGAATCTCTTGCCTTCACAACACACAGCTGGCTTTCACATATCTCTGTTGGGGAAGACCCATGACTCTAAAGTGGGACAGCCCCCTATATTTCATTAAAGAAACAAGGCAGGAGTGTTTAGCAGCAGTGGTGGCTGTTATACCTCCAAAATGAGAGCCGTGATCTCCAAGGCAGGAGGTGGTGACACTCATTCCTCACTGCTGTCCTAAAAAGTGACCCATTTCCTCTGCCATCATCTGCTCCTGGATCCCATGGTGCTCAGCAAGGAGCTCATCCCCTTTCAACGTCTAATGAGCTGTGGTTAATTCCGCAGGTTTCTTAGTGCTTCCTAAAGCCCCAGGGAGATATCCTTGGGAAGAAAGGGAAGGAGGTAGATGTCCTTTCTTCCTGCAGGATAAAGCTGACTCTGAACTGTGTTTTTCAGAGAAGCATTACTAAAAACATAAGAAAAGCACTTCCTGGAGGACTGACTACCACCATCCTTCAAGTCAAGTCTGTGCCCAAGTGCATGATCAAAGCATGCTCTTCTTTCTGAGTGTGATGACCTCATCTCTGACTTCCTTCTTATATCAGGAAATAAAAGATCTTTTGCTGATATAGAAATTTGAAAATTGGGGTTTTTTTGTTAATTGTGTTAATTATTAATTGTATTATTAATTATTAATGTGTGTCTGGCTGAAATCCCAGCAACTAGGATTACTCAAAACCTTTATTGCAAAATGAACATAAAATTGGGTAAATAAAAGAGAAAGTCGATGGTGTAAATTGACCATAAAGCATTTTTATGAGTTTATGCTCACTGCCAGTCTGCAGGAGAGAAGGGAGGAACTGAGAACTAGGCAGCTAGTTAATTTTATGATCTACAGTAGCAAACAAAGATAAGCCAAGGCTTGTTCCCCACCCCTGAGGGTAAGCAGCTGAATGCTCTTCCCCCAGCTTCATGGCTCCTGTCCCCAGCCAGGGCTGACCCCTGAATGCCCAGACATCAGCTGGGATGTGGTGGCCAGGGAATGTGCTTACCAGGACAGAGGAGGGACAGTCATGCCCTAGTCAGCTTATAGAGGCAGACACCTGCCTGTGTTTTCAGATTCTTCAGCAGGCATTTTGTGCTTGTTGAACCTCCCAGAAAAGGGATGGCACAACGTCTAAAGCTGGGGGACAAGAGAACTACAGGAGGGGAGAAGGGACATGGAAGTCTTGGAAGAAACACCCATACAAAGGAGTTTGGAGCATAAGGAGCATGAGAGTGCTCTTAGTTGTGCTGTTGCAATGAGTAAGTCCATGTGAGGGAGGCCAGAAAGAGAAGGGGGACTCGTGATGGGAAGAAGGCTGCAAAGAGAGGGGTAGGGGAATTAACTGCTGGTAGAGCTGCTTGAAATTTGCCCATTCACAAAAACATATGTAATTCCTCTTTTCATCTCCATGAAAATTCAACATGGAAAATATCAGGTATATTTCAAGTCCTAAGATCAGTTAGCATGTACCCTTTTCATGAGAAAATATAACTATGACCTACAGATGGCAAAGCTTCTGTATAAAAATTGCCTTGCTCAAAAAATAAAACCACTTTTGCATTGAAATAACTACAAGAATTTCAAAAGGTTTCAGGACAGGGTCTTGGAATTTGCTTTTGCATTGGGAAGGGTGAAGTTAAGATACACAATGAGATGGAGTTTGCAAAAGATGACATGAAAGGCAGAAATCCACAACAATGTGGAAAGAAGAGATCTGCTAAAAGTGTGAGACTAGTAGGACTAGCAGAGATACAGGGCAGTGTCAGAGAGGGAATTACTATAATCACCTCTCCTATGAAGACAGGCTAAGAAAGTTAGGGGACTTCATCTTGAAGGAGAGAAGGTTCTAGGGAGATCTTATAGCACCTTCCAGTACCTAAAGGGGATGCAAGAGAGATGGAGAAGGACTTTTGACAAAGGTATGGAGTGATAGGACAGAGAGGAAGGGCCTTAAACTGAACAAGGAGAAATTTAGATTATATATAAAAAAGAAATTCTTCACTGTGAGGGGGGCAAGGGACTGAAACAGGTTTCTCAGAGAAAGTCAGGTTGGATGAGGCTTTGTGCTTTAGTGGAAGTGTCCCCATCCGTGGCAGAAGTGTTGGAAGTAGATGATCTTTAAGGTCTCTTCTGTTCCAAACCATTCTATGCTAATCAAGGCCAGGACTGACCAAAGGGAAAGAAAATATATTTCAGATAGAAGAAAACTGAAGGAAGGGCAGATTTGGGTCATATTCAATAAGGACTAATTAAAACATAATTCTGGCTAACGATTGCCCAAACAAAATAGGAAGAGGAAAAGTTAACGCATGAATCTAAAGCCTGGGAAATAGAACAAAAGGGACTTAAATAGCAGCAAAAAAATAAAAATGTTATGACAGGCAAAAATCTAACAGGTCTGATTCTCCTTTTGGTTGCTCTGTTTGCAGCAAAATGATGGAAAATTGATGGAGTAGATCTGCGTCTGCTAGAGATTCTTTTCAGCAAATATGGGTCAGTGGATTTATTGAATTTAGAGAAGTTTAACAGAGTAAGAGCCAGTGAACTGGAATTTCAGGAGTAGAAAGAAATGTGGAATGGTAACAAGAGACCAAAGGCAGGACCTCTTTGACTGCAGGAATTTCTTACTGTTCAGTAAGATGCAAAGAGGCAGGAAATTAGTATCTAATCCTGTGTACTACATTTAGTTTCCAAATGCATTCTTCAGCATATTTCCTTGAGAAGCCACAGACCATGTTACCAGATACAAGCTAGGTGGAGAAATCCAGATATGAATCTGCACTGTACGTGGAAAAGATACATTCCAATATCTCTTAAATACCACACACCTGCTAAGAAGGTTAAGGCTGTCATGACTAGCTGACTGTTTCACATATTCTTTTTAACAAGATTTTCCCAGAGGCAACTGTTAGAATGCACTGCTCACTGCTTAGTTTTGGTGGCGAAAAATTATGATTTTAGCGGCTTTTTTTTTTTTAAATAAAAGTATAAGATGTTTAGGAGTAGTGAACAACACATTAAATTGGTACCACCTGATTCATTTTAATATTACAACCTTGCCTTTCCCTCAACACATGCTAGGAATAATTTTGTTGTCATTACCCTTTCAATGACATCCAGACAGCTCTCACTGTGACATTAATAAAAAGAGACACGTTTAGTTGTACCTACCTTTGCACACTCTTGTCCAATTAAATTTGACCCAGTGTCTTCTAGATTTTTAATAACTACCCACCTATTAACAAGAACTTAACCACTGACAAAGCCCTACTAACACTATTATCCAAGGACACATATAGTATAAAACATGGGCAGTGTTTTGCCCTACTGATATCTATTATAGCAACGAAGCTGCAGTTTTTAAAATAAAAATGCAGTTCTTATTGAATCTCCTGGTTTACAACCAAATCTCAACAAAGAATCCACCAGTATTTTCAAAAATAAAGTATAAATGTGGAAAAAAAATTATTTGGTGGATCATATTAAAAATATTTCATCTTGTCAACAATATTTTAAGAGAAATATTTCTGATTTGGAAACACAATTAGGAAAAAAAAGTCGTGAGGATGGTTTCCCAGTGAGAGGTCGACTGAACTAATGTATTAACATTCTTCTTCCTCCATATTCCCAAGTCATCTCACATCCATAAAGGTTAATGGGAAATAGTTTTGTATTCCCTCATGTACATACCTATGGAAGAGTACTCGCATTATTATCAGATTTTTATTTCTTTCTGATATATCCCAGTGATTCATTTATAGCTCAAGCAGCAATATTTATAATTCTACAGATGAAACTCTGCACCAAATGCCAAAATCTGTCACAGCCCATCAATTAATCTGCTTTGGATTATTGCTTTTGGAGATTCCTTATGTCACAGAGAAAAAAAACCAAAAAAAACCCCTTAGTCCACTATTTGTTTTCAGACTCCTTTGAGCTGCCTCAGAAGCAAAAGCTCACTCCTCTTCTACATGCCATCTTTTTTTGGGATTTGGGCTATTTGTGTTTTTAAAAATCTATTTTTCTGTGTATGAATGTTGCAGAGAAAAAAATTGGCAGATTTTAGTATATATTCAACACAGACAGCATATAATATCTTAAAAACAGGAACTGAACACATTTATCCCCTAATAAAAGATGAAAGTTCAGATTTAGTCACCAAGTGCAAAGATTCAACTTTTCAGAAGCAACTGAACCTGTAGCAGGACACAGGGACACCTGAATTTGGAGTGACAGAAGCAAGGCAATTACTTTTAAAGAGTATGTTTTGAAAATAATTTGTCCTCCCATTTGTTCTCAGGTGCGTTTCTCTCACACCTCTTGGGCAAAGCAGCCCTAAACCTCACAGCTTTGAACAGACTCCACCTAATCTACCATAAAATGGGATTTTGGAAAACCAGCAGTCTTCCATGGTCCATCATAAATACAGTGAGGTATTTATTTTGAGGTATCTACTCAATAAAATAAATAATTATTATTTATGTGGCTACTGATCTCTCATACAATTTTTAAAGACTGGAGTCTCAGGCAAAAGGTTTGTGTTTAAAGTAACCCATGTGAGGATGCAGGTTTTCAATCTCTGCTCAGAGGCACTAGAGGCAACAGGACTGATTGATGTTTGGTGTCAGGATTTATCATTTTGAAGCATCACATGATGCCATCTGTTTCTGGTGAACCTTTCATTACTCCTGAGGATGTTTAATACTTAAGTAGATATAGTCAGATATTCACACGAAAGCATCAACTACCTGAGTGCTCTGATTCCCAGGCACTTCTCAAACAAGGATGGATAATGGGGAATACAAATAGCTCAAATTGCTTTGGGACACATGGACTGTGCAGGTAGCTGCCATGAAAAATATGAAGGGAGAAGCTGGGAAATGTGCTGGGGTTTAGCGACTTCCCTCTGAGGTTGGAATTCTCCAGTATTGCACCAAATGTTCCCGGTGCCAGCCCTGAGAATACATGAGTAGAAGCAAAAGGGACAGTAATATGCTGATGGTTGTTATGACACTACTTTGTTTGTGTCCCCAGTTGTGCTTATTCGTGTATTCTGGGCTGCTCTTCTGCAAAGCCACATGTGACTAGAGAAGGAAAATTCGCCTCCCTTATGTAAGTGTCCAAGTTGATGAGACAGGCTCAAATGACACTTTCACTTCTCACTAATGATCCCTTGGGCTCCCTGGCTTCTTCTGGACCCTCTAACTCTGCAGTCCCTGTCTCCAGTATTTCCCAGCTCTTGTTATGGCTCCTGCAGGTTTCTGATGAGTCCTGCTCCTCCACGGTGCCCCACGCACCCTCCTCTCGCTGCTTTGCAGATTCTGTCTGTCCTGACAATGACTGTTACTGACATGCCTATTCCTGCCTGTTTATCTACTGTGCTTCTCAGCTGATGTAACCAAAACATAAATGCATATTTCCAGAATGTTGGGAGCTGCTGAGAGAGCAGATAAGGTGAACAATGACACCCAGGACATGAACACTGGAGTGCAGATCAAGAGGAGGGAAGGAATTGTTCAAACAAGACTTGGGACAACCTGAGCTTCTCTTCAAATCTCTTATGGCTTCCCAAATCCTTGCAAAAAACTGTTCTTCCACAGCTTTTACACAGTTGCATCTTATCCCCTCTTCCTTCCTCGGTGCAAGAAGTGGAACTGATGGAACCCAAAGAGAGTATCTGCTTAGTGTAGAAGCATGACATAAAGCTTGAGGACACAGACTTCTATTAAAAAAATAAAAACCTAAATCCTAAAACGTTAATTTGAGCTGTAACATCTTCTCCCCAAACCTGCTTTAATTTCCAGCAAGCAGATCTAACCCAGTATTTGCAATTAGAAGGTACACCATATTTTAAAATTCCACTTAATTTATAATAATTATCAGATGCAATAAAAATACTACATTTCCCTTCATGGAGATTAACCTCCATTCAGAGAGTGGATGTCTTCTATTGCTCCCATGACTAAGAGATTGTCACTAAATGCAAAAATAAGTACTTGATTCAGGGCAACAAGTCTCACTGCAACTCTTGAGTTAAGCATTTCTCTAGGGATAGACAGTAAAAACCACAAAAATGCGGCTTTGCTATTCTAGATTTGTACATAATTTGAAAAAAAAATAAGAAGATAGTTGTAAAAGTCCTATTATATGTCATCAGAGTTCCATTTTGATTCGTTTGCTGCCACAGGCAATCTGAATGAATGAGGCCTTGCTCCTTTTGGAGTAAAACAACCCTTCACCCCTTAAAAAGTTTTATGGTCTTGAAACTCCCTGATTTGATGTTTCATGTCTTTTAAAAGTGTGAATGTTTTGATGTATCTTCCCTCAGTGACAGCCTTATCATGTCAGGCAGAAATATGAGTCTCCATCTGAAGACCACCTTTGACCATCCTAATATGTTTTGGTTGTCTGAGCTCTTGAAATGTAAAACTGGAATCCACTTTTACTTGGGCCTGTTAGATGCTATTTTGCTATTACTTGCAATTTTACCACAAGGGAGAGTGATAGTTCTCTATACTCATTTCATTTAAACAAAGAGAAAATCTGACACATCACCATAAATGTCTTTCAAGCCCCATTGTGATCCACTGAGAAATTTGCAGTGATGGAGATGTATCAACATTGGGTGAGACAGTTTATGGCTACTCCTGCACTAATAAATTAAACGTGCTCAGGAACATTTTCTGGCACTGAGGGCAAATACAAAAGGTCATCTTGCTCCAAATTATTAAACTTCAAACTCTGCACTGACCAGTTTTCCAGGTGGAATACTCCCTTGCCTGTGAAACAGTTGGCCAGCTGATGGATTCCCACAGGGTGGGCTACCAGTTCTCCTTCACAGGTAGCCACATGCACAATGTTGTGTACCTTAATTAGAGATCATGGTGCTCATTTAGTGACACTCAGCAATTAACTCTAGGAAATGGTCTTCTACAGAAGCAAAGCCCCCATGCTGAAGACCATGCAATGCAAATAGCAGCCCTGTCTTACACATTTATACGTTTTAAAAAGGTGCCCTTTTTATGTATTTTGGTTCTGTTTTCTTGACTGCAAACATTGAACTAAAGGGAACATTAGCAAACAAAATAAAAAAAGTCTTATATAGATACATGAGACCCCAGGACTACTTACATTACTTAGGATCTGTCACTTAGGAAGGTCATTCAGGTCAGGAAATTGCTGTGAATTTTTTCTCATAGATTAAGCTTCACATAGAGCTGTAGTAATTTCTCTTCCACAACCAAACGACCCTCCCAGTCCCAAATCTCTCTCTTGCATCTTTCTGGCCAGGATCCCTGCTAAATGACCCTTCATTCCTCTTGCCTTTCTCCTTCTTCTAGAACATTTATTCCCCTACCATGGGCAGGGAATCTTCCACTGAACCAGTTTGCTCAAAGCCCTGTAACTTGACTTCTTTCTTGCCCTGCTGCAAAACTGTCTGTCAGAGTAGCTCTGGTAACATAAGATTTTATCTACAGACTTTGGCTCTTAAAGATCAAAATGGTGACAAATGGGACCTAACAAGGTTCTCTTGAGTTTCAGTTTTTTTCTTTTAAGGTTCAGTTTGAGAATACAGAGATTTTAACTTCATAGGGGTTTTGTAGCACTTTCCCAGAACATCTCTTTAAGGAATTGTCTTATATGGATTTGTAAGAAAGGCATGTAGGTAGGAACAAACCTCTTCTTTCCAAGAATTTTTTTGCAATATTCCTGCATGCCTCAGTCATGGGCCAAAATTATAACAGAAAAAGTATCCATTAAGTCTTCCTGAGATATGGAAGCAGAATAAAGATGTTTCAGCTGTATCTGGCTGTTTCAGAGAAAAGTTTCCACTGAGTTTAACCAAAAGAGGTCACTTCAAATCTCATCCAAACCATGCTGAGCAGCTCTGCCTGCCAGGCACTGAAATTACCATAGGAAAACACAGGACTGGAAGGTCCTCTGGGGTCACTAAATCAAGTCTCCTACTGACATGTGTTGCTTTTTTCAACATCTAATCCATCTCACACACTGATGATTTGGGCTAATCAGTCTTGCTGGAAAGTCCCCCCATATAACCTTAGTATAGTGATAATGAAAAGCCTGCTTTCCAATCCCAGACTAATGGTACCTACAGTGGTTTATACTTCTTTGTTGTGGGATGAGAAGCAGCCTGTCACTTAAACTGTTCTCCTCCCATGCCTAGCTCTGCATTCACCTCATCAACTTCATATTCCCAGGCTGTGCTTTTCCCAGTAGGACTTAATCTTTCTTGAGCATCAGTCATTAATGGGATGTATTGCATATGCAGTATTGCAGGTCAACGTACAACAGCGTTCATATTCTCTTTTTTCCTCTGTAATTAGCATTCCTGTATTAGAATCTCATTTACTTTTTCAGTGGATGCACTATATTGGCTCAGTCAGCCAGTGATATGCAAATGGGGATTTCTACACCTGAGTTTTCTTCTGAAAACTTCAGGGACAGCAAAAGGTAGTTTTAGGTGCTATGTAATCCAATGCACTTATATTTTTTCGGAGGTAAGATATTTTATGATTTCATAGACTCCATTAACCAAATCTGACTACAAAGGCATTTCCATGCAATTATTTCAGATGTAGATGTCTACAGTGACTTATACATATACTTTTATTATCTTCTCAAACAATTTCTGCTGGTAAGCTACTTGATCATAACATAAAGTCTAAATAGGGCTGAGTGCATGACCTTACACTTTGTATTTCATAATTCCAGGCATCATGCATTAATTCAATAATGATTATGCAATCCTGCCTACAGGATAGCCTGATACCCTAGAAATTGGTGGTGCTTTCTGCCTTCATATTCTCAGGAAAAAAAACCAAAACAACAAAAACCCAAAACCTAGAACTGATCCTAAAGAAGCAATTCCAGCCTTATATTTTGCCTTTCACGAAAATTCTGAAGATGACAAATTTCCTGGTTACAAACTCTATGTCTTGGCATGCTTGTGACTCCAGTAAGACAAAATCCACTATGGAAATGCAGCAGTGATTTACCAGCATGTGGAGGGTTGGGGAACAGTGGTGGATATGTCATGGAAGTACTGGGATGTATGTGTATCACACAGAGGTGAGACAACAGCAGTGCAGAACTGAGCCCTGAGGGTGAGTGGATGCACTGCAGCCCTTAGCTGGGGTAACACTAACTGATGCTTTTTGGGTGCTGTCTCATGCACAGCCCAATCAGAGCATGAGCAAAGACAGTGAGTGCATTTCTGTGCCATATCGAGGTGTCCTTCACTTGGTGGCATTTCAGGAGAAGCTGGTAGAAAACATGTTTCATCTGGATGGCCACCGGAAGAATGAAATGATGGTTTGGCCCGCACACGTCATGCCCACACAGTGAGGTTGGAAGGTTGTTCCGTCTGTGATTGAAGTGTCAGTTTTATTCATGCACATTGTTAGCACCCATTACACACAATTGTCCCCTGAGAAGTGGCTGGTGTCACATCGACACTGACCTGCCAGAGCAGGGGCCACCAGGAACTGCCTTGTGACCCAAATTCTCCTATATCTTCTTAATAATTCCTGTCTTGGTGATTTTCCTCATTAACCTCAGTAACATAAATATACATAAGAAATACGTTAAGCCCTTTTCCAAACTCAACAATAGGTGTAATTATTCAGGTAGCTATTTCAGAAGTTCTTTCTTACAAATGAGGGAGAAACTTTTATTATCTGTCTGGCTTGGCTTGTCTAAAGCAGCTTCAATGACTCTAAAATGACACCTGACAGTAGTAGCACAGTTTTATTGTGCAAAAGCAGTTTCGCAGCAAATAGTTTTCCAACTATGTTGTAAAGTCTAGTTCCTCAAAGATGACTCACACATCAGCTGACCAGCAGCTTAGTGCACACAAATTGTCCAAGATATTTTTGGGATATATGAATACAAACCAAAGACTAAAGATTTACTAAAATCCTTTCAACAGCTGGACTGCTCTATAAACACAATATTGCACAGAAGGATGAATAACTTTCCTGGATTTTCTTCCACCATTCCTTTGAATTTATATTAGTGAGGTTGGATAAGACCTGCAAACGGAATCACTGAACATACCACAGAATCCCAGTGATTGCAACACTTTCAGCACCAGTTTGCAGCATTTACAGATGTTCAAGAGCAGGTTTGCTCCTCATCACTTGGTCTTGCAGTTGGGAAAGTAACCACAGACACCCACCATACACACTGGCTTATGTGACACATAGAGATTTAATCCAGATGGATGTGCAGATCTACTACAACACGGAAAATGCTGTAGGATGTCCCCCATGCCTTCAGAGACTCTGGAAGAATTTAGAGTCCAGATCATATACAGCCTCAGGATAATACTTTTTATCAGAACTGACTCTTGAAACTCAGAGGAAGAACAAAGGTCTCAGCAAGCTAAAAGAGAAACTTTTAACTGACACAGATCACAATGGAGTTACAGGTGAAAGGTTTAGCATGAGGTTTAGCATTATTTGAAAGACCTCATGGTGCTTTTTAGCTACCAGAATTTTCGGGTCTGATGATGTTCATCAAATAAGTGAGTTGGTGAGTTCAGTCCACTCTCCTTGAAGAAAGCAAGAACTTTGCTGATGCCAGAGGCGTAAGATGACCTCCTCTCTACCTCCTAATCAACACCATGAAATCTCTGTGTAAGACAGTTGGCACTGAATGAGTGTCATGATTCAGAATCTGTTGTTGTTTTCACTACCTATGGATCATTTTTGGTCTTTTTTTGATTCTTTTGAATGACCTAGAAACAAGAACCATTCCTATTTACCACTCTTTCCCACATCCTTAGAAAATTATTGTCTGCAAAAAATGAACTAACAGTTTTGCATTCAGCTGACCAATCACTTCAGCTTATCCATGCTGGCAGAGTTTTTCAATATCTGGTTTTACACTTGGGACAGTCTTTTTCAAGTATAGAAGGTTGAATATATGTAGATAATATTAATGCAGTTTCTGCTGAACCAGATTTTGTATTTGACAGAACTTACGTACACTGATGAGTGTTAATATCTAAGGGTATCAGATGTTGCTAATTCACATCTTTTAATAATCCATGAATATTTCAAATGTTAACATTTTCCCCAGAATCAAACATATATTGTTTCCAGCTTTCATTATCATACAAGAACGTATTGCTTAATGGCAGAGGGAGATTAACTTTCTGGATCTCTGGCTAAACTCTCCTAAGAGATACGATAAATATTTTTTTTCTAAATAAAGTAATGTTTTTCCCCAACTCTTCTAATAAAATTTAATTCCAAGAAAAAATTATAGAAACAGTGAGTTATGGGAAAAGAACGTAAGTAATCTGCCACTTTCTGAGTAATCACAGGTTAATCTTTTAACTTTTATAAAAAACACTTTAAAAATATAATTTGCTTTTGCAATCAACATTTTCAGTGCAAAAAAAATAACTGTTAAAATATAAATTAATCTAAACAAAACAACATGCTGTGTTTTTTATAAGCACCTTCAAGAACTTTTCTATCCCAGCATCCGAGAACCAAAACATTGAGTACTTAAAAGCAAAACAACCACTAAAAGCAATCAGTAGCAAAACCCCACATTTTTTATAGCAGCATCTACTATTAAACAACTCACTACATAAACAGTAAGGCCATTAGAGCCACAATGTCAAAGATGCTCTGTAAGCTGAACAGGCAAAACATTTCCACAATGACTGAAAGCCAGCAAAGCGCTCCTTAAGATGTCAACAGGGAAATATAATTCAGTCTTAATAGGTTCAGAGCTTATGTAAGCCATGCTTATGGGATAGTCTATTAAAAAAAGCAAGAGAGCCAGTGACATTACAGTAAACACAGCCTGTACCTTCCTAGAACATGCAGCCTAAAGACATTTGAATCTCCACTCAAAGACACTGCGTTAGCTGTAAGGTTCATGTGTTCTGGGCTGAAAATGAAGGGACATAAAATATGTCCCAAAACAGTGACAGTTGAGGTGATATTCACACCTGTATAGAAAAGTGATCTGGAATCCCTTCAGCCCCACGAATAGACTAAAACATGAAATTATTACAATGAACACATGTGCCTTTCTACTAGTAAAATATTATCTGTTCTTCTGAAAAAAACCCAGCAAATCCTCAACTAGTTCTCAACTAGCAATGCAATGCTACCAATTTTTTATTTGGAATAGGAAAAAGTTCCTCTGGGTGACTTGGTTCATTGAGTTAAAATCATGGAGAAATGTGAGATTTGCCATTTCTGAATTAAAAAATATTACATATGCGCACATCCACCAGGAAAGGAAGAAAAAACCAACATCTTGAGAACTCACCACCAAGTTTCCTATCACCATGACCAACAAGAAGACGAGAAGGCACAGTGGCTGCCCAGCTACTTCCATGCAGTCCCACATGGTCTCGATCCACTCCCCACACAAAATTCGGAAGATGATGAGGAACGAGTGGAAGAAATCGTTCATGTGCCACCGTGGCAAATTGCCGGTCGTGCTTATCTTTTTCACATTGTCCAAGTAGCTTTTCCCAAAAAGCTGCATTCCTACCACGGCAAAAATAAAGACGATGATTGCCAGCACGAGAGTGAGGTTACCAAGGGCACCCACTGAATTACCAATGATTTTAATGAGCGTATTTAAGGTCGGCCAGGACTTCGCCAATTTGAAAACTCGCAGCTGTGAAAGGAACATAAACAAGTGTCAGTTGAGCAACAGACATTTCAGCCAATGAATTACTAAAGTGGGTAAAACGTGAAAGATGTTAAATGCCACAGTGTGTGTGGTACATGGTGGTTTTAGCCATACTTCCTGTTAACCTCATTACACCTATTAATAAAATATCAGTTGGGCTCCTTGGATAAGAATTAAGTTTTCCAGAGCTATGCTCTGCTGGTTAGATAAGCATAGTTTTAGAGGCACATTCCCCCACTACCACGGTGAGGAGAGGATGGAAGGATGAAATCTAGGTCTTTTATGTTGCTTCCTTCCTCAAATTAAACAGCCTGGCAGGCATCTGGAGGAAGGGGTTTAGGGTTTGACCCCATGAAGAGAGAAGGAATTCCTCTGTGTTTCAAAGCAAGCCTCAGCCAGATGTTATTAGCTGTTAGCTCTCAGGGTGAAAATCACCTCTGTGCCAAGGATCGTGCAGTCTGTGCTCAACCCACATCCCACTTAAGAACTATTTTGAGAATGTAAATGGTGCATAGCCCTTGTACTCTGTTTTCAGCTAAAGGTTTAATTTGAGCCCTATTGAAGAGATCTTTCTCAAAAACTGAAAGGAGACACTTAGGACAGTGACGGTAAATATGCATTTTTGAGCAGTGAATAGAATCTTGGGGAAAAAATTAATTCTTCTGCTAAATGTAAGCTTAAGGGCTTATTTTCCTGATCTTTAAAATTGTGAAGCCATATCATGGCCAGAATGATTAGCATGGGCATCCTGGTACATGAAGTGCAACACAAATGTCAGGCTGGCAAGGAAAGTACTTTTCTGTTCCAATATGTCACCAGTCTCTCATTAATAGAACACCACTATCCCATGCTTAACAAAGGAGCTGACAGCTAAGGAGTTCCCGTGAAAGACAGATGCTGTTATGCTGATCAGTTCTAGAAAAAAATCACTCTGTGAATAATTCAAAAACATTTTCTTTTGACAACATCTAAAAGAACGGTGGCATGTTTGTAACATAGTTTAGGAATAACAACTTCTAAAACAACAAGTTACTGACTCTTGCATTTCTTGGGCCATCAATTATCTGCTGACTACGCTAACAGGTGTACAAGTATAAAATGGCAGATTTTTATTACAGATTAGAATTCAAGGATTTTAAGTGTGCTACAAGTACCTGGCACAGCTAGAAGGAATCAAATTATGTTCTCATTTACCCTGATACAAATCTGGAACAATTCTATTTATCCTGCAGCCTATAATTAGTGTCATGTACTGTTCACCACTTTGCAGAAATTATCAGCAGATGTGTTTTTAAGAAAATATGTTGCATTCATGTCAGAGTTTATATGTAATAAAAGAAGAACAGAATAAGACCATTACCAGTCGAAAGGAGCGTAAAACAGACAGGTTTCCCATGCTGGACAAACCCAGTTCCATCAGGCTTAGAATAACAATTATGCTGTCAAAAATATTCCAGCCCTGCTGAAAATAGTAGTAAGGGTCAAGGGCAATTACTTTGAAGATCATTTCTGCTGTAAAAATCCCAGTGAAGACCTGTAGAAAGAAAATATGAAGTCAAAGTAACCTTTTGAGCACAACTCCTTGCTCGCAGAGTTCCCACTGGTACAGGTGAATACTGCTAGAGCAGAAGGCCAAAAGCATTTCACAGACAAATACTTCTTTGTCTTGGCTGATTCTACTACAATTTTGTTTTCTCTTTTCACAATAATATACTGCATAATAAACTTACAATGACATCTGACTTCAAGATCTGGATTGGAACATACATTTCTATCTCCTTCCATCACCTGAAAAATTCCACTGGTAAAAAAAAAATAAGAAAGTGTAAAGGTGCCTTTTATAAAGGTTAAATCTTTTCATTTCAGTGGAGAAAGCTGAGTGAATGGAGTGTGAGTGTTCAGGGTTATTTGGGTTGTAGTGTATGTCCTGTATTATCCCTTTTTATTTTGTTATTATTATCAATAGAAGGGCAATGCAGGCCTGCAGTTATTCTGAAGTTATTGCTGGCAGTGTAGACGATTAGAAACTCTAATTTGAGTCTTGGTCTTTTTTTTTTTTTTACAAACAGTCACAGCAATTTTCTTTTCACTGCATCTTGGGAACACATTGATTATTTATGACCCAGTTCAAATGTCATATGGTGGAACTTCTAATTGGAACATTTTTCTTTAAAACAACATATAAATATTACCTATGAGGCAGAAGGAGAGCGAGGGAGGAAGGCTGCTGACAGCAAATTCAGTTTTAACACATTCCTGTAAAGTGTTCTTTTATATGCCCTCCTTAAGTAACAGTTTAAATGCACAATGCAATGCTACAGTCAATTTAAATGACAAAATGTAGGCACCAAGTTCTTCATATACTCTTTTATTTTCATTTCAAGTCCTAGTACAAGCTGCGCAGAGCTTAGTGTTTCTGGAAAATTCTGAATTTTCTGGTAGTTCTGAAACAGAAATATATTTGCAGAAATAGATAATTTCTGGAAATGTATTTAGTAAAGCACATTTTTTTTCTGTGAAACAATCAACAGTAATGCACTTTGTTGGTCAAAAAAGAGGGGGGAATCCAGAACTCCCATATCACTAACATAGAGTCGAGGAGAAATATTTTGCTTCCAAGAAATTGAATATTTGCAACATTAGCTCAGTAAACCTGATCAACTCTGAGCAACAGAGATGAGACACCCATTAAGATGTGAAAGGGGAAAGTTCAAGTCATGTAATTATGACATTAAGGAATAAAAATAAATCTTCATAGCCTGCATTTGAGGAATGTTTGGCTTTTCTCTGTAATGCTTCAGGAATTAATTATTCCAAGTAGCCATTTTACACAATTCCTTATGTTAATTACCTTCTATTTCTTATCAGGAAAATGATATCTCGGATTTCAGCCATACTTTGGGATGTGACAACTTCCCATCACCATCTCATACCAAGAACACAACAAACAACCTGTCTTACACTTCAAACTAGCCAACAATTTCTGAGTCACGGTGGTTAGAAATACCAAAGATTCCCACCCTAATGCTCCCAATTTTCCTAGGACAGAGAACAAGACAAAACTGGATGTCTGTGAAATTGTATCCAGGGGACTGCCTTAAAAACTACGATGCCACACTGCACACATTATGCAACCGCCTTGCTGAGAAATGACTCAGGAGGATCACTTTCTTTGCCTGAATTATTTTAATCAATAGCCTTCTGAGCAGGAAATGTCACAGCAAGGTACCAAAATGTCTGAGCCTTCCTAGAGGCATCAGGAATCGTGTGTGTTTGCACCAGCTACAAATTCCAAACAGCAGTTGTCAAACCACCGGCACCTGGTACCCAGCGACTGTGCTTGGACAAGAGGCTGGATATTTCCTATGAGAAAGGCTGGAAAGAAAACGAGTAACTTAACATCCCACTGGTGCCAAATATGACACTGCTGTTTTGGAGGACTTTGTCCTAAAAAAAAGTCTTTTACCTATTGTTTCAGCCATTTAGGCTTTGATAGTGCTTAATGGTATCTCAGCTTCTAAAGGAAAACAAAAATCAAGGCAATCTTGCTCTATCTACTCATTTTTTAAGTGGTGGCACTGCGTGTAAAGATGTACACGTGCTTGGCTGGCCTTCTGATCACATTCAAAAACACAGATTCCTGTAAGTGATGAACTAAAGGAGACTGAAGGTACCAGATGCTGAATGAAGTAGATGGACAATCTACTTAAACAGGAGAGCTCCAGTGACTAGCAGATCCAGAGAAAGCAAATATATATTCCACTTGCATTCTTTCATTTCACACAGAAACATTTGATATGAATAAAAAATTACCAAAGACCTGCCCTCTTTAATATTCCCCTGTTTAATGCTGGCATAATCACTAAGAGAGGGTTATATCCAATGGGAAGATGACAACCAGCCAGTGTGGGGGCTGAGGGGGGGCTTGTGGTCTGAAGCTTAGGGAATGCAGTCACCTGGCAGTCTGCCCTGGAGCTGGGACTCCCTTCCCTTTCAGAGGGAATTGCAAAAAATGTCAATTTTCATTACAAATGACTTTGCGAAATCCTCCACAAAATGGAGTTACCTTTGTCTGACCTGCCTACTCACAATCAATCCAGTTGTGCAGGGGTTTAGTAAAGCTGGTGAGGGTGAGCTGGAACAGTCTGGCCTTTCACAGACCTGACCTGGGATCTCAGGAGAAGGGAAGTCCCAAGCCATCAGCCTGCTACAAAAAATACTGGCAGGCTATTTGCTTACTTTACACTTTAGAACAAAGAGAGGAAATAGCTCTAGGCAGTGCTGAGAAAATCACTGTGAGATTTTTAGTTTGCTTGGTTTTTGAGGGGTTTTTGGCAAAATTTTGCAGAATTTGCTTTGCAAAATTTCTCCTCCAGGGGGAAAAAATAATTTCTCTCTCTGCAAAAATTTCTCTCTCTGCAAAATTTTTCCCTGTACTACTTGTCTCTATTTCCTTCATGGCACCTGGCACAGCCCTGCTCAGACCCAGCAGGTCAGCAGAAGCCGTGCTGGCAGAGGGACTCCAAGGGCTGAAGTTTCACTGCCTGTGGTCTGCAAAGAGAGAAACTGATCTGCCAAAAGCAGAGTGAGAAGACATCTTGACTATCCCAAGTGCCAGGGAGGGAAATGGCATCACTGCCACCTGATTTGATGGCGGTGGAGTCCAAAGGAATTTTTTTTAAGTCATCTTAGAAGGCCACAAATTGTTTAGCAACAAGAAGGAATGCTGGCTGTGAAGTGAAGCTGGATACAGTCCTGTGAGATTCCAAGCTATCCTTATCTACTGCTTTCTGCAGAGGGCAAGAGCATGGGTTTGGAGCAAGAGAGACACAAACATTTGTGCTTAGCATTGCAACAGAGCAAAATTTGTCAAGACACAGCAGCTAAAGAACTAGAGACTGGTCCCACAGTCTAAGAGAATAGCCTCCATTTGCTCTAGGAAGCCCAGAGCTAAGAATAACAAGAACCAGGGTAAAGAAAAAAATCCATACCTGACATTTCACATATTCTAGGACTGATACAAAATGTCTGATTATTGCTACTACCCACCTAAAACTGCCAGGGTAGGATGCTTCTCACTAAAGGCAGATATCACATCTGTAGTGTCTCTGCGTACTCCCACATGGTCAATGGTTACTACAGTCACTGGCCTCCAGGCCATAGTTCACCTTATCCGAAAGTAAATGTCTTTACAACATCACATTAATGTGGCTTAAAATTGTCCATTACTCTCCATTGACTTTAAAGGGAGACAAAGGCAACTGGCAGAGATTGACTCCTACGCTGTAAATATCTAAAGTTAGGTGAGGTGAATCCTGCTTTGAGGCACTGCAGCCTTTGGTTTGTTTTTTTTGATCTCTGCTGAGCTTCTCAAATGCAAACTTAGCAGCATCCATGTTCCAGATTCTCCAGATTACTTACAGTCCTATAGAATATCTCTACTGTTACCACCAGATTTTAGGGGCAATTCCACCATGCCATAGCTAGATGGCCTTTGCCTTTTAAATTCAGACTCTTTTAAAATGAAAAGGATTTTAAACTTTAAAGCAGTAAGACATAGTAACTTTTAAACATAACTCAGAGAAAGATGATTAAAGAAAAAGCTTCTATTTTGTAGTAACTGCAGGATTTTAGTGGTTTCCTGGTCACAAATTGTATTGCCTCTGGAAAGGCTTTTTTGCTGTCTTTGCAGCTTGAGTGTGGACTGTCACTCTGCTTTTCCTTGGAGAAGTGTGGGCTCTGCTTGCTCTGCAGCTCTGCACCCGCCTCAAAGCATCAGCCATGCTTTGCTCCATGTCCCCTCTGCCCTGGGGTTTCCATGGGACACAGCACATGCCGGTGGACAAGGCAAGGCAGGACATAGAGGGACATACAGAAAATCACCATAGGCATCTTCCTGCATACACATCAACCCCTATGATCAAACATCACTCTATTTCCCTCACAGATTTTGCCTTGCTTTTTTCTGTAGGTTTCTTTTTTAACTTAAAAGTCACTATTAGTCGCCAAGAACTGCTGCCTTATCAGTGATGTACCAGAATTCCCACATAAAGCTCATTAACTTTTCTCTTATCTCATTTCCCTAAACAGATATCTATCAGGAACAGCCCAGAAACATGGCTTTAATGGTTACTAATAACATTAGAATATGTTAGTTTGATAAACACAGACCCTTGTTCTTCATTCAATTCTCTTCCCTCCCCAAGAAAGAGGTGACCCTGTGGAATTCCTTGACACGCCATAGGCAAAGCAATCTTGGCAGTGTATCAAAATGGGGGGTATTCCCAAGTCACAGCCGACACTTTAAAAAGCAGGAAATACACTCCTCAGGTAGCACTTCAAGATCATGGTGACTTACCAAATTGCCTATATAAAGCATGTGGTCAAACTCCTTCGTCATCTTATAATGCTCCAAGGCCATGAAGAGCGTGTTCAGCACAATGCAAAGGGTGATGGTGAGGTCAGTAAATGGGTCCATTACCACAAACTTGACGAATTTCTTGATTAAAAGCCAAAGTGGGCAGCAATCCCAAATGAGAAATTTAACAGCAAAGTGGTTCCAGCAGGGAGGACATTTCTGGTGTGATTCCTCAAGCTCTAAGTCACAAGCGGTAAAGTAACAGTCAATTCACACTGAGTTATATGACAAGAGAACACTTAAAATGACTCATAACACAGAGGAAGGCCCATGAATTACCCCAAATTTTTTTAAGGGCAAAAATATTTCTGTCCTTACATGTTGGCAAATTATGCACTTTGGGGTTTTTGCCAGTTGACCTGCACTTAACAGACAGTGACCTGTTCTGAAAGTAATAACCTTTTAAAAGTGTCCCAGGCAAAAAGGGAGAATCACACTAAATATTTTAAGTCTAGTATTATATGTAGGCTTGGATTCTTACTCTATTTTCCATTTTGCCAGGTTCAAATGGATAAGAACACACTGTCTTCATTTAACTTAAATTGGAATTTTTTTTTTTTAATTCCTAGGTCACATTTTCAAAGTCTCTTCAATAATACCTTTTAAAGCATTAAGAGATGAAAGAGCTTGAATCCAGTATTTAGAGCTGATTTAAGTACTTGAGAACCAGAGTATCACTGGTTATCAATAGAGCTTCTCTTCTTGATGTGTAATCCAAAAAGGTGTTAAAAATCTGATTTTTATGAAAAGCCCACATACAAAATCAGGGAGTCCATAAGCCAGTTTTGAACACTCTACTAAAACCCCAGTGTACTTTTCAAAGGTGCTTTTAAAATATTACCTATAATACAACTTTTATATGCTCATTTTACTTGTGCACAAAAGAACTGAAATAGCTTCATAAGTATAATTTTTGTTAAATAGCGCAAAAGAAAAGACAGTTAATGGCTGAATGATGATGATTAGTGGAATTGCTTAATGCTTTCCTTTTCTGATTCCTTTATGGGCATGGAATGCTGTATAATGGTTTTAGTCTATATAATTAGAACCTGCACTGATAACGGGAAAACTTCAGCCAAGGTTGTTATTTCCATCACTTTATAAACAGCCTCCTCTCCCACGGCAGGAAGCCTTCAGGACAAGGGGAAATGGCCTCAAGCTGCACTAGGGGAGGTTCATACGGGATATTAGGAAAAATTTCTTCACTAAAAGAGTGGTTAAACACAGAAAGAATCTCCCCAGGGAAGTGCTGGAGTCACCATCCCTGGAAGTGTTCAAAGCATGAATAGATGTGGCACTTTGTGATATGGTTTAGTGGCCGTGGGATATTTGGTCTAAGATGGGACTTGACAATCTTGGAGGTTTTTTCCAACCACAATGATTCTATGATTCTTTGTTCATTTTTTCCATTGAACAACAGAACTGTGGTATTAGGTGTCTTCCAACAAGCTTTCAAGATATCAGATGGTGTCCCACGTGCACAGGTTTTGCACAAACATTTACACTGCTCTGAGATCTTTGGGAAACCAAATTGCTCCCAAGAAGTAGCTACCTTTCTAGCCTCCAAACAGATGGTTTACAGGTAAACCCTAAAAAATGTGAGAACCATCAATTTGATGGCAAAATCTTAATTTTGCCTTTTTTTTTGCCTTTTTTTTTTTGTGTGTGTGTGTGTGTGTGTTTTGTTTTGCTTTGGTTTGGTTTTAGGACCTGCCTCTGAATGTGATGAAGAGTTTAGAGTGGCCACTTCCTAAGGGATCTAATTTTCCAGGTTAATCCAGAACATACCTATCTATGTTTACCCCTCACAATCACTCCTAACCAACCCTACTTATTCCACTATTGTTAATTTGGGGACCTTCAAATGAGTGACTTTTTTCCCCTCAGGTTCCACTCAACACAAGCCCCTTTAAGTCCAGGTTACTGCTAAAAGGATTAGATTCAACCTTCTCAGCCTCAACCACATGTGATTTCTCTGTCCTTTTGTCAGCTTTTGTGCTCCTGGACCTTCTGGGTGAGCTGGTTCTGCTTGTTGATCCAGCTGGAAACCAATCACACAGTCAAACCAAAGGACAGGAACAGACCAAGGGAAGGAGGAAGGTGTGTCTGCCTTCTCTGGGCAGTGATGTGGCATTAAAATGATTTAAACCAATTAAGAATCCACATCCTTTCCCACCACAGATGACCTTTGTAAACCACAAGAGATTTAATAGTTTTTGAAAAACTTTGCAAAAGGAAAAGTAAAATTAGACTCTACTGTTGAGGGTTCTTTTCTGGTACTTTACACTGATCTTAAAAAAAATGGTCAGAAAAATACAATCAAAGTATGTCTTAAAAATGTTTTTCCTTTTATTTTTAAAAGAAAAAAATTAAGACCTTTCTTGTCTTCAGAGCTTTGCAAGAGGATTTGACATTCTTCTTGTTAACAAGTATTCAATTTCAACGACTAACCAAAGTCTGGGAATTAGGAAACTCTTGATAAGGATTGAAACAATTTTCTTCTATATAGAATCAAAGAACCATTTAGGATGAAAAAGATCTCTAAGATCATTGAGTATAACCATCAACCCAGCAGTGCCAAGTTCACCACTAAACAATGTCCCTGAGTGCCACGTCTTCTGAGTTATCCTAGACTTGATGGTCTCTATTTCTGTGGTATAAAGAAAAAGAAAGTACCATTAAATACAGAAGAAGTCCAGCTCAGGTCTTTTAGGCATTCTTAACGCATTACAGAAAAACCAAATCAATCACAAATCTAATTGCCAAAAATCCCACAGAAAACAAATAAAACCTCAGTAGACTACATTAAACACTGGAATACACTGAAATTATTATTTCCCTATTAGGAATACAACACTTCATTTATGTGAACATAAATATGTCTTCTGGCCACAATACTGCTGAATATAACCATGGGAGAGGGTAGTAAGCTGAGGAAGAAGAAGGGCTTTGTGGTTTCATGCTGGGCTATCTCCAAACAGCTATGTCCAGTTCCTGTCTGTAAGGCATCTCTTAGATAAGTCCCTCTGTCTTGCCTTGTCTTCCATTACTCACAAAGAGAATTAGGCTGCAGAAGAATCCACAATTTCCCTTCCTCCAAACTGTGCTCTTGACAGACATTTTTGTGTGTTCCTCCTGTCTTGTCTCAATTTATAATGTAAGAGATACAGGGAACTGTAGGAAGCCCCTTCATGCTGCGTACAAAGAGTCCAGGAATGTGAGCTCTTGCTACAAGTTCTTGCTATCAATAAATTTGCGAGAAGGAAATGCAAAGTTCCTGTCTGTGGAAAGACAGGGAAGGGAAATCCTCCTGCAACTCATGAGAAGCCTAATGAGCAATGGAAAAATTTGCTGAGGAATATTTGAGTGGTTAAATGGGTCCTTTGAGCATCCTTAATTTTCATGGTAAAATTCAAGAATCCACTACACTGTTGTGTCCCTGTTGTGTTAGACTTTCCTCCCCCATAATTTTGACGTTCTGCATGTTTTGGTGGCTGCATGTGCCAGGCTTTCCATCAGCCCCAGAGAGATGAGATACAAATATATGTACAGCCTGGTGCTCCACTACTCTGCACCTTGGTGAGCCCTGTGCAAATCTAATGCCATGGAGGCACAAAATCTCCAATTTAGGTTACATGGCTGGCATTTTCTCAGGATTTTTACAAGCCCATGGGTAAGATAGGGATTATACTGCCTTCTGTTATAGAATTGCTCCTGTCACCAGGTTTGCAACAACCAGCTTTAGTATGAGGGCGTTTTGTGTCACTTTTTTCCTGCAATTTGATGTGGACATGGCTTTGAGTTGGGAAGCTGAGGATGTCTCTTACCTTCCAGGGCACTGGTGATGATGCTGACAGCACTCACTGCCCTCTGCCTCTGGAAGGGCTCATCCGAATGGTCCATTGATGGGTGGTGGGGCATTAAAAGCTGTTTCTTGCTTGCCTCATCCGAGGGAGAAGTCTGTTTAAAGGAACATATTGGATTAGCAGGGTAAAACCAAGGCAGTCAGAGGGTAGCAATTTCAAAACTGCCTAAGCACTACTTTTTCCATCTGAAGAGTCCAAAGCTCACTGACTTCCCTGTTAGACTCATGCTGATGTGGTACAGCTTTTGAAAACGGTACTTTGGGCAACTCTGGAAACTTTGTTCTGCCCTTTAACTTCATTTAAACTGTGGGTGAAAATAAAGGAACACTTCCCTTGCCAGAAAAATATCAGTTCTGCTTTACCATGCTCTTTGCTTGTGAAAAAAGCCCTGCCTAATTACATTAATTATTCCATTATTTCTGAAATGTGTTAACTGTTTAATTATACAGCTAGAAGATTAAAAGGGTGTGAGTAACAGCTCCATTACAGACCTCTGATATCATACCAAGTAAAACTGACTCTTCAACACATGTTTTTTCTTGTCCTGAAACACTGCCAAATCTCAGGAACATATTGTCATTCTGGTGATCTTTGGTATTATGGACTCTGAAGTTCCATAATTAGGGAAGAAATTTAGCTTCATTTTTCTCGGGGAAAAAAATAACCTAACTCTCTTGTTCTCTCTTATTTCTCAAGGAAAAGCTTAAAAAAATCCCAAAGAAATAAAATCCCCAGAAAACAGAACTCCCAAACTGTCTTTGTTTAATGTCTCATTTTAAATTAGTTTTTGTAGGCTTGGGTTTTTGAAGTCAGACAGAAACACAGTATAGCTGCAGACACACACTATAATAAATACTTTATATTGTCAGCTCACAGGAGCAAGATGTTAAGACTTTTATTACTACAAGCTCCCACTTCATATAGAGACAAATCCCACTTGGTTTACTTCTCCAGGTCTCACACAGGTGAAAGCAAAAGTGGTGGCTGAGGTGTAAAGATCTGGGAAAGCCAGGTTCAACACCTTTCTCTATCAGAGACCTTCTGGTTGAAACACTCAGTTTTCCAAAATAAATGTTCACCAGCCTCTACCCTGCTACTCCAAGCACACAGGCTGTGAAGTCCAAGACAATGTGTAAGCAAGACAGGCGTAGATGGATCCTGATGGCTCTTGCAATATAGATCAAGGAAATGTGAAAGAAGAAGAAATCCCTACAAAGATGAGATGTCAGAGTAGCTGTTTTTGTTTTTCCATGGTCAAATGAGCAACAGGAATCAGATTCAGTCTTCTGGATCTTCTCATCACTTGGGTCTGAAATGGCCCCAACCACCCCCATCAGAACCCAGGATGCCAACTGAGATGTGCCATATGCAGCAGCTCCACAGCTCTGCCATCTGCGCCTGCCACATGCACCCAGAGGGACTCAGGATCCCTCCTCTTCACCATTTCTATACCAAAAATGCTCCTCAAGAAAGGTAATTCCGTGAGAATGGCAGGAAAAAAACTGCTAAAGCTCTATGAGCTGTATTTCTGGAGTGTAACCTCTTCAGGGCAAGGGACATCCCCTTAGATAGTTGCAAAGAGTAAAGATACTTGGCCACTGGTTGACACTGAAAATAATAGCCGGGATGCTGGTCCCAGGTCACTTCAAAGTACTGCAGCTAAAAACCCCAACCACTGCAAGACCAGAGAAGAGTAAGGACTTTCGAAGCAAGAACTTAGTACATCAGCTGGTCCAGGAAAGCAGTAATGCTTCAACACATTTTTGGTTGGTTGGTGGGGTTTTTTTCCCCCTAAAACATCCTTTGTTTTGTTTTGTTTTGTTTTGTTTTAAAAACAATTGGCTCATTGTCCATTGAGTTACTGACAAAGACATCTCAAAAGGAAAGTTATAATCAGAAACTATTCAAAGATAGTCCTACTTTTGCACAACATAAGAAGAAAATGCTCTATCCTTGGCTTAGCAGCCAGGGAAAATCAAGAATGATATTTTAGATGCATCAGGGTGGTGTTTTTTTTTTATTTCTTTCACCTTAAAAACAACCAATAAAAAACAAAGTAACAATAAATGTTTTATTAATGAAGAAAACATCTACAAAATTGCATAATCATTCACAGCAGTTTGGAATACATAACAAATATATGGTACCAAAAAGAAATAACTAGACAAGGAGATAAAAAACATGAGCGAGAAATTTCTCAGTAGAATAAAATTTTAAAAAGAGCAAAAGCAAAGATAGGTAAAAAAAGAAACCACAAGTAAACTTTAAACTCTTCCAGTTACCTCTGTCTGTAAAATGAACCATAAGAAAACCTCAAGTTTCAAATTCCTCTGGATTATCTAACTCTCTTTAAATTGTACCATCTTCCTATCCCATCTGACCCAAAGATTAGGAGGTACCAGTAATACGTCATCAGACAACCTCAGCCCCAGAAGTCCTTTATCTGAAAGCCACCTTTTACTCACAGGTGCAAAGAGGTAAAAAGTCAAAGGACAAAAACATTCACAGATTAATTCTTTCTGTTTTTTTGATTCAGCTAAACCAGGGTAAACAAAAAGTCCAAGCTAAAGAAATTTGGCATATCTTTCATTAAAAAAGTAGCAGGGAACTGACTTTTTCCCTGGGTGTGATGCAATATTCCCAAGCCAACAAGATTTTGAAGTCACTCTATTTTTCCTTCCAGCCCAGCAGCCTCAATCCTGCCACCCAGAAGTGGTCCCAAAGAATTCAGGAATCCTTCTGGAGTCAAGGGGACTGTTTGCAGTGCGCAAAGGGTGTTTCTGAAGGAAATATGAATGGCTCCTTCCTTCCTTTGTCTCTGGAAAGGTGAGGGGGTGCAATCTGCTGCTGGCACACGTTCAGAGCAAGTGGTACCACATGTGGCATCCACCCAGTGTGTGCAGAGCTCAAAGCTCCTGTTCCCTGCCAGCCCCTTGACAGTGACACACAGCAGAGGTTCATCCCTAGAGCCAGGACACAGCATGTGGCAGGCAGGGCTGGTGCTCAAGGAATACTCCTGCGTTCTCTTTCCCAACAGAGCAGTAAATCTATCACATAATCACCTTGCCATTTACTGGGAAGTATTTTTCCAGGGAAGAATATTTCCACCTAGGCGGATTGCTTAAAATTATTGAAGTTACTTGAAGTTTATGAAATTTGCTCTATGTAAAAAATAGAAACATGAGGGGATTTTATTATTTTTTATTTTAGAACACAGAGAGCTAATAGTCATGCAAGGAACTCACAGATTTTGCACTCTGAGATAGAAAGCAGTTCCAGGAACTGGACAAACAGGCAGCATAAAGGTTATTATCACCACTGAGTGAACATACACAAGTACAGTTGCTCATTGTACTTATATTTCTATAGAAATTAAGCAAAAATTACAGCAGTCCCCACAGTTATTCAAGGAGTTTCCCTAGGATCCAGATGAGAAATTACAATGGAGTTAAATATAGGCACCTCCAGCAGGACAAGATTATTTGCGTTGCTCCCTGATTACCTGGAAATGTTTCTCCTTTGGATTAGCTAAATTCTATAGGCACAAATATACTTTCAGTAATTTACATGTAAATGAGGATGCATAACAAAATTATTTTCTTCTCACTGCCTACAGTTCTGACCTGTGTCAGAACTGTTATGTGAAGATAGGCTTATACATAGCAGCATTTTTAAAGACTTTTTGGAACTGGGACAGTTTTGATTTTCCTTATACACTTAAAATTTTTTCAAGCAAAGAAAGAGGTGGACAGGCCACACCACGAACAACAGATCCTATAAGGCACTAGCACAAATATTTAATGAGATTGGAGGTGACCCATGATAGACCACAGCTTTAAAAAGAAGCCATTTAATTTTGGGGATGGTTGATTATTTAAAGAGATGCACCATAAACTGGAGCACCTTGAAATATTTGTGCTGAATCTGAGGGATTTACATTCAGGATGTCCTACAACAAAGTTTTAAATGAGCAGAAACTAGAGCTATGGTGACAACTCTGTATGTAACAGTGACAGAGGGCTGGGTATCTTTCATCCATGTAACTTATTGGTAGCGTTTTTTGGATGACTTACTTTGTTGACCTTTATTTCTGAACATGGAAACTGCTAACACTTTCCCTTTTCACCAGTCCTGTGGCAAAGCAAGAAGCGAAAAAAAAAAAATTTACCTCAGGGTAGTTTTAGGGTCAACAAGAAAACCTCAAACCAATGTGGTCAGCAAAAGCATTTTATGCTTAGCTGCAACAAAAACCAAGGTCTTTTTTTTTTTAATAAAAATGCACCAAAAATTTATCTAAAGACAAATTTAATGTTTCTTTCAGTCCTCTAATAAACAGCCTAGCCTTTCTCAGGGGCTCACTCCCCAGTAGTTCTCTCTCCTGCCAATCTAGCAGTGCTCAGCATTTCTACTTTCCTAAAAGAGAATACACAAGTGTGACCAAGAGAAAATTCAGGAAAGGTTGTACATGTAAGAGGGAGACTCCAGGCAGCTCCAGCCTCATCCTCATTCCCCATCCCAAAGCCACATCACAGGTTTCCCTGCTCTGCCCCTGGGCTGATGGGAAGCTCTGATGAGCAGGAGAGCAAAGCAGTGGGGACCACCAGCTAATAGCCAGCTGCCCACTTGCAAACCACCACCTCCTCAGTCCTGCATCCATTTCTCTTCTGCTTCCAATGTTCAGAAAAATTGGAAAGTCAGGTTAAACTAAAACCCTTGTAATTTCCCTCCACTATTACAGGAAGGGCTCCAGTTGGCTTTAGAAGGCAAGAGAGGATGGTGCTGTGTGTGTTTCTTAACCCTCAAGAAGTTCTTGACAACCACAGGTGGCATCTTACTCAACTTCATCAGATCCCATGGATAAATTGAGCTCCATGTAACAGCTCATTAACCAAATCCAATTCCCTTCAAGCATATCAATACCTTGTGAAGGGAGATGTTATTCTAACCTCTTAACTAAGAAATGCTAAGACACAACAGAGCAATACAAAGCTATAAATAAATACTGTGGGAATGTGCTGAAACTTTAGGTTGTATTGAGTCCTGAAGTTACTTACATAATGTGTAGACTTTCTCTAAACAAGGCAAAAGCCCAAAATCCCACCCAGCAATCAGCAGGAGCATAAAAACATACCATTTTCCATACCTCTCAGTCCCTGGTGGAGTCAAAAAGAATTAGGACATAAGCATAGTCACCAGGCCCTGCTTGTGTCTTATTTGCACGGGGGTGAGTCTGATGCAGTTGGCAGCTACACCACTTAAAGCTGATATGAGAACAGGACAGTACTGACTGAGTCTTCTGCAGGACACACCAAAGATTTCCAGGAGAATGACTAGGACCTACCACAGGTTTCCTGGGACAAGCTCCCAGCACCCCTTGGACTTGAAGGCCTGTCACTCTTCACATTGAGTTGATGACTGCCTGACCCAGGGCTGCCTTTGTGAAGGGTGTTAGCAGACCACACTTTCATATTGCACTACTTTGCTCTTCATGTGACCTCTGAGCACTACAGTGAACCCTCTCTGCTGTCAACCTCTCCCCAACAGTGCTGCCACCACTCCTTGCATGTGCTCTTACATGCCAAGGGAACACCTCTGGGTGTAGCAAAGTGTGCAAAGGGCTCCCTGCAGAGGGTAGGACACCCCTCCTCTTGCTCAGGATATGCACTGAAGCCTCTGCTGACTCTCAGGACTGCTTTGATGCAGAAGACTTCAGGGACGGATGCCACCCTGCATGGACTGTGTCACCCATGGCCAGCAAGCCTGCTGACCCATCAGGCTGCCCCAGCTGACAAGACTGATAGGCCTGAGCTCCATCCATTGAGATGATTTGAAACATCTCCTGTTTCACTAACTGTACTTAGGGATTAGAGGGAGGAGATGGAAAATGCAAGCACACTTGGTTTCCTATGGACAACACACATCCATTTGTGCCAAACAGCCAGGGCCAACTGAAAAACATTTGAAACTGACTTTTCCAGCTTAGATACTCTACTGCAGCCAAGTTTCAGGACTCCACCCATCACAGTCATCAGCCTGAACAGTGGGATAACCTGCTGCAGCCGCCCCTCTGGAGGGAGAGGGCAGAAGCTGCACAGATGCTTTCATGCCAGCTCAGCTGCCACCTGCATCCATTCCTGTGGGTCAGTTCCATTTAGCTGGGACAGGGGGTAGCAGTTGCAATGACACAAAGGCATGGAAGTTGTTCATTATGGTCCCAACCACTTTATCTGGGGTTAATTCTTCAGGCTCAATATTGCTAAAACTGGTTGGGCTCAAAAGTGGCAGATGATTGTGTTTTACCTGGGAAATTCTGGGAGGACTCACTTTGAAATCATTTGCTACAACTGCGGTCTGCTTAAGGGCTGCAGGTTGGTAACTCAAAACCATAGATGGGCAGATCCTGTTTGATGTTTAGTCTGGCTTTTAAATCAGAGTGCTCTTCTGAGCTTTCCCCAAAGCAGAATTCAGTGATCTCCTCGCTTAGTAGTAATCAGACAGGTCGATGTTATGTTCATACGATACTACTGAGCATCCCTGAGCGACCTAAACTAATGTATCCTCAAACCTAATGCTGTAAATGTGTTTTTTTTTTCAGTTCCATCAACCCAGACATTGCATTTGCACAAGTAAAGCTACACTTACACCTGAGCAAGCTGCAAGGCAGGGCTTAACACATATTACAGTGATGCCTTTTCATGGACTGGACCTTTGTCTCTTGTTCATGAAAGATACAACAGATGGCCCAAGTGGGTCCTTTTCACCATGGGTTCACTCTGGTTCAAAATAAATAACAGTGGCAGGGTCAGTGTGTTTAATGAGGTAACTGCAACTTCACCCTGCAACATCTTTCTTTTACCTTGCCCAAATGTATCAAGAGACTATAAAAAAAAAAGCCAGAGTTGCTAAAAAAGAACAAATTCAGCTTCAAATTTTACCACGAAAAAAAGTGAAAATAGTCAAATCTCAAACCCCAGAAATATGTTGATTTGTCTCCACGCACACTGAGGTGTTGGATTTGCTATTTCCTTTTGCCTGTGCCACAGCTGAGGCTGCACGTTTGTGACCAGGGCTCATGATTCCTGTAGTGAATACATCTGTACAGCAATGGGCTTGTTGCCAATTAGCTTTTAACTCCAGCTCACATTTTCTGGATAGATTAGATACCAAACCTGTTTTGCAGAAGACACAACATCCTTCACATTGCATCACTGAATGAGCATCTGTTACTCTAGTGCCTGGGTGTTATTTCCTAGATGACCAGGGAACTGCCAAGTGAGCTCACCCACCCGGGCCATTCAATTTTCAACATCCATTTTTTTAAAAGGCAGGGAGCCGAGAAATGAAAATAAATGCCAGCAGAGCTCAAAGCCTCCCTGTCACCTCAGAACCCAGCCCTGTAAAATACTGATATTGTCTGTGAAAGGTTGAGTGCTCTCATGCTTTGCTAAGCTTTTTCTGACAGCTGGGACAGCCTCAGCAGCCTGCAGAGCTGCTTTCCTTACAAAGGAAAGGGGGACATCCTCTATTCATCTACTTTTGACTTTTGTTCAGAATTTTTTTTTTAAGAGATGCACAAACTTTCTTCCCCAGTTCCTTTAATACAAACCTTTTTTTTTTTCCCCATCAAGTTAAATCCAATAAAACTTCCTTATTTACAAAGAATGTTTCTATTGCTAAGCTTCTAGAGACTTGTCTCAGGACTGGTCATCCTTGTCCATGGAGAGTAAAAGTGGGATTAGCAAAGCCCTAAATGAACGAAGGTGTGAACATCCAAAAAAGCAGCAACAGCCTTAAAACTGTCAACAAAACAGATAATTCTCACACCAACCAGTTTCCCACGCGCAGTACGGCCCCTCCTGTCATGTATGGTGTGAAAATCTATTTGCAGGACTACAGGGAATGCCCAGATAGGTGAGGAAAAAAAATCATTCCAAAGCTTGAAAGGAAAGAAGCTGCTTGGCTCTAAAGAAAAAAGCTACTTCTCAATTTACTGATAATCTGACACCACAGCTGGGATCCGTCTCACTCACCTTTCTCTTTAGGAGATACCTTTCCTAATACATGTTAGAATCACATTTGCTTTTTTTTTCCCCACCAATGTAACCTGGTTTTGGCACCTTGTTACTCTGAGTGGGCTTTATCTCACCTGACTTAAGACATGTGGCTAAAGTGAACAGAAAGAGGCACTTCTAGGAAGAGAGATTATTCTGATCCATTTTCAATCTCTAAAATTATGTAAATCCTGCCCACACTGACTGTAGTAGTGACCTCCATTTTTTTAAAGACTGTTGAGAATGATGAGCTTTGATGTGTATTATCAACATAAAAAGAGATAAACTTCCACCATCTCAAACCAGCAACCTGCCCAAATTCCTCTGCCTATGTAGTAGCTAAGTCCAAAAGCAACATTTCAGGGTTTTTCAAGTGAATTTGTACTTGGGTCTCCTAATGGTACCAGTCTTTATAATTCTATTTACGGTCTTATAAAAGACTTTGCAACAAGGATCCTGGTAGTCTGCAAAAGGCCTGAAGTCTGTTGGTCATCTGCTCATATGTCCTGGGTGTTGAGCTGCATGCTAAACCCTTCTGGGAACAACTTTTGGACTGTAGAAATAGCCCTCCACAAGTTGCCCTACAGATGACCAGAGGTCAGATCCAAACAAAGAACAATCAGTGAGAGA
Source organism: Calyptomena viridis (assembly GCA_013390005.1). Lineage (NCBI taxonomy): Eukaryota > Metazoa > Chordata > Aves > Passeriformes > Eurylaimidae > Calyptomena > Calyptomena viridis. Next base: position 104,789 of record WEIV01026934.1, read on the forward strand.
AAACAGTCTCAGGATGGTAAGACTCACACTGGATCATTTAAAAAGCATAATTTTCTATCTGCCAGACAAAGTCAGATATTCAAAAGTCAAAAGAAACCAACTTTAAAAATATTCCTTCAAGAAAAGAACATTCATGTCAAACCCAAGATTTAGGTATTTGCCTCCAGCCAGCTCTGGAGGCATGAACCTCTCTGATGTGGCACTAGATGCACGTTGTGTGAGTAATCCTGTTGTCTTCCCACCCTGCCTGGAATGGCTGGTCTGGGTTTCTTGCTGTGGACTCCATATTATGTAAATAAATTTCAGCAAACTCCAACACATTTAGAAGGAAACATGAGCACGAATCATATACAAAAGTTATAAAGTACTCACCAGGTCACCTGTCCCAGGCTTTTCCATAATAACTGGGGGGAGCAGTAACCCTGCAGGAGAAGTAGGGTCTGGGTTGAGTGCCCCGGTGCCTCCTCCTATCAGGGAAACCACACCATTGCAATCCACTGAGCTGTTCCTTTTGCCCGTCTGGGTGTAGTTGGGAGTAGTAGGGTGAGAACTATGGCTCACTTGACTTTGCACGCTTGGACGCCTCCCAGATCTTGGAATTAAGAGAGAGCCCCGGTGGCTTTCATTTTCCCCAGCGATGCTGATCTCATCATCGGCAAAATCTGTTTCGGAGCAAGTGTCTCTGCCACGGAGTCGGAAACTGAATACGCTTCCGTGGCTGGTTCTGCGCTTCACCAAGTTTGCACTGGGACCATAACTAATGCCAAGGAGAGTCTAGAAGCCCCCAGAAAGGAAAAAGGGGAAAGAGAAACAACATTTTGCAACATGTTTTCAGGAGCGAGGAAGTTCTGGGGAGAGCAGTAAGTTCCATTTTAAATCAAGTGCTTCAGAGAAAGACTTAATTACACGTATTCAGCCACCGCAAAGTTAAGAGGTTGAGCTGTCATTCCCAGCCATCAGGTATTTGTCTAATACTTGACAGCTAAAGATGTACTGAAATAGGAAGGGTCAAGGTGGCATTCAGTTCATAGAGTGATATTTCTTTTGCATCTACTCCCCCCAATACGATAAGTGCCAAAGGACCTGGGAAGGCAGCAAAAGGAGTGGAAGATGGGAGCAGGGAAGGGGATCCAGCTCCAATCTACTGCATTATCACACGTCTTCATAACAGCTAGGCAAGGAACAGTGCAGTGGGAGAAGAAGAGATAAAGAAATAGGGCAGGAAATGAACTGCAGGGAAAATGAGAAGAAGAGGGAAGAAGAAGAAGCAGAATACGACGGAAGAAGGTGATAAAAGAAAAAAAACAACCACAAAAACAACAAAACAAAAAAACCAAAACTAAACCAAGAGCAAGAAGAGGGATATGGTTTATTAGTTTGTAAAATGATTATCTCAATGCACATGGCTGTGTAAGGGGTAGGTAACTTCAGTACACAGCAGTCTCCCTCACTCAAATATCAGCCTTGGTGATCCACTCTGACGTCAGTTAGTGAGAGTGCAACTCCGCCAGAGCATCAGCAAGATGTAGCCAAGGACTAAACACACCTAAAATCTGGCAGAGTAAAAAGGATGTCCAGAAAATGTGTAAGGAATTCAAGTATATCCCCTTCCTTTGTATCTGAAGAGGAAATTATTGGAGTAAGAGCATTTAGGCAGAACATATTTTTGATTTTATGACATGTACAGAATTTTCAGCTTCTTCAGAAGTTTCCCATGAGCCAAGTATGTATGAAGAGAGGTCAGGTCATCACAGCACCCCAAAACCAGACAAACCAAATGAAGCCTGATTTCATTGTGTGCTGTGGCTTACACCACTGAGTTACATAATGATGCTACTTAGTGACACAGGTACAAGTAGGAGTACAAAACCCAGGCTCTCTCTAACTAAAAACAACCCATTCAGATTGCTACCAAATTTTAACTGGTCAAAAATCCATGCCTGGGTTTCCATGGCACAGTCATTGATACTGATTTCTGATGGCAACACACTTCTAGCTGCTCAGATAGCATCTGAATGATGACTCAGCCTTATTCCCTCCAACCATGCCAGACACAGCCTTGCAGAGAAGATTTACTATGAGCTTTGAAATGTGTCTCCCATGCTTCTCATGCATATGACATCCAGGGGGGTAAAAGTGAAAACAAGAAACATTAATCTAAGAAATAAACTGGCAATGCACAGCTCCAATCCACAGTCATTCTGGCATGTGCTGTCTTGAAACCCATCCAGAATGAAGCTAAAGAGCAAATCTAGCTTTAACAAAGGTGTAATTTGTTACATGACCCACTCGAACCAATGAGACAACAACAAAAACTATTAGATTAAAAAATGCATATCATCTATAAAAATCCAGCTCTGGGTAAATTTTGTGAGCTGGGAAGTCATTAATTGGTCACATTTACTTACATCACTTACATGTTTTCTATGAGGTTTTTATGGCTGCCAAGTATCCCTAAATTCACTGACAACAAAATATAAAAAGACTTAGCCCATTACACGGCTATTCAAAAAACCAAAACAAACTGATTTAAACTTTGCCCTCAGTTAGACAAAGACAACTTATCTGGAGCTATTTATGATAATTTGTTACATACAGCGTGTGTAGATTCATATTCATGCATGTCAGAAACATTTACACAAAACCCTATTAAAGAACAATCTCACTCTGCTTTTCTTCCCTGCAATAGAAAGTAGAAACAAGGGCCACAAAATTTTGACTTCAAGGCAATTAGCAAAGGAATATAAAAATGTTAATAATGTCTTTGTATAGCATTTAAAAAGCCCTCAGAGTCAACTTTCCCTTTTTCTCCTCCTCTCTTTTCTTTTTAAGCTTTGCAGGTTTCTTCTAAGAATTTTTCATCTCTAGTATAGATAGAAGATATATAATCAGATGAATGAAATTAAAGTGAGAAAATGAACCAGATTGCGGGCAATTTTGAAGCCAAAAAAAAAAAGACAAAAAAATTGAATAAAACAGGTTTGTAAAAAAGTTTAATGGGCATTTTCAACTCATTTTGAAAATAAAGCGGTAATACATTTACTTCCACTGTTCTAGATTGTCTCTAGTATCTGCAGTGTTAATATCAGTCTAAAATTTTCAGCTTTAATTGCCTGTTCGGCAAAGTGCAGTGTGGAACAAGTGGTGTTTCAGACCATTGCTTACCATCCTCCTCTGACCATCGTCGTAATCACACTTGGGATTCCTTTGATCTTCCCCATACTCGTCTGCCCCCAAAGATTTCTTTTTCTTTCGCTTATTTCTTCTTTCTTTCGCACTTTTGGGTGACATTTCCAATGAACTAAGTGACATTGAATCAATTCCTTTAGCAGCTAGTGCCTAAATCAGGGGATGGTAGAAGGCATAAAAATTATTATTTAAGGATATCAGTGAGAAACTACTGCTTACGCTGCTCAGCAACTATTCTTCATTTTAAATTTTAAGGTTATGTAGGAAATACACTAAAAATTTCAAGAGGTCATCAATCATAAATCTCAATCAAAAATCAAAAATAATAAACCTTGCATGGCAGAAACTGGTTTTTGCCTGTTTCTAACCTCTAGATTTAGCCATAGGAAAATAAACAAGTGTGTCATGTTCCTAGTGCAAAGGCACATATGCAGGTCTGCCTCTCGGATTGTATGATGGATCATTAGGAATGGATGTATAAAATAATGCTGTTTATGTAGAGCTCATACACAGAACCCTCTGACACACCATGAAGGAACAGCCTGTGTGCACACACGTCCAGGTCTATGCTGCATACACATCTCTGGAGCAACACTTCTGGTGCGAAGTAAAATAAAATTCTCAAGCTGGGAAACCTCAGATTAAAGTCCCCATAGACTTCAGCTCCTTGAAGTGGGAGGGCTGGGCAGAAGGGCAGCCAAGCTGGCTGCTGGGACTTCTCCTCCCCCATCACAGAGGGATGCTTGGAACAGCAGGCAATTCAGCTGGCACGTTTTTGTAAACACTTATCCTGAGCAGCAGCACAGGCAGCTGTGATCGGAGACGCAAAGAGAAAGCCACGGGCTCCACTGGAGATAAGGTGGACTTTGCTTTGCCGTGTGCTTCCATGCTGGCTATCTGGTGGGATCGCTGCAGGAGCAGAGTGATAACACTCCAACTGCTACAAGCCCTGCAGAAGCTGAATGCAAAAGCCTGAGCGCACGAAGCCACAGCTTTGGGAGCAAATAAGCAGCCAGGAGGAAGAATCAATAGGAGCAGGGAGGAAGCCACAGCTCACACCGACATCCTGGGTGCCTGTCCCTGGTGCAGGAGGGAGGAGTGAGTGGGCTCTGAACACAAAGCACAGGGTGGAGGTGCTGGAGAATCAGTGGCCACATCAGTGGCCTAGAGACGAGCCCATTTGTAGAACCCCCAGGTGAAATACTTAAAGAGAGTGAATTATTGAAAAAACCTCTCTAGGTTGCCCAGAACAGGAGAAACAGATGAATCCTCAGTGCTATTGTCTGTAAGCCACTAGAATCAAACAGGCAATCATCTCTCCACTGCAAAATACTCCCTTCCTCCCACAGGCATCAGTCCAAAGAAAGTGAAGGCACTTAACAGCCATGTAAAGAATCAATCATGTATTTCAAGGAGTAGTGGTTGCTCTATCAAGCTGAGAGCACAACAAAACTTAAATCCTGTGGGAAATATCTTTCATAAGCAAGCTGCTTAGAGCAGAGAGGAGGAAGGCTCAGACATTGGTCTAGGTTGTTGGGGGTTTGGTTGGGTTTTTTTGAGTCAATTGATTTAATTGCTATGCTGAAGTGCTTTCTCTTCATAAAGATTCGGCAGGTCTGTTGGTGTTAAGCTCAGATTTAGGAATGTGTTAGACCAATTGTATAAATTGACTGATAGTCCCCAAGCAGGTCTATCAATTATATTTCTGCTCTTTTTATACTGCACAGTGTAAAAGCTGATCTGAAGAGCTTTGGTTTTCCTTTCTAATTGCTGTCATATTTTGTTGATCTAGGAAATATTACAGGTTGTGCTACTAAGCATGCTGTACTCTGCATAATGGGATAATTTTCAGGTTCTTAGTATTTTCTTACCTATTGCTTGAGTAGAATTGCTTCTGTGCTGCACATCTCTCCCAGTTGTTGAAAAAAGGATTGAAAAATTGACTGAATTTTTCCTCAGGACACAGAGGATCATAGAATCATAGTACAGCTTGGGTTGGAAGGGACCTTAAAGATTATCTAGTTCCAACCCCCCTGTCGCAGGCAGAGACACTTTCCACTAGACCAGTTTACTCAGTGGTCCATCCACCCTGGCCTTGAGAATATCCCCACGTCTTGCCTATCTACCCTTTCTGGTTGGGTTACCACATCTGGATCTTGTCCCGTCCTCAGGCACTGCAAGCCATAAGCCACTGCAACAACTCGAGGGGCAGGAAGGTTGTGTGGGACCAGACATGTCTGTCAAGGGCATACAATGGCTGAAGGATGGGAGGAAAGCTCAGTTCACACAAGCCCTGACTTGGGGTTTATGCAAGAGACAGGTTTTGAGACAGGAATTTTGTGGTACAGTGAGAAAGTCAAAACCAAGGTCTTGATCAAGGTTTGGAGAACAAGATTAAAATTGAGTAGCTCTGACTGGGGTGAGACATCTGAGAAGGGTGTCTGAAAGCTCCATGATGCAGTCACTCAACTCACTTTCCTGAGCCTCTTCTTCAAAATGTCTAATTTGAGATGCCAGGAGTTGATTTGCAGAATTACTGGACTTCATTAGTCATTAGAACATGATGGATTCCAATCATCCTACTCCTAAATTTTCTTCCCATAAAATAAGGATAATACTGCAGGAGTATTACAAATACAAATGAGCATTTTTGAAGCACACGGAGTCTGAGCAGTGACAAGAGGCACTGGAAAACCTCTGAGGATGTTAGTCACTTCCTCTGACTGCCCAAGTCGGGAAGTCTGCTTGAGCTGGCCTAAGGCTACAGGGCAAATGATGAGAAAGCAAAGACCTGCTCTTGAGTCATGCACTGTCCACCCTTTTACTGAACAGGGCACAGGAAAAATGAGAAATGGTTGGCTGAAGAAAAGGCTATATTATAAAGCATGTAGACAAATTGGAAAAATTTAGGTTTTCAGGAGCAATCTTCTTTTTGCCACATTCCAACTTTCAGGGCTTAATATTCTTTTTTTTTTTGTGTAAAGGCTTAAGTGAAATCAAAGCCTTCAAAAGGAAATTCTTAAATATCTTTAATTGTAGTTGATAGCCCCAATTATAGTTGGGGCTGCAACAAAGTTGACTGTTATTAGGAAGAGCTCGGCTGGAGTCAAAACACATGAAAATTTGTATAAAATAGGTGTGAATTGGAGCTCAGTTTTTTCCCTCAGGTTAGGGCAGAGAGTTACTCTGTTCAAAGTGCCTGTATATGGACTAAATTGCATTTACCTATTACTTAAACTATCAAAGAGGATCTTTAAAAGGACTTAAATGATATATAAGCCTCTACTAGCACTTTGTCAGGAGTGAATTGCATTTTCTATTTTCTTTCCAAGGATTTAAATGGGCTTTGGATTAGGCCCTGAAGCCATATGTACCCAAAAGAAAATTATGTATATTAGTTTATATTGTGTATCAAGGATTTATTTCTCTGAACTAGAGTGCTACGTGTTATTTCAGACTAATTTTCTTATTGTCTTCTTGTTCACAGCACCTAAAATGTTCTCTTCTGCTGTTTAATAGAGGCTTTCTATCCCACACAAACCACATGAAAATTAAGTAGTGTTATTAAGGCTAAAAGGTTACATCCACTATTTGGCCTCCCTGGTTTGTTTAAACTTACAACATAACATTAAATCCATTCCATTTGCATGATTTGCAAAGCTTAACCTCAAAATCTGACTGCTTACTTTTTCAGGAATAAAACTGTATGTACTTCAAAGAGGTTATCCTATGTCTTTATCTTCACTATCAAATAATTGGATATTTAGGGCAGGTTGAATGAGACAGTGAGGAAATTAATGTATGCTAAAGTGGAGGTGGAAGAAGGTTCAGCTGTGGCTATGGCTAAGCTAGCAAAATAGCTGGTTTGTGCTCAAATGCAGATATAGTTTCACCATCATTAAAATGTCTTACATGCCAAACAATATAAATTTCTCGCTGGAATAAGTGGTATGGTTAAATCAGTACAGCTGTGGATACATAAACCCTAAATGGCCCCAGTCCTAATAGGAAGAATCACCATTTTTCTTTCACAAAGAACAGTAATAAATCTGTCCAGTACAATAAACATTAAGCTGCTTTCAAGTAAACTCTTACTTTGGGTTATAACATAAATGTAAAATAAAGAGAAAGTGAATCTCAAGGTAACATCTGTCGAAGTTACCCAGGGCTAATCATGTCACGGAGTTCACTGACCTCCTGCTCTTTCTTTAACATCTCCATGGCTTCCCGAAACTTTCTTTCCTTCTCCTCTGTTTCAGCAATAGTGGCTTGGTTCTGCTCTTCATATGCCATGGCCACAACAGCCAGAATCAGGTTGACCAGATAAAATGAGCCCAGAAAGATAACCAGCATAAAAAAAAGCATGTAGATCTTCCCAGCAGATCTGAGAGTCTGTAAGAGCAAAATAAAAATCATTAACACTTGTTGACAATGTTTTTTGAAAGAAAAAAAAATTTTTTTAACTTAGATTTACAATATAATTGGATCCAGCCTTTGTTAATAGCTCAAACAGAAATGCTTTGATGAGAAATGACAACCATTTACAAGGAATTAATCCTCTCACCACAAATTTTTATACCTTGGTCAAAAATTACGTGCCTTGCAGTGATTTAATTTCTAAAAGAAGAATGCTTTCCTCCTTCATCAAATATCTCTGCTGGTTTTCTTTTAAAATAGACAATCTTACAATCAGTTGCAGTGAAAAACTCCCCCATCCAGCTCAATCTGTTTTTGTCCAGTGTGTAGTCACAATCCAAGTGGGATTTGTGCTGTATCCCTTCAGATACCTACACCCTGGGTTCTTTGCAGTTAGTGGGGACAAAAACATACTTTTAGGCTGCAACTCCTCTGAACATTTTTTAGACATCTACCTCAGGATAAGAAGAACCAAACCTTGGTTTCCATTAACTGTATTCCCTGGTTCTTCCCCAGATTTATTGTCATAACTGGAGTTTAGGGGAACAAGCTGAGTTTATATCTAACAGATATGTAACAGATATGTCCCATGGCCAGTGACTTCATGCTACTGATAGAAAGCAGTGTGATAGTATAAGGTCAAATAATAAAAGGGAGTGATGTTCATCCTTATTTGCCCTGACAGTTCCTGTCTTCCAGAGCTGTACATGAAGTTCTATGTCAAGTAAGTGAATACAGTTGTTTCAAGAATCTTCAATTTCATTGTTTTATATTTTCCTGAAGTGAAATTATGTAACTGGCTGTATGTGAAGCTGAAATCCCCCAAACCTTCAACAGCCTCTTCCTCAGTACCTTCAGAGTAGTTCCATCAGTAGTTCCATTATCCCTTGATTTCCTTATGATAATTTTCCAGTTTGGGCAATTTTGAGATGTAGCAATAAATCTTCAGTGGCTTCATGGACGGAGCATGTCATTCGGTACCAAGCAATCTCATGCAGTTCTTCAGAGTTTGAATAAATTTCAGGAAATGCATGGCAAAATGAACATTTACCCACAGACCACCTCACAAATGTGAATATAATTGATTCTGACTCTCTGTCTGTCCGTGAGGTGTTCATGAGGAAGAGCTTGCAGTAGGGAGAGCTGAAGTGTTCCAGCTAGTCTTGCCATTTGCTGAATTCCTGTTCATTACCATGCCTTGTAAAACCATATATGCCAAGTACAGAAGTGCTTCACTAGTCCTTTTTCGAGCTGGACTGAAAAGATTAGTTTGTGTTAAAACATCTGCCAAAAAATCATCAAGTGGTGATGTGGTGATCTTTCTTAAATGGTGAACTTCATTTAGACTCAGTTGGATTAGTCATTCAAAGTGTCTTTCTTTCAGTACCACTCTTCCCCAATTTCCCCAAACACCCAGCCTGATTTCTTTTGATATCATCACATTTAAGAAAATAAATTAATTGCAATAATCGACAGTCCTTCTCCAGAACACACACACACACAGAGAACACAGTTTACTTAATAACCAGCAATTCTTTCTTGCCTTTAATGATTGGATATGCCATTGTAACAAGATGATGTGCTTATTTATAATTTTTAACAGTAATAAAATAATTTCATACCTGTTGATAAAGACGCTCCCAACAATCCTGAGTCATAAGACGAAACAAAGAGAGAAAGGCCCAGCCAAAAGTATCAAAGCTTGTGTAACCATGGTCAGGATTTTCCCCAGCCTTCAGACATATATATCCCTCAGGGCATGTCCTGTGAAACACAAAATACAATCTATGAGATGCACCTTAGGTGGCTTCAATATGGAGAAACTAATTTCAAGGGAAACATATGGAATGCTCTCGGTTAAAACAACAATTCATAAATGGTAAATTCCTTCACTGGGTGAAAACACAAGAAACAGATGGATGCTACTTCATGTTACTGAAGGTCTTTGCAATCTTACTTTTCCTTTGAAAGGATAAACTGGAAAATAGTAACCGTAACATGAGCTGCAGTGGCAGATGATCACCTAGCACTTCACATATTTGGAATAAAATGGAATTAGGTGCCTAAACAGGACCTTAGTGCTTACGTATGATTTCTTTTGGCACTTATTTCTAATTAAGCATCATATACTTGGTGTCTCCTATTACAGTTGCAGGTAATACTGTGATGGTGAAACCTGCTTTTCTGGTTACATAGTCTGACACTGGCTGGAAACACCAGCCTGTGCCATCTGAGCACCTTCCTGATTGCTTACTGTGTCTGAGCTTACACTCACCCGCCGACAAAGATTAAATCTTTAATCTAAGAAACCCAGCCCTTTGTTCCACTCACCGCCACAGTCTGAGGTCATGACATTTTTTCTATTTCTGCCAGGAAAAAGCTTTCCTTGTGTGTCTTGTAGATTACCGTATTAAATTGCATGCAGATAGCATGAATTTCACTGGCTCTCATTAACCTCAGGGGCTCTTCACAAGTAATTTTCTAGCCCCATATGCCAGAAGAGATAAAGAATGCTCTCAGTGGTACTGTGTAAGTACTGAACTGCATCATCAAGTCAAACACAAGGTAGAAGAGATCCCAGGTCAATGTGCCATCCTCTCCCCCAGAACTATGTAATATGATTAATCAAAACCCCCACACCTCTTGCTTATCACAAGCTGCTCTCTAAATACAAGGTATGACCCATCAGGAACTGAAGACATAGAGTAATATACAAAGGATTACTTCTATATCCTAGGAAGAGATTATTAGATCAAGGATGTTGCCAGTGTCCTGGAGCCCTGTGGTATTTGGGAATTTGTTAGATGGGAAACATGCAACTATCTGGAAAAGAAGATCTTAGTAGAATGTGTAGTAACACCAGCTCTCCCTGTTCTCCTTGCCCTTCAGATAGAGATGAACCTGGTACAATTTAGTGCAAATTGTAGCTGACACAACCAGGGGTGGCTGGAACAAGAGGGATTGGGAAAGCACTTTGTCAGAGACCAGAGACATTGAGAGACATCAACTTCCAGGCAGTGTCATGAGATCAGAGCAATACTTTCTGTCCTGGCAGAGGCTGTGCTTGATGTTCTACCTGTCAGGTGGAGGAATCAAGGTTTTCTGATCTGCCTTGATGTACCATGATTATGGTAATATCCAACCATTTTAGACATGTCACCAGCCATGTAGAGAGTCTCCCATGTGTACATATTTTAGCTTTATTTTCTCCTGGCAAAATCCCCTAGAGTTTCTCAATCACTGCTATTTTTCACCAAAGCAGAATATTGCCACAAATTGAAATGCAAAACAGTAATATAAATAATGTGAAGTAATATTTAGAATTCCATTAAAAAATATTGACCCCTGAGAAAGCAGTATGTCTCAGTGTGAAAATCAGTGTTCTTTTCTTTAAAAAAATATAAATTTTATACTGATATAATTTACATTTTTACAGCACAGGATAGCAGCTTTGTATAGCAAATAGAGACAAGAATACATTGCTATAGGTTTTGAAGTTACACGAATCTATGATGTCTGCCACAAATATTAGACATTCAACAACACTTCAATAATCCTTATTTAATATCAGTAGTCAAGAACAAATTTTAAAGTAAATCTGCTTTGAACACTGATAAAAGGAGAGCTGAAGCTCTGCAAAATGTGTGCAGATCCTTGTTTATGGTAGTTTTCAGAAAAAGCAATAAAAAATGAACAGCTGATGTTTAATGAATTAAATGTAACACACAAGTGAGAGTATAATAAGTGACTCTGTCACCCTAGGTAGAGCCAAGTTAGCTTATCTCAGTTGAGAATTTAGATAATAACAACTATATCTCACAAAGAAAGAAAAAGAGAGTCACTTCCAATTTTTTCCCTGCCAGTCTAGAAATGTCTCCTTCTAGATCTTTCCTACTTAGACTCTCTATTTTTTCCTGATAAGAGCCACATTTAAATAAAAATTACAGTAACATTACTGAGTTAGGGTTAGAGTTAACAAAATGCAGAAATCTCAGCTTTTTTTCCTCCTAAAACATGCATATGCACACTGAATGTCTCTTGTACACACATGCCCTTTTTTGAGACATCCTTTTCACCAAATCTCCTCTCTCCCAAAGGCAGCGTTTGCTGTCGGTCTTTGCAGTAGAGACATGAGATTTCTGCCTCTGATCTGCTGCTGCAAACAGCTTTCATTGCCCATGACGAGCTGCTCACACTGTTCAAGAGCTCTGAGAAATGGATTCTCTGGGCTCTCCAGAAGGAAACCCTTTCCTGCTTGCCTGGGCTAAGACATTGTGTCTATACAGGACACAAAAATTTTTGTATGGCTCATTTTTTTTGCCATGAGAAAAGGGCTACAATCACAACTGTGCTTGGCTGGGAACTCAGTGATCAAGTCCAGAGATGGACAGCCCTTTCCTGAGACTCCCACAAAAGGCCAGTTCCAAGTGGCTCCATTGAACTGGTCTCCTTGTTCATATTTTAATATTATTGCTAATAGCTAAAACATCTGAATACAGCTGTGAGAAACTTGATGGTGGCTACTTTAATGGTGAACTTAAGCACAGGCAGGGCACTCATTTGGAAATTAAGTTTCATCTATAATAAAATCTTATGCAAAATGGAAATTTTGCCATTAATATCAATGAGAGAGTTTCCTCTTAACATCTTCACCTTTTTGAACAAAAGCCTGAAAATAAAGGTCATATTAGGAGTGTTGCAGTTGTATTTTCATAGGAATCTCTCGGCAAAGATTAAAGGCTACAAAGTCATTCACAGGTTCACTGACAGTGTTATTTTTCAGGGAAGCTGTTTTGATGCAGAAGAACACTCAAGAAACTATTCAAAGCACTTTACTAAAACTGCTTGGAAAGCTCTAGAACACGGGGATGTAACCCCTCTGACTGTGCAAATGAGAAATGGTACCTCACAGGAGTATTTTTCTGCTTATAATACAACTAGTATTTTTTCATTTTTCATTCTGTCTTTGTATGTCTTAAAAACCATTCCCAGTCACAGTAGACTGTTGGTGTGCACAGATCTGTCTGACTCCACAGTGAGTGTGCACATGTTATGGTTTAACCCCAAATGGCAACTAAGCTCCACACAGCTGCCCCAGTGGGATGGAGGAGAGAACTGGAAGCGTAACACTGAGAAATGTCATGGGTTGAGATAAAGACAGTTCAATAGGAGAAAAAGGAAGAAAAGATAATAATGGTAATATTAATATTGATAACTATAATAATAAAATAATTAGAATATACAAGTAATGCACAATGCAATTGATCACCCCTTGCTGACTGATGTCCAGCCAGTTCCCAAGCACGGCTCCCCAAAGACATCTTTCCCTCCAGTTTATATACTGAGCATGACTTCTGATGGTATGGAACATCATTTGGCCAGGTGGAGTCATCTGTCCTGGCTGTATCCCCTCCCAGCTTCTTGTACCCCCCAAACTCCTCAGTGGCAGAGCACGAGAAGCTGAAAAGTCTTTCACTGAGTAGAAACACTACTTAGCAACAACTGAAAACATCAGTGTGTTATCAACATCATTCCCATCCTAAATCCAAAACACAGCACTGTACTAGCTACTAGGAAGAAAATTAACTCTATCCCAGCTGAAACCAGGAAAAAACACTTCTCCAATATTATGTTCCATTTTAAGAGCATTAAAACAAGGTGCTACAGCATGAAAAGCATGAATCCCAGCTCAAAAAAATGAAATGTTAATGCTAGTTTACATCCTTCTTATGGCAACTAGACACTTGAGACAAAATATCCTACTTGTCAACTCCTTATTCTTGCTCACCCTCTTTCATAGCCAACAGAAGTGATAACCCACAGGGTATGGGAACACGTTAAAAACACTGAGAGGAAAACAAAATACTGTTTCCCAGAAAAACACTACAGGAATTTAGGTGTAAGACTCTTACATGAGAATATTATTCTGCAACTGACACCATTTCCTCTGAGGATCTTTTTTAAGGAGTCTCAAGATTTTACTGAACCATCTTTGATGTATAATATTAAGCCTACCCCTCTGGATTTTTTAACAAACTCTTTAGCTTCTTTTACCTCAGGGAAGCATTTCAGAGGATTGTGCTCTCCTCTGATGCACAGAGATGGGCAATGACAACAAGCTACATAACTATACCATCCTCCACAGGAACGTCACAGGATGTTGTTCAATTGATCACAATAAAATTAGTGTCATTGATTCAGAAAAGTTAAAAGCAGCAGCCTACCTACCTATCCATCAGGCTGTAATCACCATTGTAAGCTGGCATTGGTACAGGAAATGAAAGGACATAAGAAACAGCTTTGGTTTAAATAACACAGGCTGGGAATGCCAGGGAGTTGTAGCTGAGGGGCATAATTACAAAATGCTCTGTCTCAAGAGTTTAATCTAGGCAAGCCAAGCAACCTTCTGATCCAGGCTGTAGTGGCCGATAGGGTTGGGCAATAAAAGAAGATTTGTAAAACAACCATGCACTGGATTGTAACATTCAGACCCTGAAAATACAGGGAAGGTTGTCCATGTGCTACCAGGAATCAGCATCAAATGGCTGCTCACATCAGCTCCAACCTCTGAGAGGGGAAGGCTGCACTTCCCTTGGGTTTAGGTTGCAAAGGGACACTGGCTTGCTGCACCAAATTTTTCACTAAAAAGCATAATAAGAGAAAAAACACATACCACAGACACAGCAAAAATAAATTAAAAAAAAATACCCAAACAAATGTATTTTGATAAGGGTCCCTTAGTGTTCCTGCTTATGTCACAGCCTAAGCTTCATAATGCAGAAGTCAAGCTGAAAAGTTTATAGCTGATGTATTTGACACATGGCTAATTCCAGGGGAATGGAAACCGCCCTGGTGGTTGGAAATGGAAATCCCATGGTGGGGTCTCAAAACCCAGCGGGCTTGGAAGGACAGATAATGCCCGGGGCCTCCATGACTTGTTGATGTGCACAGCAGAGGCTTCCTCAGCCTCTTCCTGCTCAAGTCATCAGGCCACAAAAGAGAGGCTTAGACTTCCTTTAGGCCACAGACCTGAGTACTTTTCTCTGCACTTTCCTTGTTTTCTCCTTTACCTTGACTTTGAGGGAGGAGACCAGCAGCCAAACCAGGAATGCATGCTGGGCAGTGGCTGTGGGGAACAAAGTTGGACTTACATATGCTCTTACCTGACAAGATAAAACTAACCACTCTGAAATAGGACAATATCTTAAAGTATGGATGTTGTAAGAGGAACTGGGAATACAGGAAAAAGGGGCCAAAAAGCAGCAGCACCCCAACCGAAGCCACTGCTGTCAGCAGGTGCTTGGTGTGTCTGAAAGTCACAGGATGCTCTTCTTTCCCTGCTCTTTTTTGTTTGTAATATTAAAGACTAATCATGTTAGATAGTCTGACTTACAGCTCTCCACTAATTATCATCTAAAAGCCAAAATCTGACTTAGAGTGCAGCCTCCAGCAACTCTCACTCCAAGTATCTAAGTGGTCAGAGAGAATTTGAAGGGCATTTTTAAAAGGCTAGGGGTGCCAGTTGTTTGGAATGATAGAATTGCAAGCAAATTCAACTAAATCATGCAGGAAAAATGAAAAAAAAATCTGATGACGAAGAAGAGAAGAAAAGCTCAGAACAAAGAGCAACATCAACCAGGAGTTGAAACTGGAGGAGAAAGGGGAAGAAGGTTCCCATGGGCAGGCTTGCTCATAGGCTCAGAGCACCCACTGACCTGTGCATGCTGCTGACTTGTGTCCAGGAAGAGTTTCTGCCTCCCCCACTGGCTACTTGCTCAGGCAGATGGAAACACAGTGATTTCAGCCTGAGACATCAGACCCCTCCATGCAGGCACACAAGGAGCGAGAGGAAGAACTCCCTCTGCTGCAATGTGGCTTTTTTAGACTTCATACTGTAGCAAGAAAAGCCAGCTCTTACTCCTTCTGACCCTATCCAGTGGTCAGACACCAGATCTTCTGTATAACCCATTAAACAAAATGTAAGGCAATAATTTATCATCATAAACATAATAGTAGATTACTGTCTAATGAAGACTGTAGCCTCTAGTAAGTCTGCTTCTCTCATGTGGCTGATGAGCTTATTACAGCTCTGACTAAGAGGTAATATTACCCCTCCTTAAGAATTGAGTGGATTTGGATTTAATCCCTACTGCTGCTGTTTGACCAGAGACAGGATCCTCCAAATACACTCCTGATCCCTAGGAATGGGGACTCTTGTTGTTGTCCCTACACTTTTATAATACCTCAAGTTATGGCCATGGCCCCTGCAGCACCTTTGAGGTGTCGTATTTGCTTTTTTTTTTCCACATACTCCAGTGAGAGGCTTTCTCACCATGGGCAAACCATTCTCATTCTGCTGTCACTGTAACCAAGACAGAGTAGATGGAAAAGCTTGTGTGATTTACATCAGAACCTAGTTAAATTCGTTTAAGATGTGCTGTATAGCCTGAAGGCTTGAAATAAATTCACTAGTATTGCTTGATAATCTGGAGTGTAATTATGTTTTTAACTCTAGTAATTTGAAAAACACATTTAATTCTTTTCAAAATACCCTTGCTTTGGTGACATCTGAAGAGGAGACATTTGGAAACTGTCCCCCTTCTCACTCAAGAAACCTTTACAGCCTCTCCTGCCTGTCAGCCCATTATACTCCATCAGACTGCATTTGGTGAGGGTTATAAATGCTCTCACTAGGTGCATGCCAAAGCTCTCAGTATCCCATTCCCTGTGATGGAGCCATTCACACAGTAAGTTAAACACTAGCAGACCATGACCTGCCTTGCAACTGCTGGTTTCTCCTGAACTTATGTGTTTCTGGTACCCCCAGGGGTGTATATGTGCAACTAAGACACCTGAGCACTGTCTTCACCCCACTCATCCATGGACTGCACCTCTGAAATGCCAAACCTCCATGCCCAGGGGGCTCTTCTCACCCTACTTGTCCAGTAGCCAACAAAACACAGCCTGAATTTGGGGCCTTCTTATATTAAGAAAACAAATAACAACAACAACAATAATACAGATTTAAATTCAGGCAACTCAGAGCTGCAATGGTCCTAATTGCCAGCAACAGAATAACAGAATCAACTGGGTGCACTATCCTCTGGTACAGCTTCCCAGGTTCCACTGCAGTTGGGGAACTACTGCATGGTTTTTGACATGTTCTGGCAGATATACACATTTTTCCAGGCCCTCTGCTTGCCAAGGTCTGGGTGAGAGCTGCAGCAGCATTGTTGGAAGCACCTGACAGCAGCACTGCTCCTCAGTTTTAACTCTACCCTCCTCTACCCTCGAGGGGTGTGATAAGCCTTTACAAGAGACTTTAAGTCACTGTATGGATGATGCACAAGTGCAAAGGAATGTTGCTACAGCTCAGAGAGACCAAAGTGCTGCATCACTGTATGAGTATGGTGACAGTACTGTGGTGTGGGAACCTACCACAAAAACACTGCTTTTGGTACTTATGGAGACTATGGAAAAAGCATCTGATGCAGTTTTATGTGTAGATATTAATTACTTAAATAAAATGCCAGAATACAAAAGAAATAAAAGGGGTTTTTTCTGATAATATCTTAGAAAGAGTTAGGACTGACACAAAAACTTTGAGAAGCACTACACCACATGGTCATTCCTTCATCCCTTAAATGCAATAAGCTCAGTGACAGAATTTACCAAACAACAGAGATTTTTTCCTTGCAGTGTACATTATTTTAACATATCCCGTTAAGAAATATCAAGGTCATAGTGAGAATAAAGGTAGCTAAAGTTTCTATAGCAACAGTTACTAGGATGCAGTTGCCAAAGGTGCCTTCTTGTTGTTCCTGAAGTAGCTTTACTGCCTGCTTTTCCTTCCTGTTCACTAGTCTTTTTGGTAATATCAGTACAGACACAATGCAAATGTGCTTTCATTGTCAGTATGATCTTGTAGAATATTCCTGCCCATGAGCTGAACACACAGGACATATCATGTGTAAGGGAAAAAAAAATTAAGCAGTCTGACCTTGATATCCAAAGGGGACACAACTGACTTAAAACATGTACACTTTTCTGAAAAGGCAGCTCTCTGTGGTAGTTCCAAGTGAAAAAGTGAAAAGAACAAATTTAAGTTTCTCTTTTGTGTCTGTTTGTTTACTCTGTACATTGAGAGCATCCTGTTTCTTTCTCCTAATGGACAAATTTCCTTGCTCTTTTTGTTGCTCAACCAAACCTTCAGGCAGAAGGAGAAAAAAAAGTCTAAGCACAGCAGAAAAATGTCTTTGTGAAAGAACAACAGGATAAAAGTGGAAATGCTTTAGAGCTGAAATGTATCTTCCTTTCTCACAGACAGATAATTCCAAGCTGCTGTAGCCCCTACAAGTCTTTGCTCTGCAGGGAAGCAGGAGACTCTGCAGTACTGGTCACCTCATCAAAGGGAGTGGTTAATAGTCATGAAGAACAAGCCAACATGTCAACATGACCAGGATGGTGCAGCCTGACATGGATCAGTTCCCACAGCTCACCCACTGGGAATCTGGTCTGATGATGGAAACAGGGCCATGCTTGGTAGAGGAACTGCTGGTGTGCTCTAGCAGGATACCTTGTTGGATCTGAAGGCTGGCTCCACCTTATCTTCTCCTTAGACCTCTTGGAGACTCCCTCACTTCTTGCCTGGTGTTGCCTATGTCCCATTGCTGGGTTTTGCCCTTGTTGTAGGTCTGAGCACACTCTAAAGCATCCTGTCCAACTGCCCTTCCTTTCCCAGGCCTTCACTTTGACACTATCACCACCAATACTCATCTGTGGATGTGTGGCAATTTTGCACTCAAGGACCACTTCCACAGACACCTTCAAAAGGCCCATGTGACTGGTTGTAGGCAGTGTATGATGGTGCCTGCTGTCACCTGCTGTCCTGTAGCCTTTGCAAATCATGGTCCACTTGACACTGAGACTGGATTTCACTAAAGTTAGATCACTTTCTACCTTCTGCTTCTAAGATCTTCCAAATAATTGACCATTATACCAGCTCTTTACTGGACCTTCCTTGGGGCTAAAACAAGATCTTCAAAATTAAATTGAAAAGCAAATTTACAGAGTTTGTAATCCCCTTGAAAATCAGACTATCTGAGCTTTTTCCATTTATTTTAAACAAAGCAAATAAAAGAAGCTGAAAATGTATAGAGAAACAACTTGAGTATATCCCAATGCAACCACATCCAAAAGAACAACCAAATTTAACATCGAAACACATGTAGAAACATGAACAATTCTGAAAATACACTACATTTATTTTTTTTGTTAAGAGAGCATTGCTGGCAGCACTGCTTCCAGTGTCTGAAAATCTGACACACATCTCAGAGCAGAGGATTTTTCCACTAGTGTAGTTCTCCGAATGTGGTTGTGAAACACCAAGCATGTCACTAGTGTTGACTTTGAACCAAACAACACCTTCGACCACAATCATTTGATTTTCTCTCTTCTCCAAACATTGCTTCTTATTTCCATTGTACTCTTTTTCTTCTAAGTGCAAAGGAAATTCTTGCAGTACATCAAGGAGAAAATGCAGTTGGATAAGCAAAATAAAAAACAACAGAAATGTTCTATTTGATTAAATGAAGAAAAATCAAATTTCAGGTGTCAAGAACATTTCTGAGGCATCAGATGGGAAACCCCACAGACAGATTAGCCATTGTGCACCTAAGAAATACGCCACCTCCCAAATCTTCCTGCCAAGTCTTTGAAGCATAGTTTTAAAAGTAGATTCTTGAGGCTGCTTGAGCATATCTAAAAATGTAAATAAACAGTATTTTCTTGCATCTGCCAGGTCAAGTACTAGAGACATGTTTTCTCCTGCTGAGTGACATACATCTATTCAAATCTCTTCTGAACTAGAATCAATATTAGCTAGATCCATTACCTCCTGCTTTATTGGCAGCTTGGGTGCTTGTTCAGAAAACAGTCCTTCCTAGTAATGTAATAAAGCCCCCACCTTGGAGATAATTATGTTGTCTGTGATATAGAATCCACTGATGATCATTTCCCTGCTGATTTTGGCTTGCTACTCCAGTTCAGGTTGCAGTCTCCATCACTACGTGCTCTTACATTAGACCATCTGAGTCTCATCACCTAATAATTGCCATAGCAGATTTATTTAGATATTTATTTTTTGCTCTTCTATAATAACTGCAACCGGCCAAACCTCAGAGTGTCATTAACATGCTTTTAAAAATGCACTAAAGTGGCTTTATCAATTACCTTGAGATTTAATATCCTGGCCACAACACAGATATCCCTCACTCTAACAACAAATCCTTCCAGGAGCACACACACAACACTGCCTTCCTTGTGTTTTCTTTGAGTCCTCAGTGAACCCCAGACACAGACGAATTCAGGCTTCAAACTGGGAGCAGAAGCAAGATCCACAAATTCTAGAAACAGTCGGATATGGCATTAACAGCTCTCTTTCCTCAGCACACTTTCCTGATGCCTTGACAGGTTCCCAACGTAAGCACCTTCACTTGTCATCAATTTCATTGCTAACAAATGAAGGAACCACAACCTGATGCACCTACTTCCTTTTAACTCCCCTGCCCTGATCCTGGGGTGCAACTTGTCCCAGAAGATCCCATGCAGATTTTGTTTTACTATTGAATGCACTTGCTCTTGGCTTTGATCATTGAAGGGTGAGAGAAAATCACTCCTCTCTGTCATATGTGTCAGCCTGTAAACAATTGTCTCTCTGTCCTAACAGGTGGGAATACATGACTTTGCACATCCCCTGGGGCCTTAGGATCATCTTTCTGATTATATTCATGTCTTTAAACAACAGGAGTGGATTACTGGCCATAACCCTGTGCAGTGTATAGCAGAGGACAAAATACTTGCTAGTCTTGAGCTAAAAAAAAATGTTATAAGCAGGAATACTTATTCCCCAGTTTTAGGCATTTAAAGCCAAACCTTACCCAGTGGTATTAAATACTTAACTAAAACAGCAAGAGGCTGAAGAAGAAAGAGCTGAGGCATAAAGGGAAAGTGAGTTTCTCTTAATGTCACAAGCACTGACAGTTTTGATGTATTTATTAAAACAAGTACAAGGACACTCAGTGTGGGGACGGAATTTTCTTCTTGTACTCAAGAGCTGCAAGTTCTCCCCTGGTTGTTTCAGGCTGTTTCAGCCTGTTTCAGGCTGTGAATCTCTTGTGAGCATAGTCCCTCCATCAGAGGTTTTCTCTAATTGTGGCTTTTTGCTGCAATTTATTGACTTTCTAGAGAAGAAAATAAGGGCAGTTTTGCTCATATGCCTCGATAGAACCTAACTCTTAAATCCATACAGGCTACCAAAATATAAATACTCCATGGATATTGGATTGATATTTAACTTCCCACCACTCGAGCAACTCCAAAGTAGTAGTTTCTAAACTATGCTTCAGAAATACTTATAATCTAATCAACTCTTTCAACATTGCTCATGACCTCAGCAGCTTTCCACCACCACGGTTCAGGTCATCAATGTATATTTCATGACATGCTAAATATTTTACTCTGCAGAACACTTTCTTCTCAATATTTTTGCCTACTTGTTCACAAAGGCTGAAGTTCACCGGCATACGTAGATTGCCAAATCCTGGGATTCCTGGGAAACATCCCAGTAGTCTTGGATTTCTGCCTGAGACTAGATAAATGCAATGTATTACAATCAACAAAGGACTTAATTAATGGATGCTGACGTTGTACCTTCTGCTGAACAAAGGGGAAAGCATGGCTGTCTGCCCAAGGAGCTACAGTCTAACTTAGGCTGGCAATACAGATCAGCCACACAACACCTGCAGAGGGAAGGCTTACACTGAGCTTTCCCTTTGTCTTATGTAAATACAGATACAGACAGTGGCAGCAGAAAGCAAAACGTCTCTCCCCAGAACCCCAGGGCTTTTCTTGCCTTCTTGTCAAAAAGCAAGTTCAGATTTTATCTTCCCTTCATCTTCCTGCTGTGTCCCTGCACACACATGCCTTTTTTCTCATTTAGCTCTCGCTATGTTAAACCCTTTTTCTTTTTTTTTTGCAGTCTTCCACATTTAGTTCTACCACCTCAAAACGCAATTCCCTGCAAAAGTAGATCATCTTATCTCCTCCCCTCACTCAGCCTTGATCACCCATGTCCCTAGTTCAAACACTCTCACATTTGGTTCAAATGCTCTCAAATATTTGGCTCATTCATCCCACCACTCCAAGGTATTTTCTTCCTTTTCCTACACATCCTAACACCCTATAATCTTTGCATGGTTTATAATCTCCTCTGACTACAAAAGTTCCCATCTTTCTCCATCCTGTCTGAACTCTTCCATTTCCATCAAGATCATGAGAACCTGTCAAACACAATCACACGCTCTGACAGTGTGCTTAGACCCTGAGGACTGGATGCAGGAGGAACCATTAGCATCCACAGATGGCAGGGATATGAATAAAGCCCTTTATGCAGAATATATTATCATACCACAGGATTTCTTCACTGTCTATACAATAAGAAAAGTAAACGCACGTACTGTACAAACATATCATATACAAATGTAGATCACAACTCAAGACCTGAGTACTTTGCCACCTCCAAAACATGTTCTTTTGGGGACAAGCATTTGTTGATTTGTTTATCTTTCTTTGCCAAAAGCCAGGGATTCATCATAAGTCCAAACCCCTCTAGCTTTTCTGTTTCCATTCCTGTTTCATTTCCTTTAAAATACTCTCCACTCAGCAGAAGTGTTACTTAGCTTTCACTATTTTTTTACTGAGAAGTTTAAGTGTATTGAAGGAAAACTGTAATAAGGCCCCTAAAGATTTTAGACCTGAAAAGTGACACATACAAACTTCTCCTCCCTGCAGTTCAGAAAATTATATTTCTATGTACAATATTGTCATTATCCAATCTCCTATTATGCCTGACACAAGCAAGTTGAAATATCTACTTCATTCTGGTGAGAGGTGGACAGAACAAAAGTAAACTGTAGCAAGAATAATAATAAAAAGCCCCAGCAACAAACCCAAACAGAAGAGACGTTTAAAGTACTTACCCAGCGTCAGTGCTATTGCCACACAGTAACACATCTTTTGTACCATTTTTTATGAAATAGTTCACTGCAACAAAAATGGAGAAATGTTTTTTAAATAAACACATTCTGTGAATGATAACATTCAAAAATATCATCCATCAACCAGCATATTGAATCGGAACAGTAACTGGGAGATGAATGGCACCCTTTTTCTCTGTTTTGCTAATTTTAACTTCTATAAATTGTAAAAACAAATACATTTTGAAAATCTCTTTCAGCACTTGCTGTTTGTATTCCAGATCTGACCAGCTGAGTAAGGTGGCAATGGGGTGTGGGCAGTATCTGTAGGAAATGTTATCTAGACATGTCCCTGGCTGTTCTAACCAAGAACATTGCTACTGAATTCCATAAATGTAATGAACCAAGCCATATGTTTGCCTGTAACTTTTAGTCTCTACACTAATGATGCACATATTAGCTGAAGGTTGTGATAGAAATTCCTGACTCATAGGTTAAAAATGTAACCAGCTATAAGTCAGAATGTAATAATACTAACAAAGCAGCCCACTCCCTCAGTCTGGTGGATTTTGCTCTGCATAGAAAACACAGAGTACAAAGCAAAAGAAACAAAAATGCACCCTGTTAAAGATCAAACAAACAAGGAAGTATTCATAAAGACAAATATTTATCAATGTAGTCATCTGTAATGGCAATGGAGAGAGACAGACACCTCTAGAGGGAAACTCAGAGGAGCAAGCTAAATTTAAGTGCTGTGGATCATTCCCTGGTTGACTATTAATAAGGCTTAAGGAAATTAACATCTCCAGGCTAATGAGAGATTTTGCATACACACTGTCTCTTCTATCCCCAGCCAACCAAGTCTAATATTCAGAGAAACAGAACAGGAGGCCAACTTCTTCTCAAAAGAATGAGCAAAATCGGAGTTCCAAGAGAGAGTGTGAAGAAAAAGAGATGTTCGAAGAAGGATCTCTAAAACCTGAATGGTGGTATGGAAAAACAGATAAAAGCATTAATCTAGAAACATAATAAATGCAAAACATAGGCTTGCAGCTGACTGACAAAGGGTAGATAATTTGATGTGCTTTGCTGCAGCAGAGGATGTTATCCTCTCTTGACATGAGACATGATGGTGGCAGCCTTACACAGCAAGTCTTTGTGAGCAGAGGGGCCTCTGCAGATGATGCTCAGAACAGGTTCTCCATTCTAGGCTAACCCTCTGTTGTGAAATGTTTTAAAAATCTAGAGTGACAGCTTATCCAGGCAGGGTATGCAAAGAATGCTCAATGGCTCAACCACTGAACAGATGTGCTGTGGCTTTCTCAGTGAGCTGTGAGCAGTGGAAAAGCCCTGCTCTGCTCCATGCCAAGAGGGAATTACTGTCCATGAGCTTGTGGTAACGAGGGCACGTGATGTTGTTCACAAGTTATCGGAGAATATACCCTGCTCAGATGGTACGTTTTTCCACTTTGTCTTACACAAGGGCTTTTGATGGAAACACCTTGTCTGACAGCAACATCCAGGAATTTCATGTTGTTGAGGACTGGTGATCAGTGACCACAGAAAGAAGAAGGATGCCATGTCTGCATTGCCTTTCACCTTCCACTTCTCAGAACAGGTGGTACCTTATTTGGGATACAGTTAGTGACACAAACACACCAGATTATTTTCTCTTTGAACTACCTGATCTTTAATGTCCCTTCCAACAGAAATCATTCTATGGTTCTATGATTTGAGATTTGATTGAAGTTCTAGAGCATTGTGTTGATTGAAGACCAAACCAACACCTTGTGGTCAGCCACAATACAAGATAATAACAGAATCGGAGCACACGAGTGAGGAGCACAAGGAGACCCTGTGTGCAAACAAGAAATTTGAATGCTCGAGAACAGACTAAATTCTGTTGCCTGGTGTTGATTCAAACATTTATATTTCTAAAATAAGCAATGAGGTAGGTGCTACAAAATTCAGGCTGAGGAACTGGTGCATAGGTGTTGCTGGAAGGGGGTAATTTCATCACAGGGTCTGCAACTGTGCAAGGGAGCATCATGACCAATGCCAAACCTCAGGCTGAGGAAGAGCTGAGCTCCTGATTCCCTGATAAATGAAGGGGGGATTACAGCATTATACCCAAGGAGACAAATTGCTGTACAATCAAAAATGTGCACAACAATCAATTTGTCTTTCAAAGCATGTTGGTTTGGATTTCAATCAAGCCTGCTGGGCAATCAGAGGTCTGCAAGAAGAAAACAGTATTCATTCCTGCTTTTAAGAACAAACCACCTGGGTATCATATTAACCCATGGCCTCAGCTTTCCATCAGTTAACTCTATCAGCAAAGAACAAGAAACTCCTTTTTCATGTAGAGTAGGATTTTCTCTCTGAAATGCAGACTGCTCAAACTGATCAACACCAACTGAAAACACAATGACTTTTTCATTGTTTTGGAAGATGGCAATTAGTTTTTGGGTTTTTTTCAGTTTTTTAAACAAAAAATTTCAGCAAGTAGGTGGGAAATGAAATAGGAAAACAGATATGGAAAATAAAACTGACACTCTCAATTTTAGGTGTCTGGGGTTTTTTTTAATTTTTAAAGTAAAATCAAGACAAAACAATAATTTTTTACACACAGGTGTGTGTTCATAAACTGTATGCAACATGCCATTCTTTTCAAAAGAGATGTTATTTTTTTTCTACCAGCTTTACTAAAAATGTAGATGTCACAGTCACAGGGCATACATTGCCTTTTAGAAACTTTTCTATAGCAATTTCCAGAGTAAGGTAACTATTTAGTCACATTAAAAATAATTTAAAAATGGTCTGAAGAAAAAGATCTTTCTAAATTCCATGCTCTGCCTCCTACATTTCTCACTGACACAGCACTGATCCTGGGTTTAAAATCACTATATGCAAGTAGTGAGGAAATACACAAATTCCTCTCAACTATTCTTTTAACATCTTCCTTCCAAAGTCAGTTCCTCAAGTTCTTCATCATCTTGGCTGTTTCATTCTACACATTTTCTGACTTCTCAATATCTTCCAGGTTTCTGCATTGCTCCCTTCCACATCAGGTGATTCTAAGAGAGCAAACATTCACAATGTCTCCACTTGTCAAATTAACCAAAAAAAAACCCACAAAAGGCAAACTTCCTCAAAAGAATAATTTAGTCCAGGTCAAAAATATGCTTCAGCTTGTGCCTTCCACACTTATACCCCCAGTGGAGCAGAAAGCCAGTAGGGTACATAGACTGCAGGGTAGAAACGTACCTCATTTCTGTGCAAAAGAAAGGAAAATTCTCTAGTTAAGAAAAATATAAAAGGTTAGAATCAGCTTAGAAAACAGTTTCTTGCCTCCAGCTTCAGTTCTTCCTTCGAAGGTCCAACTGAAATGTTATGTTGGCTCATCTTACAGCAAACTAATTCCAATATAAAAAACCCCCACAACCCTATATATTATCGCACTTGCATAAAGAGCAACATTCAAATATCATTAGTCACTGCTCAGAGAGGAGTCCTCTGGCTGACTTTCTGACAAAAACTTCAGAGAGGTGTCTGTTATCTCAGACTATTTATTGCAGCCACACTGGTGCTCGCTGGTTGGAGACTTTCTCCCTGTGCTATGGCTGGCACAAAGCACTGGCAGCCACCAAACGTCCTGATTCCAAATTTAAAATGCAATTCAGAAAGCCCCATCACCTTACGGTTGTGATATGTGACACAGGGACAAAATAGATAACACCCCCTCCTCACCCTTTCTCCCACTGGTGCACATACACTGTACCTCCTGGTAATGCATAATAATTAAAACGAATCCTTGCTGCTTTGCTGTGTGCATATTGTGTCACACACAGTGAAGCCTCTAATAAATGAAATTGAGTTTGAAGACAAAAAACATGCCTCACAAAAGCGATGGAACAGGCTGTATTAAGGGTATTATTAGGGAGGAATGCTTGGGAACAAATGGCACTGACAGTTCCACCCTGCTAACAGGGGTTGCAAATAATTATAATAATCAGTTACTCTCCTGTTGCTCAGACCATGACAGGGGATCTGGCTCTCCTTTGCTGTCCACTGACACTCTGGTGGGTTTCACCAGCTCTTGGGTTCTCTCCTCTCCTTCCTTGCCGTCCTTCCCTCCCTCTTCGCCTGGGAACTCCTGGCCCAGCTCTCTCGTGTCTCCTTACCCCATAACTGTGTGGGAGGATGTTTTCAAAACTTCAGTTCAAAAGGAACAGGAGGAGCTATGGTGAGGATGATTGAGTGGGTAGAAGGGGCAGAGATCAAGAGGACAACTTTATATATAGCATTGGCTACACATGACTTTAGGGTAAACACAGCCTTGAATTTTGGGCATAAGCTATCCTGCAAGAGATGTGGAGGGGCTGGGAGGAGGTAGTAGAAAACCATACAACCTGGTGCTGGGAGGAAAGTGGTCTCCTTCAGCTTGAGTGTCTCTGGTAGGCTCCTGTTAGTGCTTCTCCCCATGCCTGAGACAAGCCAGTGAAGCAATTTCCCAGCCAAGCTCAGCAGTCATTGTAGCACAGAAATCATCTCCAATTTTGACAGTACAGCTTTTTCCCTCTTTGAGAAAACCACTAAAACTATCAATCAGGCCCTCTGCTAGATGGCTCCCGTGCACTAGGAAGAGGCTCTGAAAGCCTCAAAGATCCACAGTACCTGTTTTGTGCTGCCTGCATGGTCTGAGGGAACAAAAAGCACAACAGGAGCAAAGAAAAAGCACATCAGGAGCTTTTGGAGGCATGCACTAGAGGAGAGAAGAGAATTTAGATGGTGTCAAATTGGCTTGGGGACCTTGCCAAGTCCATGAGCATCCCCAGGAAGACAAGACAGGAGACAATGACTAGCAATAAACACACTTGCAGGCTTTTAAACATCTTCAGATAACCTTCTTCCCTGCCTCTGTGTCTGACCAGTGACACGGACCCACGCTCTTAGGACTGCAGGGTGCATAGCACATAACTAAAAGCATATTTTGTACCACTTGTTTAGACATATGCTTTACATGAATAGGCAGCAAAGTGCTGAAGTGTGCTCTCTGAAGTTTTGTAGAGGTTTTGTGGGGGTTTTTTTTATGTTTCACACAAAAGAATTAAAAGTGAAAGATGCTGCAAGGGTAGAATGCGTTTGTGATTACAGACAAATGACAGAAAAATAGAAAAAATACTCTTACTTATCTTTCTGTGATAAAGAAAACAAATTAATTGGATAAAAAAAAGACTCAGAGATAGAAAGCATAGCTTAAGATGAAAAGTCAATGTGCAGTATCTCTGAAGGCTAACAGAGGGCTGCACCTGCACTCCTTTGTTACGTTTATAAGTAGAAAGTGAGTATAGAGGTGGCAATGTCTATTATATACATATTTTCCAGGTAAATAAAGCCTGAGACCAAGACTGAATGAGGAATACTAGAGAGATTTATTCCACTGAAAAAAAAAAAGTAGAGAAATGCAAAGTGGGATATTAAGTTGTCAGAAAGTGAAGTAAAGCAGAAGGAGAAAATCTCATCTACCCATAATCTTGTCAGGTCTTGAATTCTCTGTATAAGTTCAGGTAAGAGAGGTGGAATTTTTTTTTAGGGATTCTTACTCAACAGTTTTATATAATATAAAGCTGTGATCAAATTAAATTGTAATATTGGGATACAGGAAGATCAGGATGGAATATTATATAGGAAACAACTGATAAACAGTGTCTTGTTTCAACTAATTCTGTTTAATATCTTTATCAGTGATCTGGACAAAGGGGACCAAGTGCACCCTCGGTTTGCAGATGACACCAATTTGGGTGGGAAAGTTGATCTGCTGGAGGGTGGGAAGGCTCTGCAGAGGGATCTGACAGGTTGGATCACTGGGACCAAGGACAACTGTATGAGGCTCAACAAGGTCATGTGTCAGGTCCTGCATTTGGGTCACAACAACCCCAGGCAGCACCACAGGTTGGGGGCAGAGTGGCTGGAAATCTGCCTGGAGGGAAAGGACCTGGGGGTGCTGGTCAGCAGCAGCTGAACCTGAACCTAAATGACTCTGATCCAGAAGACAGTCCACAACATTGCTTTCAATAGGGTAACTGCTGGACTGGAAAGTATGGAGAATCAGGTAGTGAGAATGACTGGGAAAAGTTTACGAAGAGCAGCAATTGAAAACATGCTCATCTTTTATCTTAGAAAAAGGGTGACTATTACAGTAAAAAATAGCATGTATTCTGGAAAAGAACGGGGAGCTTTGTGTCCTTCCAGTGGCAGAATGTGAAAAATGTTTTTCGCCCTAAGAAAATGGAGGGGGAGAAAAAAGAGAGGAATTTTCAATACTATAGATAAAGGAAAAATTTTTCACTACACTTCCCATTTGAACTGCTGAAATTACTGCCACAGGCTGCCCCTGTAGCCCAAACATTCAAAGGGAGATTTGTTGCTTATGTAGATAAAGGTATCCTGAGTTATGATGGCTAATGTTAATTAAAAAAATAGAAAAATATCTATATTTTGAGCTCTATTAATTTTTTCTGGAGCATGTGGGGCTCTTCAGTGCCAGAGAGAGATGAAGCTATAGGTACAACAAGGCCAGACTGAGCCTGGGAATTCCCATATTTTATCTCCACCTTACTGAGGGGAATTCAGCACAGATGAAAAGTACCAGGGGAAAATATTTCTTTACTTCTTCCTTAAAACCAGTGCAATAAGAGAAAGCAGAAATTCAAGTTGTTCTCTGCTGGTGGTCTCACAGTGTGCCTGGGCTGAGTATTCAGAGTTTAAAGAGGAAGCTGCCTCTTGCCTTTGCAAGGCACATTATTGCTGAGCCTGGAGCAAGGAACAGTCCATGGACAGGCTCCAGTGGGCAAAACCAAAGTTCTTTCAAGTGCACATCACTGTACGAGTCAAGCAGTATATTCATTTGGTAGTTTATGAACCATTTGAAGGTACAGGGTCAGTCTGAATGTTTCATGGCAAATCTTCCCTTTAATAGATCTCTCCTTTCTGTGAGCAGAGGTGAGAACAAAAGAAGTGTACCCAAGGTACAAATCCTCCTGTTTTACAAACTGTTCCAAGAACTTAATCTTTCACCATGAGGCCAAAAAAATCTTACCGAATGGTCAGGAAGAGACTTTATTGGATTCAACATCACCAATTCCTGTTTTTCTGATCCTTGCCCTTCTGCCAGGGCTTTCTTTTTCTATTTATCTTAAAACATTAAAGTGCACAGGTACAATACCCATGTTAATAACACATCAGAGCATTAAGTTTTGAGCATTTATGAAGCTATTTATCAAAAGATCCACAGCACCCGAACAAAGCCACAGTATTTACAGTTAACAGTGTAGTAATGTGAATAGATTCCATGCTTGCAAGCACAGTCTGAAAACCTAGAGAAGTTCTTTGTTTTAATCACTGGTTCATATACAATCATACATAATAAAACACCTATTCCAGTCTCAACTTGATTTATGGCTTCTCTCTTTCCTCCCACCTCCATAATTACTCATCAAACACTCACTGTCTTCTATTACCACCTCAGAAAACACCTCAAACACTTCAGCTCTCCCCAAACTTGATGCATTTATTATCTGACTTGAACATCATTCTTTTCTATACAGTTCTCAGACAGATTCAGAGTATCTGTTCATACAGTTCCATTTCAGTGGTTCTGAAAGCAAAAATGAAGCAATTCATCAGGCAGAGAGAGCAATCAGGCACAGAGCTTAGAGAAGATACATATGTGCACACACCCTCATCTACATGCAGACATACATTTCTGTGTGTTCACAGATCTTCAACATCCATGCTTATTCACTTCAACAGTGCATTACACCCAGGACATCACAGAAAATTATGAAGAAAGACTTTAGAATTATTTCACATTGTTCTAGAACTGCTCCTGGTTTATCAGCTCCAAGCAGCCAGACTGGCTTTAGTTGCATTCACACCATGCACAAGACCAGTTGCTTCCCACAAGCCTTTGATCCCTTCTCAAGTGCCCAAGAAGACCAGGATTTGCATGGGTATCACCAAAACTTCACATATTATATATATCTTTCTAAATATAGAACCTCAACCAACCATAAGTCTTCCAGGCCCACCTGGAGATGACAAAAAAGCTTTTATGTATATCTTGATCTAGACTTTTTATTTATAATTAAATTTGGTTTGGGTTTTTTTTCCCCCAGATCTTTGTTAACTACACAGCTTGACTCGAAAAGAAGAGAAAAATCACTGCCACAAAATGAATGCCAGAAACTACTTTGGAAGAAAGAATAACAACCCTGAAATGCCTCTTTTAAGCTATAAAAATAGTAGCTGATTCCTCCAAGTAAAAGGTTAAATAAAGCTTAAACATTCTTTTATTTTACTTGTTGTTATTATTTTCTTAAAGTCTATTGCTTGGACAGGACTATCTAAAGGAAATTACAGGGTTGCTCTTTTTACCTTAAAAGATTGTGATTTTGGGAGAAAACATGCATAGAACATTTTCAAAACAAGACTCAAAGTGTCTCAAGTAGGGTATTTAGTATAAGAAAAAGAAAATACTGGAGTTTGAGACTATCACTCCATAAGTGATTTTATAATTTAATTATATTTTTAAGGGTTTTTTTCTAAAGCATTTTTCTTACACATTCAGCCCTTAATAAGCCCTGCTTATAAAGAACACAGATTTCTACTTACTGACTAGTCAATAATCCATTTTCATAATGGAATACATAAATGATATTAAAGATTCTAAAGTCATCAGCCACATGAATCAACTACATTCAGTCCATTGGTATGTCTCTAAGCCAGTGACATATCTGACATCATGTAGCTTTCAATCCATTCTAACTCACACATTCATAAAGCTTCACTTCATCAAATACATCTTTAATTTAAACACCATAGCTTAAGACAGGCTTTCACAATTGTTATTTGGAGTTGCTTTCTTAGAAATCTTTACAAGTATTGAAATTAAGCTTGCAGTTTTTCAATCAGCTGGTATTCCTAAACTATTAGCTTTCCTAAAGATAAACAACAGCTCAATAGTGTTGATATTGATATATTGACCACATAATAATGTTGTGGATGTAAACTATCATTATTTTCAACCTTTTTTTCCCCTTTTTTTTCTTTTTATTTAATTTCTATATACAATCACTGCTGCATTTAAAACTTCAGGTTCCCAGGTTTGTTATTATTAATATCTAAAAATAATCCTCCTCAGACTTATTGATTGCAATCTCTTACCAAATCTAGAATTCCAGGTAGAAAAATAATTACTTATCAGTTGTCACTGCTTTTCCAGATGAACGAGCAGTGCCTCCATTCTAACTTTACCACTGGCACTTGACAGGAAGAATTTTTTAGCCTGATTCTGGCTGATGCTTGGCTGTCCCCCATCACACA
This sequence comes from Calyptomena viridis, assembly GCA_013390005.1. Lineage (NCBI taxonomy): Eukaryota > Metazoa > Chordata > Aves > Passeriformes > Eurylaimidae > Calyptomena > Calyptomena viridis. The sequence goes on from WEIV01026934.1 coordinate 136,816, forward strand.
ATCCATTTGTACAAAGAGTAGTCCTATGGAGGAGGCTGGGAGACTTCTGCCCTAATCTTCCTTTGTCCCCTTCCTAGATTTGCATTACTCATTGGAAGCAGAACCCGAATGGAATAATTTTTCTGATAAACCTTCTTCTTAGAGGTCGGTCTGTAAATTGTCAAGACCTAGAGCCACTTAAATTCGTGGAAAAAACACAAAAATCCTCCTGTTCATCAAGAGACAGAGGCGCCCACCTAAAGGCAGATTTTAGATCTGCATATTCACTGTGAGTTGAGGAAAGACTAAAAAGATGTCTCATCTTACCATGACTGCTGTGCCCTGTGATTAAGCTGAGCAACCAGAGGCCCCTTCAGTAAATTAGTTCCTTTCACAGGATTGACAATGCCAAGAAACTTCCCTTCTTGACAGTCTGATCAGGAATATTTGCTGTCACTTTTGAATTCTAGCACTTGGTGATTAGTGAAGCTAAATGGAAGAGAACTCTCAGTGTGAATTTTCCCACTGAATCCCCATGCTCTGTCCCTTGCTTCTGAAGTTACCTGGCATTTCCTCCAGCTGCAGAAGTCACTGAAATGATGGCAAGAACAAGCACAGTGTTGGGTGGATAGGTAGAAATTCCTTATGGGATTTAGTGTATTTAGTCTCACAGCAGGTGTGCAGCATAAGGAGAGAACCCAATAATTCTCAACAACACTAGCAATCTTGTGATACAGAATTGACAAGATTTGGGGAAAAAAAAAGATTTTTCTTCTGCCACTGCAATTCCTGCATCACCACTACCAGTGCTGGTGCATTGCCTTTATGGTGATGGAGGTAGGAATTGGGGCAGCACCAGCACCATCAACCACACTGGTAGAGCAGGAAAGTACCTGTGGGTCTTGAG
>WEIV01026936.1:0-10991 GCA_013390005.1 Calyptomena viridis
GGGAAAGGCAGACAGGTTGAATCCAAGCTAGGGCTGGTGCAGGAAGAGCTCTCCTCTCCCTCTCCGGGGGCTACCGCAGAGTCCACCCTGGTCACCGAAGCTGGACCGGTGAGGCAAAGAAAGCAGATGGGAGAAAAAAAACTAGCACCAGCAAGGAAACACCGGGTCCTCCTCCCAGGATGGTAGCCGAAAAAACCCCATGAGTCCAGGCTGGTCCCCCCTAGTGTCCTTCCTTGTCCCGAAAGAGTGTGGGGGGGGGCAGGGAACTGGCATACTTCACCCCATTCCTGGCACAGCAATCAGGGCAGGAATTTGACTGCTATCAAAGGCTATTAGTTCTCCAGCGAAAGACAATGGAGTCCTCTGCCCCCACCTCTGTTGAGGAATTCTGTTCTTGGTTTAGTCGAGTTACCTTTTTTTTCTTCCTCAGAGTTTGATAGCCTCATGGTGGTAATTGGAAAAATTTTCCAAAAAGAAATCTAGCCCACGACATAGTCCACCCCAAATTTTTCCATACCAACATGCTATATTAAACTTGAACTTCCAACTATATACCTGTATGCGTTACTTCAACTATATACACTTGTGCAAATATATATACATACAGATAGAGATACAGGCACTGTATTATGGATGGTTCACCCAAAAACTAGGTTCCCTTGAGGTATACATTGTGTTTCTCCATCTTTCTTCACCACTCACCACATACAACCAGGACCCTGAGCAAAAACAATCCTACAAATGTGTTTGCTTTTGTTCGAGGCAGGGTTGATCTAAACCGTTTTTCCCAGCATACCTCTCAGGTACACTACAGGGACTTTGTCTATGGTGTGAAGGGACTCTGATTGGGCAGGGCTGGCTCGGTTGATGGAACCTCTGGTGTTGACTAACCAAGTAGCCTTGGCTAGATGCTGGTCCCAATTCTTGAAAGTCCCCCCACTCAATGCCTTCAGGGTGGTTTTTAGCAGCCCATTGCATCATTCAACCTACCTGGTGCATGGTAGGGAATATGATATACTCACTCAACGCCATGGTCTTTAATCCAGGTGGTAACTAGGCTATTCTTGAAATGAGTCCCGTTGTCTGACTCAGTTTTCTCCGGGGTGCCATGTTGCCACAAAACTTGTTTCTCAAGGCTCAGGACAGTGTTCTGGGCAGTGGCATGAGACACAGGGTATGTCTCCAGCCATCCAGTGGTTGCTTCCACTATGGTGAGTACATAGCGCTTACCTTGGGGGGTCTGTGGCAGTGTGATGTGATCAATCTGCCAGGCTTCTCCATACCTGTATTTGGTCCACCTCCAACCATACCACAGGGGTTTCACTCTCTTAGCTTGCTTAATTGCAGAGCATGTCTCACACTCATGGATAACCTCGGAGATAATGTCCATAGTTAAATCCACCCCTCGGTCTTGTGCCCATCTATAGGTGGCATCCCTACCCTGATGACCTGAAGCATCATGGGCTCATCAAGCTAGGAAGAACTCTCATTTGTGCTTCAAGTCTAGATCCACCTGTGACACTTTGACTTGGGCAGCTCAATCTGCCTGGTTGTTGTTGTGATGTTCCTCATTGGTTTGACTCTTAGGCATGTGTGCGTCTATGTGGTGGACTCTCACAATCAGTTTCTCTACCTGGGCAACAATGTCTTGCCATATCTCAGAAGCCCAGATGGGTTTCCCATTGTGGTGCCATTTGGCCTTCTTCCATCTGTCTAGCCATCCCCACAGAGCATTGGCCACCATCCACGAGTCAGTATAAAGGTAGAGCCTTGGCCACTTCTGTCCCTTGGCAATGTCTAGGGCCAGTTGCACAGCTTTGAGTTCTGCAACTTGACTTGATCCACCTTGTCTTTTAGTGGCTTCTGCAACTCGCCGTGTGGGGCTCCATACAGCTGCTTTCCATTTTCGGTTCGTCCCTACAATGTGAAAAGAACCATCAGTGAAGAGAGCATAACGCTTGTCATCGTCCGACAGCTGGTTGTATGGTGGAGCCTCCTCAGCACATGCCACCTTCTCTTCCTCATCTTCATCTGCTAGACCAAAGTCCTCATCTTCAGGCCAGTTTCTGATTATCCCTGAGATCCCAGGGTGATTAGGGTTTCCGATACAGGCATGCTGTGTAGTCAAAGCTACCCACTTGCTCCATGTAGCATCAGTGGCATGATGCATGGAGGGAGCTTTCACTTTGAACATCCACCCCAACACTGGTAATCGGGGTGCCAGAAGAAGCTGTGTCTGCCAATCACTTCTGAGGTGGCCTGATTTCCTTCATAGGCTGCTAAGATCTCCTCTGTTGGAATGTAGTTGGCCTCAGATCCTCTGTAGCCTTGGCTCCAGAATCCAAGCAGTTGGCCTCGAGTCTCACCAGGCACCTTCTGCCAGAGGCTCCAGGAAGGACCATTCTCCCTGGCTTCAGAGTAGAGCATGTTCTTCATGTCTGGTCCTGTCCTGACTGGCCCAAGGGCTACTGCATGAGTAATCTCCTGTTTGATCTGTTCAAAGGCCTGTTGCTCAGGGCCCCAGTGGAAATCGTTCTTCTTGCCAGTTACCAGGTAGAGAGGGCTCATGATCTGACTGTATTCCGGGATGTGCATCTTCCAGAAACCTATGGCACCTAGGAAAGCTTGTGTTTCCGTCTTGCTAGTCGGTGGGGACATTGCTGTGATCTTGTTGATTACCTCTGTTGGGATCTGATGGCGTCTGTCCTGCCACTTGACTCCCAGGAACTGGATCTCTTGGGCAGGTCCCTTGACCTTACTCTGATGGCAAAGCCAGCTTTCAGGAGAATCTCTATGATCTTCTCTCCTTTCTCAAAGACTTCTTCTGCTGTGTTCCCCCATACGATGATGTCATCAATGTACTGCAGGTGCTCTGGAGCATCACCTTTCTCTAATGTAGCCTGGATCAGTCCATGGCAAATGGTGGGACTGTGTTTCCACCCCCGGGGCAAATGGTTCCAGGTGTACTGCACCCCTCTCCAGGTGAAAGCAAACTGTGGCCTGCATGGTGCTGCTAAGGGAATGGAGAAGAACACATTAGCAGTGTCACTGGTGGCATACTACTTCACTGCCTTGGACTCCAGTTCATACTGAAGCTTCAGCATGTCTGACACGGTGGCATTCAGCAATGAGGTAACTTCATTCAAGCCATGGTAGTCCACTGTCAATCTCCATTCTTCATTAGATTTATGCATGGGCCAAATAAGGCTGTTGAAAGGTGAGTGAGCCTTACTGACCATCCCTTGGGTTTCCAGATCACGGATCATCTTGTGGATAGGGATCACAGTGTCTCTGTTTGTGCAGTGTTGCTGATCATGCAGTGTTTTGGTGGCAATTGGCACCTGCTGTTCCTCACCCTTTAGCAGTCCCACAGCAGAAGGGTTCTCTGAGAGGCCAGGCAACACATTCAACTGCTTAATTCTGTCTGTCTCCACAGCAGCTATTCCAAAAGCCCATCTGTGCCCTTTTGGTCTTTGAAATACCCATTCCTAAGATAGTCAATCCCCAGGATACATGGGGCATCCGGGCCAGTCACAATGGGGTGTTTCTGCCAATCCCTCCCAGTCAAGCTCATTTCAGTTTCCACTACAGTCAGTCCTTGGGAACCTCCTGTCACCCCAGATATGGAAATAGATTCCTGTCCCACATGTCCTGATGCCATCAGAGTGCATTGAGCACCTGTGTCAACTAAAGCATGGTATTCTTATGGTTCTGATGTGCCAGGCCATTGAATCCACACAGTCCAAATGACACGGTTGTCCCATGCCTCTACCTGGCTAGAATCAGGGGCCCCCTAACACTGATCCTGGCAGCCATAACTTTTCCTGGGAGTGCATGTGAGAGGTGCCTTCCAGTGGGTCAGATGGGTAATAGTCCTGGCTGTTATGCCTTGACCTTTGCCCACTGGACACTGGCACTGCACTCACCCTTACTGGCTTCCCTTTTGTTTTCTCCTTCATTTCCTGTACTCGGGCTGCCAGGACACAGGTAGGTTTCCTATCCCACAGTCTCATATCTTCCCCATGGTAGAGAAGGAAATACCACAGGTCAGTCCGTGAGGGGTACCCACTCTCTCTTGCTAGGGGGCATCTGGTTCTGACTTTGGGCCCTCTGGTTTGCATTGATGCCACATCCTGTTTAATCTGGATTTCTTTAATGTTGTTGGCAATCTCCTTGAAAATCTGGAGTTCCTCAGCCAACATTTCCACAGAGGCGACCTGGCGTCGGGATATAGGTTGAATGGTGTCTTCACATGTCCTCATTTTCTTTATCATGTTGCCTACTGTTTCCTCCGCATTACCCCATTGAAGCATAGCTAGGAAGTGGATGTATGCCTCTGGTGCCATTTGTGAGATTTTGAGCCACATTTGAGTTGTGCACTGAGTGTTGTCTGGGCTTCTGGAGTCTGGCCCATTGTTGGAAAAAACAATGTCCAGGATAGCGAGCTCTCTGAGTCTCTGGATTCTTTCTTCCATGGTGGTCCAGGGTTGTTACTGCAGCTGCAGGTCTTGCTCTCAGGCGTACCTCTCTCTCACACTTATCAAGAGTTGTTTCCAGAGGCTGAGAGGCTCTTGGCTTTTTACAGACTCTTGGTCAATACCTGAGTCTTGGGACAGGGCTCCAAAGTTTCTCACTTCGTGGCTGTCAAGAATAGTGCCATCACCAGAAGTGTCCCAAATCCAGAGCAACCAGGAGAGCACCATCTCACCTGGTTGTCACGTGAGATCCTTTCTCAGATTGCGCAGTGCATCTAAGGATAGGGACTCTTTAATAATTATAGGCTCTGGTTCCTGCTCTGGTCGTGAAGGCCCTGGTTCCCCATCGTCATTAACTGGACATGCTGCCTTGATCTTATACTTTTTCTTTTGCATGGGGGCGGCAGCTGCTGGAGTTGGTTGCTCTTGCCTTTCTGGTGTAGATGCAGGCTGAGTGGACTTGACAGCCATGGGGTTTGCCATGCTATCCATCCCTCCCTCTCCTTGTGTGTGTTGCTGCATAGTTGCGACCATAGCATGGTAGGCATTGGCCAGGGTCAAGCACACTGCAACAAGTTGGCTTTCCTCAGCATTGCTGGTAGGGTTGTCCTTCAAACACTCCTGTTTTTAGCTGGAGATCTGAGTGTGGTCCCAAGGCTTCCAAATAACTGGAGCAGGGTGCTCTTTTAGCACTTGGTGTATCTCTTCCATGAGTGCTACCACCCAATTGAGGTGGGTTGTGTCTGGCGCAGGCTGTGCTGGGGTGGTAGGCTGTTGCGAATTGGCAGGCCGTTATGGGATATCTATAGTTTTTGGAGCAGATCTCTGTGCAGCGCCCCTGGTCCCCAGATTGGATCTCTGGACAGCATCCCTAGGCAGCGGCAGGGCCCCGGGCCATGGGCCACCGCTTCCTGCCCAGCCACACCTCAGCTGGGCCCCAGCCCCACTGCAGCCTGCTGGCAGCAAAGCCCCATGGCAGCACCACCCAAGCTCTAGTCGCTGCTCCGCTGCCATGGCCTCGCCCTGCCGCTTCCTCTGCTGAGGAATTCTGCTTCCAGTCCAACTTTCCTCAGTTTGCCAGTCTCATGTTGGAAAAAAATTCCCCCAAACAGAAATCTAACCCGTAACACCATGGAAGGACAAGGTAGATTGAGTCAAGTCACAGAGCTCAGAGCTGTCCAGCTAGCTTTGGATGTTGCTGAATGAGAGAAGTGGCCAAGACTTTACCTCTACACTGACTCATGGATGGTGGGCAATGCTCTGTGGGGATGGATAGATAGATAGATAGATAGATAGATAGATAGATAGATAGATAGATAGATAGATAGATAGATAGATGGAAGAAGGCCAAGTGGCAACGAAAAGTGTAGCCATCCCCTGTCAGGGCTTGCCGAGGGGTGAGTGTGTGCCCCTGCACTCCCTGGGGAAAGGCTGAGGGAAACGGAGGACGAAGAAAGTGCTGGCGGCTCTCCATGGTTACATATAATACAAGTTTATTCACTCCAGAGGCAACAGGCCACCTGGAGGGTCCAAGCTTATGTGGGATAACCAAGGAAGAGCCCTTCCCATTTCCGGCCCCTGGTTCTTATAGGGGCTCCAGCCAATGGGAAGGGAGAACAAGGGAAGGGACAAACCATCTGGGGTGAGGAGTGGGGCACATCATAACAGAACATACCAAGTAACAGAACAATAATATACAGTGAGAAATACATGCTAATTGCACATTACAACAGTAAAGGGAAACCCATCTGAGCTTCCGAAGTGTAGCAAGACACCACTGCCAGGATAGAGAAGCTGATTGTGAGAGTCCACCATGTAGACGCACATGTACCCAAAAGCCGAGCAAATGAGGAACGTTGCAACAATGAAAAGGCAGACTGAGTTGCCCAAGTCCAAGTGTCACAGGTAGATCTTGATTAGCAGGAAAAGGGAGAGTTGTTCCTAGCTAAATGGGCCCATGATGCCTCAGGTCATCAGGGGAGAGATGCCACCTATAGGTGGGCACGAGACCAAGGGCTGGATTTAACCATGGACACGATCTCACAGGTTATCCACAATCATGAAACATGCACTGCAGTCAAGCAGACTAAGAGACTAAAGCCCCAGTGGTATGGTGGGTGATGGACTAAGTATAGATATGGGGAGGCCTGGCAGATTGACTTTATCACACTGCCACAAACCTGCCACAGCAATCATCATGTGCTTACGATGGTGGAAACAAGAACCAGATAGCTGGAAATGTAACCTGTGCCCCATGCCACTGCTCAAAGCACTATTCTTACAAGTCTTACAGAACACAGTACTCCAGAAAGAATTGAATCAGATAATGGAACTCATTTCTGAAACAACCTCATAGACACTTGGGCCAAAGAACATGACACTGAGTGGGTATATCACATTCCCTATCATGCACCAGCTTTCAGAAAGATCAAATGATATAATGGACTGTTCAAGACTACACCGAGAGCAATGGATGACCTTCAAATATTGGCATACACATTTTGCAAAGGCCACCTGGTTAGTCAAACACCAGAGTGATGCCTTGGGGTTTTTCTCATATTTCTAGGATTTTAGCTTGCCTGTATAGGCTCGTTTAGAGAGGTTTTTACCAGGCCTTTCCTAGCAAATTTGCATTCTTTCTGTAGATAACGGAGGTAGTAAGACAAAACATTGAGGCCCAGAGCTGCTAGAGAGGTTCTGGGAGGGGGACCAGAGTGGGACCTGAGGATGGTGCTAGGGAAGTAGAAGGTCTCTGGTTGGGTATATTGGGAACATCGATTCAAGAAAAACTTTGGTTGGGCAGCATGAGGGGGGTAGTCTTTCAAAGCTTATAAATGTAAAGGGGTCAGGTAATCGGGCTCTCTTGTCTTCACTCCTGGACCCTGGAAACTCCCATTACTGTTCTTCTTTTCACCATTATTAATTTGTTTTTGCAGTTTTTGTCTCCTCCTCTGATTATAGGCAACAAGAGGATCTGCCAATCAGGCTTGGCCCTGCCCAATCAAAACTTTTACATACTGTATAAGGGGATAAAGTTCCTGCAGTGCACATTAAAAACATGCTGGGGAAAACAGTCTGGGTTATTCCTGCCTCAGGCAAAGGCAAACCCATCTGTGGGATTGCTTTTGCTCAAGGACCTGGGTGCACTTGGTGGGTAATGAAGGAGGATGGGAGAGTCCAGTGTGTGCCTTAAGGAGATTTGATTTTGGGTGAGAATAGACAATTAATTAAACTATAAGATGTGAATTGCTACATAACAGTGCATATTAACACTTCTATGGCAGCTATATGCCCATCAGTGCACTGAGCACCTCACAATACCCATCTGTGCCACTCTAGATTTGGGGACCCAAATCTGACTCCCCTTCAATTGCCACATTAATGATGAATGAACTTTGATGAAACTAAACAAGCGCAGCATTGATGGAATCAGAACTGGCTTCAACATGTGACAAGACCACACACCGTCTTTCGTTCATGAGGCTGTTATGACAGATGGAGACCAAGATCATGGACTAAATGAACTCAACAGACTTTTATAGGCATGGTCCATAGACTAAGGGAATGATAATGGTGTAGTGGAAAGTCAAGCATCTGGCATAATGTAAACAGTATGGAATAAAGGGGGGATACTGTCCTGGTTTCAGCTGGGATAGAGTGAATTTTCTTCTTAGTAGCCACTACAGTGCTCTGTTTTAGATTTAGTATGAGAATAATGTTGATACAACACTGTAAAAGCCCAGAAGATAAGAGGCTAATGTGAGCATTCTGGCCACAAGCCAGGCAAGATTGAAATTCAGCAAGTGGAATCCTATCAATAAGTACATAATGGCCCAGACATTCAGATTCCAGTTGATTCTCATCAACAATTACTAAAATTTCTAATAGATACAGGAGCACAACATTCAATATTAATGCAGTGGGATGCTGAGAAGCTGGATGTATGACCCAGGTGGCAAAAAGTTAAAATCGCTGGAGTAAATGGAGTGTTACCTGACAAACTGCTATGGTTAATATATGGCTCCTGGGTGAGAAGCAAGATGTTGGCTACTTGCCTTGCAATTAAAGATCACAATGAAAACATTTTTTGATGTTCTGAACAATCAAACCTGGTGTCTGGATGTCAGTGTGTGGTCCTTTGATTCAAACATTAACCCAAATCCTAAAAGAAATCCAGAGACTGCAGTGCGCTCACTTTTCGCAGTGCCTGCACTCCCTGATTCAAGGACTGCCGGTGTATCACAGTGCTGGATTTTTGCTGTGGCACGAGATGGAATTTCTGAAGTTCTAGTCAATTTGGCCCCACTAACATCTGCGGTACTCAACACTGCAAACCCAACAGCCACAATACAAGCAGTCGTTTGCTTGGGCATTGATGGGATGGTGACAGATTTGGAGAATAGAGGTGTTACTCACTCACACTCCCCTTCTGATTCTCCTGTCTGACTGATGAGACACAAGCAGACAGTCATGGCTTACAGTTCATTACAGGCAATGTCAATACTGCACTTTTAACTGCTGCTGTTCTAAATTTTGCAGAACTGCTAACTCAAATTCAGAGAGCATTCCACTTCTGGATGGCAACCCTAGATGTAAAAGAAATGGCTTTTATGGTTCTGCACCAGGAACATGACAAGGTTCAATTCATGCTTACCTAGAAGGGAGTGCAATATACCTTTAACGGACCCATGCAGGGGTATAAACATTTACCCACGATTGTACATGCTGTGCTTGCCAAGCTTTTACAGACAGTCTCACTCCTTCTGGACATGAAATTATGTAATACTCTAATTGCAGGAGCCCCCACCCCAAAAAGGTGGTGGAAGCAGCAACGGCAGTGCAGAAAGCACTTCACAAAGTAGAAGTTGAGATTCCACCTGAGGAATGTCAAGGCCAAACTGGCCCCAACAGACCAAAGAGATTTTTACTATTCAACTCAACTGCAATTCAAGAGACAAAACAGAGATATTCTGAATGGGAGAAATTACTTTTATCATTAGTCCAAGCTATCAAACAACTTGAACCACTAAGGGGTAACCTGTCCAAACAAACCCCACAGTCTCTTGTAGTGTTTTCTCTTCCCAAGAATGACATCGGGAATGATGCCAGCACACTCCCACTGAAGATCAAGTTAACCATCAAAAGATTGTTTATCCTTCCTGCAAGAGCAATCATTGCCAGCAGGAACCAAATTTGTTTTACACATCAACAAGCTCGACCCACAGGGTGGAGACACTCACTTCTTTTATTTATGGTAATCAGTATAGTAACTATAGCACATTCTGCTCCACACATGCTTCTCAGTTGTGGGTGCAATTTACTGTGGCAGCAATTGTAAAAGAAAGAGATGAAAGCAACTTGCCCACTGAAATTCAAAAGGTAACCTAAAGGGATAGCTGCTTTCGAATCAAAGACGAACTCCTCACAGAGGTATGCTCAATGTTTGTTTATTGCTACATAGCTCAGCATTTTTGTAAGCATCAGACATGTCCACGCGACCCAAACAAACTTTCCTACTGGNCACCCTAATATTCGTGTCTGTAACTTTAACATTATGGGATGTGATTTTAGCTATTCAGCTCCTGTTATATCTTATCAGTTGTTATGATTTAATTATACACTGATTTAAGACATACTGTCTACCTCTATTGGAATGAATCTCACCTTGATATGGACAAAATACTTTGATTACCATTCATAATGATGTGGAAGAAAACCAACAAGTATTGGAACGAGTGAAGAAAGACAGGGAACACCATTGGTGGGACATTTTATTTGGCTGGTTGCCAATGGGAATTCTTAATAAGATGCTTGTAGGTATAGAAGAACCTTTTTGGAAGATTTAATTTGAGGAGATGGGGAGTTTCTGTCGCTCAAGAAAGCGTTTGCTGTCTGGAAGGAACATCTTCCTTTAGGTACTTGATGTTTTTCCTTCTCCTGCCTTGCAGAGGAGTTAATTCCCTGAAAAGATAAAATTCTCAAAGACAACCTTGGAGGCCCTGCAAGGGGGGGCCAGGCAAGGCATTAAGAAGGACCAGAGAGGGAAAAGCAGTGCATTCTTTCATGCCCAGTGTTCACACCATTATGTTTCATGTTCTCAGATTTTGGAAATAAATTTTCCTAAATCCTTCCACTGCCTGGCATTTTGGGGGTACCTGTGCATAATCTTTCTTCACACTGTTACATCCTTGGGATTGTTTTTTTAATGTTAACCTTTCTGCTTTTCATTTTGGTAATTGAATTATACCTTAAGATGTGGGGGATTATAGAGAGATTTTCCCCAAAATTTAGAGATCATTTATAGAATGTATTTGCCCCTTTCTGTCTCTCCCTCTTTCTCTTCTTTTCCTTTTTCAATGGATCACCAAGTCCATATTGATGTTCAAGCCACAGTGTGGTATAGAATCCCAGAAGATAAGGGGTAATTTGTATGTCTCAAACACCCATAGCCAAATGGCTGTGGAGCAAACCAAGGATTGCTGGTAATAACAGGCTGTGAGAAAGAACAGGATGTGG
>WEIV01026937.1:6301-75627 GCA_013390005.1 Calyptomena viridis
GGTGCCCTTTACATCTGGTGCAGAAAAATTGGGCTTTTAACTTGTAGTGCATACACACATATAGACACATTTCACTTCTATTAACGTTAAAAATATTTTGTTTCTAGTGGGCAGGTCAAGTGTTCAAAGCTGAAAACATTTATTGTCCAGTTGGTACTCCTTCAAAGACAGCAGTCACAGATTGGCAAAGATTCAGGATGGTGACTTTTTCCTGAGAGACTCAGAGACTGAGGGAGTACATTAACCAGGGGCGCATTTTCTTTCCATCCAACTACTTATTACCATACCATCCAAGGATTAATATTATATCATAGTATTGTGTATAATGGCTCAACATGTTACATGCTTTTTTTAAGACACAACATGTGAAGTCCAGCCTGATGATGCTTACGACCCATGACAAACTGTAGTACTATCCAAAGATGTTTCTTCCTGGGGTTTGTTCTACATATAAATTCCTCTGGACCTAATCTCATAATTTTCACTGAAACTTGTGAACCAACAATACTGTCCATAAAATAGAAATAAATTACTTTGTGTTAAGCCATGTTCCAGTGTTAGATCTAGCAATATTTTGTCCAGCAAATATTTGAACAGTAAACTGAAATGGAGAAAGAATTGTTCAGTGAAAAGTTTAGATCAATTACTTCAGCACAAAGGGATGATATTCCTACATGATGACAATTCTGTGCTAAGAAGAGTTTAGCTAAAGTCCCATGTTCTTGTGATCACTGTTTTTGGTGGGAAAGGGAAGGAATGTCAACTACTCAAATAGCTCATCTGAGAAAGGAGTGGGAACTACTGCCCCAGACTGAGAACACACTCCCCGTTTCCTAAACACAAACTTACCTCAATAAAATGTAATCCTTCTAAAAAATGCAACAGTTGTCTTTGGCTCATTGTTAAGAGAGAAATTTCAATATTTTTGCCATTTTCAGAGGTAGTTTATTAGAGGTAAAGGTATTGTTTCTAATATACTGTTGACACACTGCTTGAACTTGACTTACTAAAGCATAAAAACATACATGGAATGCCTGTGGTCAATATCACTTATTCCCAAATGTCTAACTCAGAAATCACTGTTTATTCAATCAAAAATTGGAGAGAAAAATCCATTAGGCTTACAATCAATGGCTATAGATCATCTTCAAATAAAGCCTTCACTAAAGACCTCATTTCAAACTGAACAAACATTAAGTCCTGAAGTTAATAATCAGCAAATATCTATTCACCAGAAAGTGTATCAAATTCAGAATTTGGCATATCATAATACAGCTTCTATTACAAGGTGATGTATGCATATTGAGAATATCAGCCCTGATAGACAAATGAGAAGGTGAAACTGAGAGCACTTTAGCATTTCATACACTGGTTGTAATAAAATGTGAATTTTGAAAATATTTTCTAGAGTTAGCACAATATTTTGCTTATGAAGGTACAGTGAGAGGCTGTTGCACACCTGTACAGAAGAAAATTTTGTATTAGTTGTATTTTCACTGCTAACAAATAGGGGAACATCAGAATTCTGTCTAACTTCAGTAATTATAACTTGCTTAATTTGTGTGAAATAGCATTTAACAAGAACATGAAGATTCTCAAATAAAAAGCAAAGTATATAATTTTCTTTAAAAAGCCTGGCATTACTCTACTATTGTCTTCCACAGAATTTGACAGGATAAACTAATAGCCAACCGTCATGTTAAGCCCCCTTGATACCAAGTGTCAGTTATCAAAAAAAAAAACCAACCAATCCTATATCTTGTCATTAATCTGCATTGGGTTTTATCCACAGATCTCAAAACAAGCCAACGAGCTGCCAGCTATCTGACAGCTGCAAATGTCTCCTGCATGAATGTGTACTGTGGGCTAGATTCTTATCCCAGTTACAGCAGTAACAATAAAAGGTCCTTTTGTGACAACCAGCAATATAAAAGAAGTGCATCAACTATCTATGGTCAAATTACAAGTAGAACCCACATAAATATGGGAAAGAAAATAAAACTCTAATTTTGTATTTGTAATAGTCCAAATTTTATACCTAAATTAACCAACCAGTCAAATAAATGAAGAAATTACTACACTCCTTTTCAAGTGACAAACCCTCCGTTTTTGAAAACTAATTACACTCATGCTGGTTCAGTAAGACATTTACTATTTGATTTTATATGTGTATGGGGTGACAATTATTTGGAGTCTAAAGATCTACCAAACTCTTCTTTTAGGCTATTACTTGTCATTGTCAACAGCAGTTGATGAGATTACCTGTGTTCCACTGCCTTGCATTAGAGCTCCTGCTTTCAGTCTCTGTTCCTGAGCTCTAACAATTCAATATAGTTAAATACTCCCCCTTATGGTCTGTTACAACATGACATAGTACTTTGTATTCCTCTTTAAATGTTAGCATCTCTTAGATGCATAGTATATATCATCAGGGTTAAGACAGGCCTATAGCAGTACAACCCACCTTAGAAACTGTTTCACTGAATAAACCTGTGATATCAGATTTTTGCAAATGCAGATTGTCATTCGTTGTTGTGCTTTAAAATAGGTTTTTGAGCATCATTATTAAATTTCAGAATAAATACATAGAACAAATATATAGGAAAAGAATTTATTAAATCAGGATTGGCTGACTTTTTTTCTTTTGCTCTTATTGGGATTTACTCTGGACAAAAAATACAATCTATGCATCGTTGATACAAGATTTGCCACTGAAGTGAATTATTTAAAACTGCATTAGTTAATCCTGCAATAAATAAATGTAGCACAGTGAAATGAAATATCATTAAAATGGCATTCAATAAATTTTCCTGAAGAAGTGCAAAAAACTGTACAGTGTATGTGGCCACTGACACCTACTCTCTCAGTATATTTGGTGAGAATGACTTTCACCTCCAAGTTCACTACTCTTTCTTCAAGTCAACTTCAAGTCTACTTCAAAATGGATTTGCAACTTCATTGTGCTACTCTTTTAGAAGAAAGCTTTACTAGTTAGACATTATACAAAATCAGCTGCACTAGCTAAAAAGCTATTCAACTTAAAATGCCTTTCACCATTCAAAAAGTCCTCCACAGTTTTTATTTTTGCTGTAGTGTTTACTTGAAAACACACAGGGTATCTCACCTGCTATAACTGACTGTAATATCTTGTTCTTCAGTGCAGCTTGTGCTAGCATACATCCCATGTTCTACTCTGTCCTCATCTTGCTTGATGAGGGAGCTGCAGGCAGGGGAAAAGTATATTGACATCCTTATCTGAAACATCATTCAAACAGTAAAATGCATAGTTACCACTGATCCTCTTCACCTCCTTTTAACATCAGCTCATCTCCCCAAAATGTCCTGAAAAATATTCATTAGCAGCAATATGATTTCACCTCCTTTGCGCTGTGTTAGTCCAAGCAAAGTGCTCTGTTGTCTTTCAAAGTTTTCAGAATTCAGCTGGTAACTTCAAAGAACAGCAAGCGCTACCTTCTCCCAGAAGATCCTTTAACATTAAGCAAAGCACATTAAGGATTAAGATCCTCTCTGGAAATAAACAGCACTTCATTTGATTCAAGTTGTTCTCCCTGAACTTTAACTGNTGAGGGAGCTGCAGGCAGGGGAAAAGTATATTGACATCCTTATCTGAAACATCATTCAAACAGTAAAATGCATAGTTACCACTGATCCTCTTCACCTCCTTTTAACATCAGCTCATCTCCCCAAAATGTCCTGAAAAATATTCATTAGCAGCAATATGATTTCACCTCCTTTGCGCTGTGTTAGTCCAAGCAAAGTGCTCTGTTGTCTTTCAAAGTTTTCAGAATTCAGCTGGTAACTTCAAAGAACAGCAAGCGCTACCTTCTCCCAGAAGATCCTTTAACATTAAGCAAAGCACATTAAGGATTAAGATCCTCTCTGGAAATAAACAGCACTTCATTTGATTCAAGTTGTTCTCCCTGAACTTTAACTGAATAGTTCTGTGGTCATTTTGATAAAAGAGCCTGCTAAAAGGCATCCTTTCTCTAAGTGCTTTTATCTTTGCTTACTCAGTTTGTAAAAATGAGTGGGTTTATCTGCAATGGATTTGTGACTTAGATATCTAAACAAAATAATCAGATTAACAATTTTCCGCAGCATATTTTTTGAGACAGAACGTAAAAATGTTATTGAGAACATTTATTAAAACAGCGTGTGCAAATAATGGGGAATTATGCAAAAACCTATTGAAATCCCTGTATAACATTTAATAAATAGTTCCCGGTACTATTTTTATCTCCTCAAGGAGCATAGTGGTGTTTTGTCAGCACCATTCAAGAAGTTAATTTGATTTTACTTTCCAAGTTTCCAAACAATGTCATATCAAAAAAAAAATCTTCTATTACGCAAAAATTTTACAACTAAGTCTTAAAGAAGGTGGCTGCCTTCTGAAACAAGGAAGTTTATTCAACATTTGTCTTAAATTCTACTACTATGAGGCTAAGAAATATCACTGAGGAATTTTACGTGAAATGCTAAATTTCAAGTCTGCTCTTTCTGAGACTTTATTTGAAGGATAGATAGATGTTCTAGGATTCTTGTATATGGAGTTGCACAGAAATGCTTCTAAGAGTTTCTAAAACTGGAGTTCNCAAATGCAGATTGTCATTCGTTGTTGTGCTTTAAAATAGGTTTTTGAGCATCATTATTAAATTTCAGAATAAATACATAGAACAAATATATAGGAAAAGAATTTATTAAATCAGGATTGGCTGACTTTTTTTCTTTTGCTCTTATTGGGATTTACTCTGGACAAAAAATACAATCTATGCATCGTTGATACAAGATTTGCCACTGAAGTGAATTATTTAAAACTGCATTAGTTAATTCTGCAATAAATAAATGCAGCACAGTGAAATGAAATATCATTAAAATGGCATTCAATAAATTTTCCTGAAGAAGTGCAAAAAACTGTACAGTGTATGTGGCCACTGACACCTACTCTCTCAGTATATTTGGTGAGAATGACTTTCACCTCCAAGTTCACTACTCTTTCTTCAAATCAAGCAGTCTACTTCAAAACGGATTTGCAACTGCATTGTGCTACTCTTTTAGAAGAAAGCTTTACTAGTTAGACATTATACAAAATCAGCTGCACTAGCTAAAAAGCTATTCAACTTAAAATGCCTTTCACCATCCAAAAAGTCCTCCACAGTTTTTATTTTTGCTGTAGTGTTTAATTGAAAACACACAGGCTATCTCACCTGCTATAACTGACTGTAATATCTTGTTCTTCAGTGCAGCTTGTGCTAGCATACATCCCATGTTCTACTCTGTCCTCATCTTGCTTGATGAGGGAGCTGCAGGCAGGGGAAAAGTATATTGACATCCTTATCTGAAACATCATTCAAACAGTAAAATGCATAGTTACCACTGATCCTCTTCACCTCCTTTTAACATCAGCTCATCTCCCCAAAAATGTCCTGAAAAATATTCATCAACAGCAATACGATTTCACCTCCTTTGCACTGTGTTAGTCCAGCAAAGTGCTCTGTTGTCTTCCAAAGTCTTCAGAATTCAGCTGGTAACTTCAAAGAACAGCAAGCGCTACCTTCTCCCAGAAGATCCTTTAACATTAAGCAAAGCACATTAAGGATTAAGATCCTCTCTGGAAATAAACAGCACTTCATTTGATTCAAGTTGTTCTCCCTGAACTTTAACTGAATAGTTCTGTGGTCATTTTGATAAAAGAGCCTGCTAAAAGGCATCCTTTCTCTAAGTGCTTTTATCTTTGCTTACTCAGTTTGTAAAAATGAGTGGGTTTATCTGCAATGGATTTGTGACTTAGATATCTAAACAAAATAATCGGATTAACAATTTTCCGCAGCATATTTTTTGAGACAGAACGTAAAAATGTTATTGAGAACATTTATTAAAACAGCGTGTGCAAATAATGGGGAATTATGCAAAAACCTATTGAAATCCCTGTATAACATTTAATAAATAGTTCCCGGTACTATTTTTATCTCCTCAAGGAGCATAGTGGTGTTTTGTCAGCACCATTCAAGAAGTTAATTTGATTTTACTTTCCAAGTTTCCAAACAATGTCATATCAAAAAAAAAATCTTCTATTACGCAAAAATTTTACAACTAAGTCTTAAAGAAGGTGGCTACCTTCTGAAACAAGGAAGTTTATTCAACATTTGTCTTAAATTCTACTACTATGAGGCTAAGAAATATCACTGAGGAATTTTATGTGAAATGCTAAATTTCAAGTCTGCTCTTTCTGAGACTTTATTTGAAGGATAGATAGATGTTCTAGGATTCTTGTATATGGAGTTGCACAGAAATGCTTCTAAGAGTTTCTAAAACTGGAGTTCGTAGCAGAAACTAGTTGTAAATGTAGCCTTCCCCCGTCCTGCCTTGCTCCTTCTTCAGCCCAGGCATTGCTTCGGCCTCGGGCACTGGTAGGAGGAGGCTTCTTCAGGGCTTGCAAAGGGGTGAGTGTGCCCTGCACTCCCCGGGGAAGAGGCTGAGGGAAACAGAGGACAAGGAAATGCTGGCGGCTCTCCATGGTTACATATATAATATAAGTTTATTCACTCCAGAGGCATCGGGCCTCGTGGAGGGTCCAAGCTTATCAGGGATAACCAGGAAAGAGCCCTTCCCATTTCTGGCCTATGGTTCTTATAGGGGGTTCCAGCCAATGGGAAGGGAGGAGAAGGGAGGGGAACAAACCATCTGGGGTGAGGGGTAGGGATATAACAGAACATACCAAGTAACAGAACAATAATATACAGAGAGAAATACATGCTAATCACACATTACCACAGTAAAGGTATTTTCTTACTAGTTATAGGCAGTACAGGCAAGGATACTTGTGTTAGAGTATTAAAAACCATAAATACAAAAGCCCTGGTTTTCATATAGGGTGTGCAAACACAGGAAGCAGCTTTTCCACAACAGAATCACCTTATTGTTGAGAATGTTTTAATCTTTCAAGAGGGGGGCACCACCCCAACCCCACAGGCAGTTTGAAACCTAAAGGCAGAAAAAATAAAAAAGGCAGAAATGCACCTCTCATGAATATATTGCCTCACACCAAACAGTAGGGCCTGCTTGGTTTTTTTAAGCCATCTTTCTATTAGTAGCAGGATAAAAGCCACTCCTTCAGAGCGACAACCAAAGCTGGCCACCATGTCTCCCAGGATGTTCCTCACCCTCTCATAGATTCATAACCACACTTGTGCAGGAGTGATGTGTTTCCACCTGCTTTGTTTGATAAGCAAGTATCTGAGCTCTCAAGTTTCCTGGGATACAAATAAGAAATCTGAAGGAGACTTAACTAAGAATACCCTCACAAATATATTGCATTCTTTCTGGCCTTTCTCCCCTACTGTTCTGCTCTTACAGAGAGTGTTGACTCACACGGGTTTGCATGCTGTGAGAAACAGCAAGAGGTAAGAGAGCCGAATGCAATTCATATGTTATGAGAATTAAAAAGAAAATGAAAAGAATTATTCATAATATCATGAAGTTCCTGAGCTCAGTCCATCCAGAGCAGAATTTCAGTTTCTGGCACTTAAGTCTTCCAATACCTCAATTCTGCTTTTGCTTGGAGCTGCAATTATATCTCAAGTCTTGGCAGATAAAGTTATGTGGATAAAAAGTGAGGAAGATTCCCCAGTAAAGAAAAATAATTTAATGAGTAAGTGATTGTGGGGCTTTTAAGTTGTAATCTCGAAGTTACTTGGTATGTATTGTCACATACCTGTTATTGGGCTTTCTTCAAAACCAGAGACAAAAACATGACTCTAGAAGCTGATATAAGCATTTTGCAAATTATCAGTAGAAATCCAAAAGCTGGGCTGGCTGGTTAAGCAATATTGGTGGCATCATCTCAGTGATGCAGTAGGGACACTGGATCAGAATTCCTGCAGCACGTGCTGGGATAGAGTGTTAACTCTAAAAAATAATTTCTGTAAATCCAGCTATCCTAAAGTCAGCCACCCAAGTCAACAGGAAAGAGCAGAGATGACCTAGAGTTAAGAGCAATTTTATTATGACATTAAATAATCTCTAACCTGTTATAAGATACGGGCCATTCAATTCATTTTGCTGATACAGGTATATCAGCCAGTGTACGTTCCCACAGGTTTTGCACTTATATGCCAGTCATATATATACAGCACATGAAGTGCTTTGTTTGTGAACTAGGGCACAGGTGACCAAGAGGAGAGAATTGCCAGAGAATTCAGTTGTCTGCTGTAGTCTGCCAATAACGGAGAGATGAAAAATTGCAAGCAGATTATGCTCTGGACAGTAGAAAAGGGGTGACAAATGAAACACGGGATGTTATGCAGAATGTGTAGGCTTCAGAGGACAAAAGTCGTCACTGCATCATCTGACTTGTAACTTCAAAACTCAGAGGATAACAATCTCATAGTCAAATCTCACTGCTTTGAAGGTCAGTGGTGAGGTTTTAATCAGCCTGACATTTATTGTTGACTTTTCTTTTAAGTTCTCATTTCATTTTAATAACAAAGGAACAAGGACATGAAGGTTATGTGCAAAAAACTCCCACTGGCATTTCATAAAATACTTGAATCAAAACAGACTTCAATTTATCAGGAATGCACATAACATTATAAAGCTCTTATTCACATCATATGTCCAATCAACTTTTGAAAACAGGCATGGAATTATAAGGTAGGGCTGCTTTTGAGGTGTTCAAATACATAAAAGAATCATATAAAAAACATTATTCCACAGTGCAAATTTTTGTGTTCATTTCTTCTCTCTCTCACTTCATATGGTTTATGGTTCATTTGTCTAGAAGTGAAGTTAACTTTTAGCAGTTCTAGAGAATATTTCTAGAAAATTCAGCATTCACCACTGAAGAAAAACAGGAAGCTTCTTTTTCCACTACTGTTCAGTTTATTGTCTTGCAAATACAAGTTTGCCCAATGCAACGCATAGGAAAACAAAAGCAAGGGGAAAATCTTACTAAAACTATAATTAAGAAACTCAGTATCAAGCCAAACAGTAGCTTATCCGCCTTTATACTATCTGATAAAACATCAGTGTTCTTAAATATATCAACATTATGTAAACCGTTTATACTGGACACTGAAGTAGGCATTTCACAACAAAAAAGTCTTGTTGCAAATAAAGCTTATTCTCCACTGTTTCAAAGTATATTCATCATTTGAGATACATCATTTCCATGACAATGGGATCACCAGGAATCATGGTATAACAATGCGAGACCAACCAGACGATGTCACCAGTGTCAAACTGGCAAATATATCATTTAGCCAGTGATCAAGAGAGAAAATCTGAAGGTCAAAAACGCAATATTTATAATGCTGTCAGTAGATGGATGCATACCAAACACCTCATATCTAGATCCCTAAAAAGCTTATCAGAATGTTCGCAACACACAAAAGTGTTACTGGAGTATCTTCCATTAGTTTCCAAAACATATGGATTCTGAGACCAGTATTTCCTAGTACATTCCCTAGAAACAGAAAATATCTTGAGATATACTTTAATGGTACCAACACAAGCAGCAGTCAACCTCATTCCCAGTTATTCCAGCTGGTACAACAAAATCCCCCTCAGCATTTTTCCAATAGGCAATACATATTTCCTTGGAAAGAAACCAACATGATTAGGAAGGCTTATGGCTTTGAAAGAGAGGAGAGAAACTGAAACAACTCTGCCTTGTATGAATCAATGATGATACACTTAGGCACTGTGCAAAGAAAATACCTGTGAGAATATTCACATTTTTTCTTGGGCATCTCTGTGAAAATCGAACTGGAGAAGGTAAAGCTATGGGAAAAAATGTTGACAAAAGCAGAAGTCAGTTCACAAGAAAAATGGAAGGAGAACTGACATAAGCACACTAAACTCTGACTTTATTCGGTATATAACAACAGAACACACTTTCACATTTCATGTGGGGAAGAAATTATCACTGAGTATTTGCTTCTTTCATACCCTTCCTTTAATCATAAGATCATTTTACCTAGATCTAATTTCATTTAATACTATGGTGATGGTAACGTCATTGAACATCTCTATTACCTAAATGATAAACAAAAGCAAAGAAAGAAAAAGGATCTAGAATTAAAGGTTACCAAATTATTGAGCTTAAAGTTTTGTGAATCAAATGAGAAAAATTTAAAAGCATTTTTTGTCTTTTTCTTCTTAATGATTCTTTAATTTGCAATTTATCTCAAACATAGTGTCTATTGAAATATCTTTTTGATTTCTCCTCAAATACAGTCAGAATTAAAAAAGAAAATAAAACAAAACCAAAACCAATAGATTGCTGAACTTTTAAGGTCCTTCCTATTTACTGAGATTTTATCATATTCTCTGTTGACTGTCAAATAAACTGTGCTCATTAAATTTTATCTACATCAGCAATCTAAGGAAAGAAGACATGCAAAATCCCCATTTATGAGTCAGAAAACCTTGAGAAACATTCCAGAGATGGGGCATCCATAATTTCTCTGGACAACCTCATCAGTGCCTCATCACCCTCACAGTAAGGAACTTCCTTCTAGTATCTAATCTAAATCCACCCTATTTCAGTTTCCAGGATGATGTTGGCTTTCTGGGCTGCAAGTNTGTCCACGTAAGCCACCTCTCTCCAGCCTTCTTTAGATACTGGAAGGCCACAATAAGGTTACCCCAGAGTCTCCTCCAGACTGAACAACATCAATTCTCAGCCTTGTCTTCACAGGAGAGGTGCTCCAGCCTCCTCATCATATTTCACAGCCCATATTCTTCCTGTTAGGGGCTAGAGAACTGAACACAGAATTCCAGGAGGGGTCTCAAGAGTTGAGGGGCAGAATCATTTCCCTCAACCTGTTGTCCACTCTGCTTTTGATGCAGCCCAGGACAAGGTTGGCTTTCTGGGCTGCAAGTGCACATTGCTGGGTCATGTCAAGCTTCTCATCCACCAGCATCCCCAAGTCCTTCTCCACAGGGCTGCTCTGAATCCATTCTCTTCCTAGCCAGTGTTTGTGCTTGGATTGTCCCAACACAGGTGTGGAACCTTGGCCTTGTTGGATTTCATGAGGTTTGCACCTCTCATGGGGCCCACCCCTCAAGCCTGTCAAGGTTCCACTGAATGTCATCCCTCCCCCTCAGCATGTCAACTACACAACACAGCTTCAAAGAAACACCTCTTCCAAACAGAAGCCGCTGTTTTCCATGACATACCTTACATTTTTTCTTAAAAATGCATCCTAACAAAAAATATTTCAGTTATGACTCCAAAGACTGTTGTGACTGAAGTTTTTCTGGTTCAAGCCACTTTCAATTGGCTTGAATTCATATTCAGTTCTGTAAACTCCAGGATTACTCGTTCACTGTGGAAATCAACAGAACTGCTGCTTGGTAGCTGGATGTACTGAAATATCAAAGGCTGTTCCAAAGCTTAAAAGGACTGTAAGGAGCACAGGGGAAGTAGGAGGTGAGTGGGGAATGGAGATGTACCTCTGTGCCTATACCTCAAAGAAATGAGTGATATCCATAACACTTGAAGAAAATGCACATCTTTGTTTTTATTTAAATCTACCCTTCTTTAGGAAGTCATACTGAGGCAGATTTCTTAGAAACATCATTTAGAATTTTCTCTAACCACAATTAAGTGGAGCCAGCCAAGTTCAGTGCAGTGACAGACATCTCTGGATCCAGAAAGCAGATGCAGCAAAAACAACCACCACTCTGCTTCTTAAACTAAATTCATGGCACTCTTCAACAGCGTTGTAAAATACCATGCAACAATGCCCATTGGGAGTTGAAGTATTACCTTGAGATTTTTCCATTTATCTCATATCAAGTCATGTGCATGGTGAAATACTTTCTACACATACCAGTATTCAAGCATCAAAAAAAACAATTGTAATGGAACAAGAACTCATTATACTCACAAATTCCATCAAAAGAATAAAAACAATTAATTTAAACAAGTATCAGCCAGAGTTTCAAATTTAAATTGCCAAGGAATTTTATTTAAATAAGGCAAGACACTGAAATAAGACTGGTTTTCTGTTTTTAAATTTACTCAGTATGTTTTAATGCATATAAATGTTGCCAGATAGAAATCTGTTCATACACATTTTTCTATATTTTATCACAAAAGTCAACACAGATGAATTTCAAAGGAAAAATTCTATAAAGAAACTATATAAAGTCTAAGTGCAAACTATACAAGTCAGCATATGAATCTAGAGGAACAGACAGCAAGCTTTGCCAAGGTGTTCAAATGAATAAAAATCAAAAAAGTGGCTCAGTTAAACAGCAAAGAATACTGAGTATTTGCAAAGAACATCACAACCAAGCACTACAGTATCAATTCCAGGCTTCAGAAAAATCAAAGAGAATTTCTAATGAACAATGTCACTTTTGTAGCTGGTTGGGTTTTTATTATTGTTATATTTTATTGTACTAGTTAAAAACATGAATTTTTTAAAAGATAAAGAAAACTCAGTGCAAAATCCAGGTTACAAACAAATACCTATGTGAATAAGTACATTTTTAATGAATGGTTAATTGTGGCAAAGCTCTTTGGAATAAAGGATGAATCTTTTGCTAGATTCAAAGAGAAGGTCAAACTAACAAACAAAAGCCATAAAAAATTTCAGAAGGTTGAATGATAGCACAAAGAGCAATTGCCCGTAAGACAATGGGGTTTATGTATAGAGCACTTCCCATATCTTCGTTCGTGAAGCTTAGCCATGATGATGACAGCCTCTGTGACAAAACATGCAAACAAAAAATCCTAGCATTTGGCAATAATGAAAATTCAGTTGAAACTACATGCTCCAGGAATGGGTTGGAGAATGAACGAAATAAAAATAGAGGGCATATTTATGGAGCAAACTAGATATAGTAGAAGTGATTTAAAGGTGATAGGTTTCAAATCAGTGTACAGCCTTGGTGTAGCAATGGTGCTAACCATTCTGAGCAAGATTTTGGGGGTCTTTTTTGGGGTTTTTTGTGGTTTTTGTTCCCTTCCACTTGATCCTTCTTTGGATCTGGGTCTTTTGTGATCACAAGAAATGCTTTTTAGTGTTACTGTTTAGGGCTACATATCACTTCAATTAAGTATGCAAACAGATGTTTATCATTCTTTACCATAAATAATTATTTTTCAGTAACATAGGTTCTAGAATCCTCCAACAAACTTTATGTTGATTTGCAATATAACATTACTGCTCAGATAATTTCTACAGATTATTGCTCTGTAATACAATTTATAACAAAGTGCACAAAACCAATGTATACAATATGCAGATAGTAGAAGTGCAAAGAAAATGTTTACCAAAAAAAGCCCCAAAAATTAAAACAGAACAAAACCCCACAACAATACCACCACCTCATATACCAAACCCAGAAGAACAGACATCTAAAAAGCTCACATACCCATTATACAACATGAAAGCTTTGATAACTTTTGGACAAACATTCATGTATTAAGGCTTCCTATAATTCTCCCTGTTATAGTACTAAATGCTCTCATAGAAGCAGGGATGGAGGAAGACACTGGGACAGAACACGAGGAGATTTGCAAAGATACACAAAGTATTTAGGCAGGCATAGCTCCCTCTGGCTTCTGAAAAACTCCTTAGCTGACTTATTAAAACCATAAAAAATAATCTATTTCAGTCACAAAGGGAATCCAAGAATCTTGAACTGCATTTTCCTACCTCATAACTGGCTGGCACAGTAGGGGTGGAAAAAAAAGACAGCAGTACCTGTTGCCACTGTTGGAATATATTGTCATGGAAAGAGATACAGCTCTATAACCTTCTTGTTGCATGACTTTTAGAATTTCAACAAGAACTTTCAAAAAATAAATGTAGAAAACCAAAAAGCAATTTAATGATAAAGGCACACATCAGACTGCAATTAAGCTAAACCATCCTAAGTACACAATCACTTTCTGTAGGAACATTTCCGTAAGAAACTCCTGCCCTTATTACACATCTGGGGCACTATTGGAAAAGCCTGTGACATTTCCTCACCCACAAGTTCATCCAAAGTCCACTCAAGTCACTGTGGCTTCTGGTATATTAGTAAGAAAAAAAACCCCAAGAGATATTTCCAGATCCACACCTTAATAGGAAAAAGAAGAGAATAAATAATGAGAGAAAACTGAAGCATTTAATTAATCTTCACAGAAAAATTATGGCCAGATGCTTAATTTTGATAGCAACCACAGCAGGATAAGAATATTTATTACTAATATTAAAATGGATTAGCAATTTAAATAAGAATGGCATAATGAAATTATCAATATATATTATGTAAAGAAATAGCCAAAGCATTTATCCTTGAACTTTGAGTCCTATGAATTCAGTGCATACTATAGATCAGTAAAATTACAGTAGCTAAACAAGGGCAAACATCCACTCTTTAAGATGAGGGGAGAAGGAGGACAGAACAGAACAGTCATCCCAACTTCATTCAATTCTCACAAAAATACTAATGTAAATGTTATATACTTATAAATTGTTTCTGGAGTAAAAACTGACTTGTCAGGAACAAACTGTGTCAAACCTGTCTCATTTCCTTCCTCAATATCACAGCTACCTAGATAGTGGGCACAAAGTTCCTATCACTGAGTCCTTCAATGAGGTTCCATATACAAATTATCATACACAAACTAGAGAAATAGGATTAAAGCACTGTATGTTTTAAGTGCTCATCTAACTCACATTGAGATGATATCTGTGAATCACTTCCAGACTCACAGGGTATTTCAAGCAGAGTCCCACAGGAGTTTGTTCTGGCCTTAATTATATTCATTATTTTGTTAATAACATAGATGCTGCATAACAAGCATAGTCCCAAAGTACTATGTTATCCCAAAGGATAGCACTGAAACAAAAACAACTTCCACAGGATAAAGAACAGTATACTGGGACCAGTTTGAAAACCTCATTTTTCAGTTAGATTGGAGCCAAACTGAAGAGTGAAAATACTAAACAAGGTTTTCCTGAATCACTATTTATGAACAAATGCTAATGAAACTGGGTTGGCATCTTCAGAAACAAGAGAATGTCTTAGTCAAGCCCACTAGTACTAAGACTAGAATTATCCTTAAAAACAGGCACTTTCTCTTGCTCCCTCTAGCAGTATAGCACGGAATTTATTATAGTTCTTCCTCCTGCTGTTCCATTCAAGGACGTGGTGAACCCGATGCTTCCCTAAGAACTAAGTTGGAAAAATGGGTTAGCAAACTGATTTCCGAGACTGACCCAATTTCCTCTAGTTGCATTTGATCTTGCCTCTTTGCAGACATCCTGCCGAGATCTCCCAAGGTTCCTTTCAGACACTATGGTTTCTGTTGATTATGTTGCTATTTTTATCTCCTGTTAAATGAAAGAAAAAAAAAAAGACAAAACCAATTAGCAAAATTTTTACCAAACTTTAAAATTAGCAAAAAACCTTAAAAACTAGCAAAATTTTTATCAAGACTGATAGCTGTAAGCAAGACAACATTCTTTGTACACTTACTCAGACTGAGATTATTCTAGCTTTTTTTACTTTAAGAATATTTTTCTCCCACCCACCATGAATGCCAAGCCTGTCAATCACACTAACAACAACAAAATACATATGGGACAGTTTAAGGAGGAAGAGCAGACTTGAGAAACTGCTCCTTTAACTTACTTGGAATCAGCTCTAACATACGTGCCTGGGAGAAGAAAAACAAGTATGTGGTAAGTCACGTTACTTTCATTATTTTTATATAAAACAGGAGAAAAACAGTGCCAATGGTTCATATTTTATATGAAGTAATATTTCATTGAGCTTTTTTGCTCAAGTATATTTTCCTGAGAGCAGTATTCTAGTGTTACATACAGTAAAACAAGTTGTTTGCAGCTCCTACAGGTTTTTGCAAAGCAGAACTTGATTTTGAAAGTTTTGAACTAAGTTTAACACATTTAGTGCTTATGTTCACAAAAATTTATGAACCAAAATTAAAAACTAGTTGTATTTATTAAGAAATGCCAGTGCTATGATCTAGGAACCAGTTTTTATACTGCTTTTTAACTATTGCTATGAAATCATGAATTGAGAACCTACTTCATGAACAGCCAAGGAGCTGTATGTAGCCTGTAAAAACTTGCTTGTTATGTAGTTTGCACACTTCAGATTCTAGGAAACAAACTTATTGAAATACATACTGTATGGATGTGTTAACTCTGCTTTATATACAACTTATATATGAGAAAAAATTTCTGCTTAGAGGTCAAATTACCTGGTGTAACACATTAAGAGATCTCTGAAATTTGGTAGTTCTCAAGTACTACATGTCTTTCTTGATTAGGGCTCCAGAAAAAAAAAAAAATTTCTTAATACAGAGAATCAGATTTTCTTTTTTTGAGGAGTTAAATTGTGAACAGTACAGATTAAGAGTGTAAATAACTCTAGTAAAATACAAGTTTAAAATAACAGATTACACTCTGCACATGTACCCAAACACATTTTCAAGTCTGCCAGTGTCCATGCCAGATGAAGAGGCTCCAGGGAATATTTAGTAACAAGTGAGCCTGACCTGCCGGAGGCTAGTGCTGTTTCACACTCTAGTATCTACAATCTGCTTCAAAGCTTTGTATAAGCACCTGAATGTTTGGAAAGAAACAGTTTCTGTGGTCTTTCTTTATCTGGGGGACTCGAAGCCCCAGTATTCCGTTCAAGAATCCCCTGTTGCAGTCCTCACAGCCAACATGTGCTCAAGTGTACATATTTATTTGAATTGCCATGAAAGGAGACACATTACACTGAGTAACTAGGAGTATGCAGGTACTAAGTAGAATTGGTAACCAGATCTGGGGTTCTCCGGCCAGCAAGTCTTGAAATAATCCCCTTGAGTGTAGTGAAAAGCAAATGGAAGCACATGACAATATTCTCCATTTCTGTCGCACACACTTGAGGAAAAAAAACTACAGTATCAGTCAAGTCAAGGACACTATCAGCATCAAGAGACAAGCTGCAGGATCCCAGATGAGCCTCCCCATGTCCCTGTTTGGTTTTTTTTGTTGGTGGTTGTTTTTGGTTTGGTTTTTTCACTGTTGTCATCATCTTTAATCTGACTAAAACACAAATGGAAATATATTTTTTGCAGTCCCTTTGGTTCCACCACCCATGCTACAGTCCCTTTGGGAACACAAAACCAAATACGACCTTCCCAAACAGATCTCAGTGGAGAGGGGTGAACTACATAAACACTGACTTCTTGAGAGCACTCTCCCAAGAGCCTAGAACACAAATTAAGGTAATGTCAGCATAGGCAATGACGGGATAATTAGCCAGAAGTTAGTGTTGGGGGAGAGCCATCAAGGAGGCCTGGGTACCCCAAGGTGGGCAAGCAGGCAGGGAAGAGCTCCAGCTCGCACTGCAAACTACCAGACAGTGTAAGGGTATAACAGCGGAGGGCAGCAGGCAGCCAGGAGCAGCTCCTCACGTGTCAGGACTTCTGAAAACCCTTGTGGCCTAATGGGCAACCGTAGGACCAGGAGCAGGAATGGCTGGCTGCATTGAATTGCAAAATTCTTAAAGCAATGCTTTTAATTTGCCTTTGAAATGTTCTGAACTAGAACTACTTACACCTACTGAGCAACCAAACAGCCTGTACTGCATAAATAACAGCATTGCTGCACTTCACGTTATTCATGTTTCACACCTGATGCCATCTGTTATTCTGTTGTTTCCCATAAGCAACGAAATTAAATGTGTAACTCACACATCTCCTACACAGCTGCTTTCCACCTCCACCATAACATGAAGACACTGATAAAATCACTCCTGCATGCAAACCAGGAAAGCAAAATTTCTTAAGGAATACATGTACCTCTCTTCTGGTCCTGCGCACAGTGGAAGAGAGTATTGCTGTATCCTGTCATCCAGGGAGATGGTGTGGAAAAACTCACAGCCAATACTATGAAGCATTGAACACTATGAAGCACTATGAAATTCAATGTAATTTTTTATAATTTACTGGCTAGACATCCAGAGATTATTCTGAGAAGGCCAGATTTAAACTGCAAGGGCTTCTATCTCATTTCTGAAATTCCAGAAGTTTTGCCAGATTCACAATTCTGCAAAGTCATAAGACATCAAAAAGAGACAAAAAGCGCTGTCAACAACTGATCCGTCAGTCACTCTAACAGTAAAAAACGCAGGGAAATTTGAAGGACAGCGGATGAGACATTTCAACTTAGCTGAAACCCATTTTAATCTTTGAACATGTGCCCCAAATCCCTTTTGCACTGGGAAATAAAACAGGAGGAGTAATTGGAAAGCAGAATATAAGATTCCTTGGTCTATGACCTTTTATGGAAGCTTTCATATTTGTCCTGTTGTGGTGACTCAGAACTGCTAAGCAAAATAATCTGGGTCTGTTTCAACAGCTGCAGCTGCATCTTCGCAATTTTATTGCCCATTTTATAAAGCAATGACTCTGAAACATTTCCCCCTTGCTCCATATTAGGATACGCACCCTGCCCCCTTCTCCAATTGAAAAATCTCATATCCTGTTTCCCTCCAACTGGAAGCCTATTCTGTGTTTGTGTTGAAGATGAAAAGGAAAAGAAGGATTTGATGGGGCAGGGAGGCAGCTCAGAGATGTCTGGACAGGGATGGGAAAGGACCAGAAGTTCCCATCCTGAGCCTCCCCAGCATTGCTCCCTCAACTGCATCTGAGGCCCAACCTCCACTAAAAACATCTGTTTTGCTCCTCCTGTAGACCAGGAGAGATTCCTGGCTATCCCTGCCCAGCCAGTTCATTGAACCTCCTAGAACAATGGTCACAGTCCCAAATTTGGGAATCATTAGTGTCACTTATTTGCACATAGCGTAAGTAGAAACCACATAAAGGGGATCAGGCCTAGGCATTAGACTGTGCTGTGGGAATAGTACAAGAAAAGCTATGGGAATTGCAAAGAAAAAGATACAATGTGTGAAAGAAGCAGCAGAGAGAAGGCCTGAAGGTGCCTGAAGGATTCTGTGTACCTCCCTGGTTGGACAAAAGGACGCCAAAGATGTGGCTGATGTGTATCCTGCCCAAATGATTGGACCATGGGCTGGAAATCCCCCAATGAAGTAATGTCAGAACAATAGTTTTACTATGTAGTAGGCAGCCAAAAGGGTATTAAAAAAGGTATTCGTAATCATATTTTGTCTCTTGCCTTGCACTACAATAAACTGCTTGTTTTGCATCACATCCAGGGTCTGTGCCATTCAACTCACTCCAATCACACCCCGACCAGAAAGTCCTCGAGTCCAAAATGGTTGGAGACTAGGAGAATATCGTGGAAGTCTTCAGTGCTTTCCCTGTTTCTACACAGTTTCCTAGGTAGCTCACTTCTGACCACAGTCAGAAAGAAGATGCTGGCCTGGGTGAGCTTATGGTCTGACTCAGTACAAGCATTTTATGTGAGCCCCACCTTTTGAAAAGTTAATGCAGGACTGGAATTAATTGACTGATAATTTGTTCTTTAGCAGTAAGAACAATGAAAAGAGGTAAAAAAGAAGAACCCAAAAGTTTTAGATCATGCATCATCTTAAAATAACTAAGTGATTTATTTAAGCCTAAAAGTATGATGTCCAGACTTGCCAAAAAATAAGATGATATGACAATATGGAAGTGAAAGTTCTGCAATTGAGCTTAATTTTTTCTGTTTAAACACCATAGCACAACATGTCAAAACCCACGAGCAAGCCAAATGCAATCTGAACGCAGTACCAAGCAGTTGGCTCAAGGAGTTCAAGGTAGGCAAGAGAAAGTTATCACTAATTCTTTTTGTAATAGATATGAAAAATAGTCTCCATATTTAAACCTCAGATGCTGATGACTCATATTTTATATACCAATTGTCAGCAAAACTTAACTAATTTCAGTAATTGCTGATATATACATATGTTGATATAATAACTCATGGTTTCCTTATACTGATGTCACTCACACAAGAACATTGTTACTTCCTAAATCACCCTTTATAGGCGTTCACTTTAAGTGACCAAACAGGAAAAAAGTTGCAAAAAGGACTTCCTCCTAGGATTTCTACATCAGTTCAGTAAAAAACAGTAAAGCAACAGTTCAATTTTACTCATATAGACCAAGTCTTTCTCCCTGGATAGAAACATGGCCACAAAACTACCATCTCAAGAGGAATTTGAGAACTGGACAACTTTCCAAGTTGCAGATCTCCTAAGACAGGTACTGAATATATATGTAACACTTTAGACAGCTCAGTCTATATTCAGCTAGCAGAAACTCCTACAGAATTTATCTTTGAAAACCAGATATATTATCCTAAATCTAGCACAAATATTCAGAAGTACTGAAAATAGATTAGTCAACAATTGTCACACTTAAGAACCTATTAATATTATTGTAGTTTTTTGGTGCTCTTATGTTTTCTATAGAAATCTAAATCATGGTAGAAGCTGCTAGCTAAGATTTCCTACATGACAAATCATACAAAAAATGCTCTTAGGAATATTTCTTGTAAGGAAAAAGGTATTTCATACCCAAATTTATTTCCTGACAGGAAGAAATAACCATTTTACAGAAAATGGGTCTAGGTTTTATATTTGAATATTGTTTTAAAATTTACAGCTCGTCAATAAAAATCTACTGTTCATCTTTTCTTCTCAATGCATATAAACCCAAAACAGTTGCTGTTGTTGCTCAAGTTTAAGGTATTTGAAATATTTTTTTTGTTTTAAATCCTTCTTTTGCAGAACTAGGAAATGCACAAGCCAACAATGTCCTTCCTAGTATATGTGAAATAACCTGGAGTTGCACAAATTATTCCAAGCTCATTTTCTGACATCTTTCACTACTCTAATAATCTCCTTCCAGATATATAAAATATATCCTCCATGATATAGCCTTTTTCGATATATTTTTTCTTATAACTTACTGAAAATTATGACTCAAGTTTCAGATTTGTACCTATAACTTTTAAAGTCCATTCACTATAGTTGGTTATATAGTCTCATTTTACATGCTTTTGTTTGCTTTTATGCACATTTCTGTATATAATTTTATATATAGGACTTTGTCTTGTGTTTATCCTAATTCTAATTGTAGAAGCACCAATCTTTTGCAGTACCCTCTTTACATGAACAGTGAGAATTTGTCATGAAGATCTCTCATCCTTTTCAATCGAAGGAGCATACAATCTTTGTCAAGGAAAATAATAGTGCCATGAAGTCTTTCCACAGGAGTTCCATTTGCAGGGATGCAAAAAGCAGCCATACAAAATGAGATGTTCATTTTGTATTATTTTTCCATTTTGCCTGTGTATAAATACGTGTGCTCACTCATGTAAAATCAGAAAAAAACAACACAACAAAACCACAAACTCTTTCCTAATGGAGATGTATGACACGTGGACCATTGTCCCCATGTTGAGAAAGCTAACCCATTCCATAGAATTAATTCATACTACAATGATAATGTATCTGCTAAACTGTGATCTTACTACTGTGAACAGCTACTCAGAGGATTAATTAGCTCAAAGCCTTTCAGCTTAAGGAAGTCAGACTAATTTATAGCAGTTATAATGGTTTTTAAGTTCTGCAATTCTACTGCAGAATACAAGACAAAGTTAATAATTGCTCAACAACTCAAACTTTCAGGGAAATTCCAGGCACACTGTAACTACTGGCTTCATAGTAGTTAAGAGATCCTCTTGCAACTTTATAAAAAGCCATTAATGCCTATGCTTACGCTCTCATCACTGATTGAAGCAGCTAACTAATCTAATTACTACAGCATAGTCCACATTAAGCGCCTGGCCATTTTCCTCTGGGAACAGCAACCATTTGCCTGTGGCCACTGTGTACAGAGCTGTCAGCTCCCACTGCCAGCACTCCAGAGAGCCTCAGCACCAGGTACTGCCATCATGTCCATAGTCAGGACACACGCTGGGGGCTGTGCAGGATCTCCCCACCCCAAGACTGGCCATACATGTGCATGAACCTTAAAATAATGCTGTTAAAGTTACAGGAAAAAAAGCACTCAAATGTGCCAGTACTGGGATTACCTCTATAACCTGAATTCCCCACCTTTTACATACGCACCATGACAGCTTGTAATTGCTTCTTGTACTACCTTTTCCATTTACAAAAACATGTCTTTGTCAGTGCAGAAAACCCAGCAGATTTGTGCTCCACTCTCAGCCATTGCAGAAATTGTAAGGTAGACAAGGCCAGGGCTGGGTGAAAAGGAGAGAATTAATACATAGTAGTGTTATTTAATACTGCCTTGAAACATCAGATTCTGTCACTGCCCCAACTCAATATTTTTACCTGACATGCAAGTCATCATGAAAAAACACGATATTGCCCAACTGCTTGACCTGTGGCAGTAAAAGGTGAGAGTTAAAACCACAGTGGTAGCTCTGCTCAGAAGGTAAAAATGGCAAAATATTGAATATACAAATATGCACCTATATTTCATAGATTTAAACAGTTGTAGTCAGGCATCCAAAAATACCGGATAGGAGTTTTTTCCTCATGCACCTCAACTACCCTTACTAATGGAGTTATCATCTCAGAGTGGTCTCAGAAGAAGCAGTTATTAATGTTTCTGAAGCACTTGGACAATAAAGAGTACTGCAGAAGGGCTCAAATAGAAAAATCATTCTGGGTTCAGAGAAGGTTTCGAATACTGTGCACTACAGGTGTACGAGATATTAGACAAGCACTGAGCACTGAACAGAACACAATATGTTGAATAGCAGCTCAGGAAAGTAACATCAGCTTTTATGTGCTGTGACTGAGGCTGGGTTCTCTAGAAGAGGTATACTGATGTTGCTGCCATAATGTGTATGTAAAATGGGTATGCACATGCAATTTACATATATAATGCAATTTTAGTGTTAGTGTCAGAATTGGTCATTACTGCTACAGACACTTATGGCTAAGCATTACAAATAGTAAAACTCATTTCAAGAGTGGTACATTCCTAAATAAAAAATTTCTAATTTTTTTTTGCCACTTTCCATGCATAAAGTGTAATTTCTTTGAAAAGCCAGACTTAACCATCTAACAGTGAGATTTCTAGGACGTGTTCAGCCCTGCAAAGAAATCTGACATGTCCACTTTTTTATCCAAATTAGTAGTAGTGCTATTTAGAGATGTAATATTTCTGGACATTTCTTTTAATTTATAGTCAACATCAACTTTCTTAAAACACACCACCACAACCATGTTACAGAAAAGAAATCCTGTTTCTGAACCTCAATTTTTTCCAGCAATGCTCGTCTTCATGCTAAGTGCAAGACACACTTAGCCCAAATATCTGATGCTGAGGCCAAGCAGCCACCAGTTTAAAGTTTGGCAAACAGGCCTGTGGGGTGATGACATGGTTACTGATGCACTTTTGCCTTAAGATACCTTTTAACCTGTTTCTAATCCTGGCCTCCTCTTATCCCATAGCGATTGAAGTTCCACAGTGTATTTCTGCTGGGTTCCTTGCTCCATTTATATTACATTTGCTGCTTCATAATTTCATCTTGTGTCTTTCATTCTCAATTTTATCAGCCCTTATTCCCTGTACTCTTTCTTCATAAGAAAAGAGTTAAGACATGGTATTACTTCTATGTGAAAGTCACTGCAGTTATTCTGTCCAATATTCTTTTACTAATCACTTTTGTCAAATAGTATAAATATTTCTAGAACCCCAAGTATGGAAATATTATTTTGTTTGCAAAAGCCAAGTTTCATACTATTGTATAAATTTTATTTTTTTCTCACCTTAGTTTGGAATGCCTGAATCTGCTGTGATAGTAGAAAAACTGTGCATGAATGGATCTCATTTCTTGGTAAGCAAATATTCCATGAGAGCTGTCATTAAACCGTACCTCAACATAGGATTGTATTCCTTAGCATGCCAGGATACAATCTGAAATTGTCCTTCCTTATACACACCTCATCAATTGCTCTGATTTTGCATTTCAGTGGGTTGGTTTACAGCTCCGACTCAAGGAATCTCCCTAAACAAAAGAATCCCAGCCAGCCCCACTCCAGAGAAAGGGTAGAGTTGTAGTATCAGCCATTTGCACACAACATCTCACAAAACATGACTTAGAGGGGGTTGGCAGTTTTTTTAACCATATACATATTTTAAAGCCATTGTTTATGTAAAAGCTTTTTCATAAAACTTGCATGATTAAGAACTTACCAGTATATAATTCTACATGAATTTTACAATAAGAGTTTAGAGACACCAGAAAAAACATCTGAAAAAATCTGGTAACTTCCTTCCTTGACCACTGTAGAATTTTTTGCATAAGAGTGCATTTAATTGATTGCAACTAATTAGAAGACTGGAATAGAATAACTCCGTAAACTGCAGCAATTCCACTACCACTAATTCCATTTGTGTAGCTATTGATGAAGAAGTTCTTTAAGATCAATTTTAAAGGTAAAATTACTGTTATAATGTATTTATGTACTGCAGAGATATAATGTTTGCTTGGTAATTCAGTGCATCAGGAGCTTTACCTGCTGTTCATGCTAACAGGGACTTCATTAGACCACAGGAGCATGCACACAGAATAAAAATGGGTTTATACTAGCAATTCATATTAGCACAGTAGAGCTAACAGCTCTCAAATGCAGACTGATTCCTGTCCCATTCATCCATTATAAATTGAACTACTAAAAGTGCTGTAGTCTCCATCACTGGATGAGGCAGTGAAATTAAATCTAAGAGTAGTTGTGTTGGCTTCTTGTGCCTGTGGTAAATGAAGCTATAGAGCAGCAACGGACAAGGATCTGAGAAGTCATTTCAGATGTTAGTGGTAACTTACTCAAAACACAAGTGAAAAAAAGCAAGGAGAACAATGGATGATCTTTGGTGACTGTCGGTGATACCAAAAGCAGTATGATTAAAAGTGAAAGCATTTACTAGTATGTTCTCCAAACTATGTAGTCTCTTCAACATGTCTTTAAAGATTACTTTGCATAGCAGAAAATTATATGTGATACAATGAACAACATTTTTTTTACATCATTATAGAGAAAATGAGACAGGTCTCACACACTGTCACAAACCTTACTACAAATTTCATATGCTCTCCTAAGTACAAGCTAATATATATATATAAACTTGTAAGTAATTAAATCAACAGCAGTTTTTTATTCCAAGCTCCTAGCCAAATATACAAGAAATCTATATTACACCAGGAATGAAATGTACTTTCTTTGTTACAAAGTGTGATTTAGAAAGCATATCCTTAGTGGATTCAGCTTAATATACGATGGAGCAACCAGATGGCTAAAGCACACATTTCCAGTCAGAAAACCTGAGTTTCTGTGTACATTGCTTGTAGTGTGACTCCCTAACTGTATTTACTGGTTCGTGTAGGTGTCCAGAGCTCCAAAATTCAAAAAATCCTCATGCTGTTATCATATCTGTTGCCTTTTGCAAGAGCCTGAGGTTTTGCCCTTCAGTTTACCTTTCAGTTATAAGGGGCATATGATTTCTTTCTACTGCTGTCTTCAAAATCTAAACAGACACTCAATATCACCTTCAGACATCTAGCTCAGTCACTAAAGAAAAGCTGGCTATCACTGAACAGTAGTGAACAAAAAAATAAACCCAAAAACGCATAAAACAAAACACTTGAGCAAGATTGATGCTATCTACTAAATACAAGTAGCAGGTTTACCTTCACATATTAATAATTTTAAAAAAGCACATACAAAATTCTCCACTACCTGTATGTGCATAGGTACCCTGTGCATATGTAGATCTCTTGATACATTGAGTATACATATAGAAACCCTGCACATGGTAGATGAATATTTAGATACAGATCTGATTTTTCCATGAGATCTGTTAGAAACCACTGGATAGAAAATTCCTTCTAGCCTGATAAAGAAAACAACTCTGTGGTGTCTGCCATGAGAACACAGAGAACTTTCCCCTGCCATGCATTCAGAGAGGCACAAGTTACCCTTTTTACCTTGCCATGGGCTGAAAAACCATCTTCCCTCATGGGTGTTGCTGCAGAAGACACGTCAGAGTGCCTGTGAAGGCTGGCAGGACAGCCCAAGGGAAGCCACCCCGATGCCTACCAGCAGCCCTTCACAATTCTCAGATAAGCCCTTATCACTGTAAAACTCCTCCAACCTGCCCCAAACCTCTGCTATGGAACTAACATCTTAAGTATATGCAGCTTAGGCATTTGTGAGATATGCCAAAATCCAGAGGCAGTGCCCATTGGGGTAGGTGGCATGTTAGTCCACCTGTGCCAAGCACTTGAAGGAACCTTTCCTGGAAAGAAACACATGCAGCCTGCACACTGCACTTCAATCACAGGATATAAACTAGATGTGTCTATGCTTCCTGTGTGGTTTCAGCAAGGACACTCATCTTTTTAACTTTTCCAAGAGCAATGTTGTCAAATGTTGGGGAAATGCTGCAGAAAGTAATTATCCTAAAGCTTACCACTGAACTAATGAAAAACTTCTTAGGGGGCTGTCCTGCACATGTCCATTGTGTCAAACGCAAATGACATTCTATTGGAAAGTGAGTCAGATGAATTTATCAATACTAAGGTCTTTTTGAAGTTTAAAGTGTTCAAAGTTGAGTCATGTCGACATTATAGCCACAAAATTCGTGATAAGTCGGCCACAACACTTTAAATAAATTTGACTGCTTTCAGAATAGAAATAATCAACATTTATACGGTCATTTCTTCAAATATTTCTCGTCTTTGAGTGGCTAAGAGACAATCACTTTTATGGCAATATTCTGTTTCATAAACATACTGAATATTAAACTGAACTTTTATAGGAAACTAAATTACATGCATTTTATAAAAATTTAAAAGTAATAGCTTTCTTTACACTTCTGTAGAACCTAAAAATGCAAAAAGTGGTATATTAGATCTGAAGTGTACCATGCAGTTTCATTTTTCATCAATAGTACCATACTTGTGATACTTACTCAATATGCAGGTCACATCTGAGTGATGCTAATCTAGTCCTAATGTGCAAATCAGCATTTAGCCACAGCTGCATTGCACAGAGCATATTATATTCTCTTGCTTTTTATTGTCTGAACTTGCTCACTGTACTCCTGTTTTTCAGTTCCTTCTGAGAGTAGGTTGCTTGTTTGATGTTTTCTTTTTAAAATCTGTTTTGAATTCCCAGTGACAGATTGAAAGATACAAAAACCAGTGAAATCTTACTTGAAACTCAGAATTGAAAAAAGGTAGACTTTCTTATTGGATTTGTATATAGAAATTCACTAAAAGAAATCTCAAACAGCAAAATGGTCAGACATTGATTCCAAACATCTTTCATGTATTTCTCTTCTTTCTTGCTATTTCAAAATGTGTTTTGAATTGCATGGCTGGAATAGGAATGCCTTGGAGAACACCAGATCGATGTTATCCACCAATAGTCTATTGGGGACTTTTGAATAGTATTTAGAGAACAGAACTCGTGTCTTCCCGTGGGAGATTCCCAGCTCCCCACCAGTGCAAAACATTGCCAGAGCTTGCCAGGTTCAACTCACCAAGCCTGTCCTTTGACATCCATTGCTGTCAGCATTGACACCAAGGAAAACAGACTGTTGTCTTATTTGGATGGTACTTTTCATCCCTGTAATATAGAAGTAGCAGACATGAAAAGACAGGAACCACATGTGCTTTCTCCAGTAACCACAGCAACTAAACACACCACACCTAGAGTTCCTCTGTTGCTTAAGTGAGTAGGTAGAAGGACAGATTAAGACTGGTTCAGGCTGTTTGGGTATCTGTTAGGAAAAAAGCTAAGTTGAACAGGTTCTGTTCAACTTGATCTGACATCCATCCCTGTATACTTGGTGCTACAAATAAAATTTGGACCATGAATGCCCTGAGTTTACAGAGAGGAGAAAAAAAAAATCTTTTCTAGGTCCTACATAAACAACAGAAATGATACACTTAGTACAGCTTTATGACCTGATTCTTCTGGGATGTTGCAATGCTTTCCCCTAGGTATCAAGCAAGCACAGAACACTTGCATATAGGCAAGGTCAGAGAAATATGGTGCAAGTTGCAGGTACTGCACAGTCCCACTCTTAGGCTGGCTGTAGGCAGCTTAATGCTACGAGTCCATAGCCAGGGTTTAATATACTGCTTTATCTCAGAAATACATAAAATAAGCTTTTTACAATCACACAAAACTTTAATATTAATGTTTTGGGGTACCCAAGTGGTTTTTGTGCATAGAAACAATACAGGCACTGTTTGTCCTGCCTTTGGCAAGCACTCTAGGTCACCATAGCAAAAAACCCACAATCGTTCACCACAGAAAAGTGATGTTACAAAAATACACATTTTCAGCTGCAAAATATGATCAGGCCACCTAACTGCATTAATTTAATTGCATTTTTGCACAGTTTCTATTCCTCTGACATAGCAAATAAATGTGAATAGGGGACAGCAATGACACACCCCCACACACACCTTTCTCCAATCCACTTTGTAAGGGCTGATCCTCTCTTTGCCCCCTCCCCATTAAACCTCCTTGCCTTATATGTCTTCCAGTATTTGCTGTGCTCTGTTTCTGTTCCTCTTTCAGTTAGGATCCTCCTTTCCCTTGCTCCTTAATTAGGTTCTATTGGTCATGGACAGAAATTGCTCCTGCTGACAGTTCTCATGGATTTGCAGTCCTACAGGCTTTCCTCATTTCCATTCTTCTCAGATGAAGAGGTTTCCTGTCAGAGGCAGCAGAGATGACCCAGATATGAAAAGTTGGGGGTTTTTTTAAGAAACACCTTAATTTCCAGGTATTTCTACAGACTCTGGACTAACTTTCTTAGTGAAGAGCCTGCATAATGGTAGAAGCTGGGCACCTGAAGAGCTTGCTCTCTTGTGCAGACTAGTGATCTGGGCACCTATCCCTATAGCAAGTGCTTTACAGACCTTGAAAACGAGGTTAATTTAAAACAGAAGTTTCTCAGGACAGGTAGAAACCTAAGAGAGTTTCTCCTCCAGGGAGATGGATGCAAAGCATTAAAACGGAAGGCAGAAAAAGTAACAAAGAGCTGAGAAGCACAAGCATTGCCTCCAAGCAGTTCTTACAGAGCAATACAGTTCGGGGCTGAGCAAAGGGACAGGTAACAGCTCCCCAGGTCACCCTGAACACCATCGGCCTCCAAGTACAGAGGGCTTTGGTTCTGTTTCTTACCAAAGAAGAAACTGTTTCTGAAAGCAGAATCACAGTTATAGTCATTTCAAGAAGAGGAAAATGTTAAGAACTCACCTTAGAAAAGAAGCCAAATGTTACTTAGCATATAAAGTAAAGCAAAGAGTGACCTTAAAGAGACCAGGGCTAAAAAGGAGATATTTTACAGTTTAGCACCTCTGCTGCTTATCAATGATCTTCAATTAAGTAGTAAGGTACAACAGCGTTACATATTAATGTATCAACAAAGCATAAGGCAACTGTAAAGTAAAAGCAAAATTTGCATTTTTTATCCTTATTCTTCAAAACATGCAAAAAAGATAAATATGAAGATAAGTTACTGGATGTAGAAATAATTTCTGAAATCTAGGGCACCATGAAGTTATGCATCATTATCTGGCACACAAAAACACAAGTTATTTTAGTTATTAATTTATTAGTTAAAAATATATAAATATTAGTAAAGAAAACACTCAAAAGAAATTATTGGACTAAGATACAAAGTCAAACATCACTATAACCAGACTTCCTAGTGGGGAATGTTAGCTTAGAAACTGAACTTTTATCCAATCATTTTGAATTATTTTCCTGCCATGCGTTTTCAAATATCTCAACAGCAATTTAATAAAACTGTTTAATGTCATAATCTAGCAATGTAACCACACAGTCAGAAATCCTGAGCCGGCACAAAAGTATTTCTTGCAGGAGTGGTCGCTTAATTTTTTTTGTGACAGAAGAGCATATCTATTGATATTCCAAATCCTCCTGCCAGAAATTATTTGAAATTTTGTTTTGTTTTATGCAGTAGCTGTC
The DNA here is from genome assembly GCA_013390005.1 of Calyptomena viridis. Classification (NCBI taxonomy): domain Eukaryota; kingdom Metazoa; phylum Chordata; class Aves; order Passeriformes; family Eurylaimidae; genus Calyptomena; species Calyptomena viridis. Next base: position 36,308 of record WEIV01026937.1, read on the forward strand.
AATGACGGGTAGTGCTCACTTGCTTACCAGCCTAAGCTCCAGCACATAACAGTCCAATCAAATTCTAAATGTCATGTTAGTCATAATTACATTAAATATGGATTAAAGGAATATCTTTTGACATAGAATTCTTTGTTCTTAAAGTTCACTGATAATTTTAAATGTTAAGTTTAGTGTACCTTTCAAGTTCAAGGAACATAAAAAAGGATGCGCATGGAAAAGAATGTGACAAATAGTGAAAATTTTTAAGCCGTTGTCTCATGGTCTCTTTCTAACATGGACTTTGTAAGCCTTTAGCCGAAAAGTAGGAAAACTCCAGTCTCAGGCTGTGCAGTTTTGATTTTCTCCTGTTTCTGCTTTGTTCAAATACCCTGGTTTTATTAGTGCACCCCCTCTTTTGAGACAATTTCTGATCTGAAAAATCATTTTGCTCGCTTTTGTACTCTTTCCTTCCTGAAAAATCAGAAGCTTTTACAATGCACGTAAGTTGCAACTTCACAACGCTAACACCCAAAATCATTAGTAATGTTTAAAAATTGAGCCAGAAACTATAATCACTCTCCCATTGTTAAATACCAGCTGCTAACCATTTCAGAAATCTTCTAGCATGCCTAATCAGAATTTTGTCCTTCTGCTTTCACATTATCTGTTTCCAATAAAAAGCTATAAACTCCTAATTTTCCACTCTATTTTATCCCTGAACAGACAGGTGAATGTGGGAAACTAAAATGCCAAGTGCATTTTATCATTTATTTTCTGTACAAGATTGATCTTACAAAAAAAAGAAAAATAATCAGTAGCATACTGTAAATCTCAAAGATTATTTAATGAAGCAATTTTAAGTTTCAGTGAGCAAGTCCCACAGGAAGTCTGCAAAGTATCTCTGAGAAGACAGCAGGTTTTCTCTTGTCCCAATATAATACATACTTACTAAAATTACCTTTATATATACAAGCATATGTAAGGGTGGACCAAGTTTGTCATCACATACTGGTGGCTGCAGCTCCAGCAATGCAAAGCTACCAAACTAGACAATTACAGACATCTTTGTCTAAGTTTGACTGGATGCCACTGCAGACACACAGCAGTTGGAAAGCATTAAGCAGCTGTGGCTCATAGAAGCATTTGAGGAAGTTATACTTCATTCTTTTTTATTGACAAAGAACTGAACTGGGATGAGAATTTCCCAGAGATACAGATTTAGATGAGGTCACATTTGTAAGATGGGTACTCCACCTTCCCAGCAGAGTGGAAGAAAAAGTTCAGGAACACAGGTTTTGCAGGAATACTTGGCTTTTAAAAACTTGAAGCCCATTTTCAAAGGCTAGAAAGAACTGAACCAATGGTTGAGAACACTAATAAATTGGCAAGTGGCATCTCCTCCTTTAAATATTGTTTCCTATGAACCCAATATGACTGAAGGATTAGAGAATGCTGCTATTGTAGATCCACAGCTGTTACATGCACAAGCTATTTTATGAACAATAGAGGTTATGCTGGGTCTGTGAAAGTGTGTTACATTAAAAATAAAATGAGGAAAACAGTAAAGAGTTTATATTCTCATAAATCTCTATAATTATAAATTTTAATTTATAAGAAAACTTACATTAATTTAAAATGGCTGTAGACTTAGCCTAGGTAATATCTTTTTTTTTATGAAGAAATACTGGAAATCTAGTAACTGTGTTACAGAAATACCTCACTGACCAGACTAAACTTATAACTCCATCATTCCCTAACATCATGAAAATAGAAAGAAGCTGACAATAAATTCAAAGTAGACACAATATCGGTCCAATTAAGCCAGGAGTTTCCAAGGATAATGCACTTGCATGGATTTAACTATCTTGTTGGTGAGGGGGACCACAGAGCTCTTAAACTGAAAGATATTTCTGAAGGTTTCTGGGAAAATACATTTCTCTGCAGTGAAGACTAAAGCCAGCTGAATACTATCAATTCTCATGAGAAATCATGAACAAGGTTAAAAATCAATATCGTAGAGGAGCTTTTCCAAAAAAGGGACAATTCTTAGGCTTTTTTTGATCTGGAAAGGTGACTACATAAAATTCCACTGAAAACATGAAAATCCGGACAATATAGCAAAGAGAAAGGACTCCTTGGGAATAGGCTGGGGAGACTGACATTTTAAGTTATTTCTACTGAGTTCATAAAGGGAAGACTTCATCAACTTTCTGTGTAAAAACAGGATTGCATTAAATATAGCTGGATTTTGGGCAAGTTTCTATTCCTAACAGAGGGAATCTGGAAAGGCCCCAAATATTAACACGCTACTTGAGGCAGCAGGTGACTGTAGTGCCAGAATGAGATAAATTTCCAAGGGATACATTTCAAGCTGCTATTCTTAATCAATCAAAGCAGAACTAATTGGAGTCCTAATTGCAGAAATTAAAGATGACTAGAAATAATTGTTAAAAAGAAATTAAAGCAACTTTAATTTCTAAAAAAAAAAAAAAGCAGAGAAAGAAGTATCCTTTTGCTGAGACAACTTCTAAACCTGTCTGGATACTGCTACTGCAAAGGTGCTAAATGTGAAGTGCCATCAACTAAAGCAAAACAAGTACACTGTTACTCCCAATAAGACATCCACAGGGGTGTTATGTGAGGATGATTATGCCAGGAAAGTTCTGATGGTAAGTTTTTCACACAGACATGCTCACAGCTGAAGAACTAGATATAACCCACAACAGCCTGAGCACATTTTGCTAACACTGACTGAGCTGTTACAGCTGTATTAAAAGGCTTAGTGCACCCAAAATGAAAATCCATGAAGCCTGCAATGCAAATTTATAGAAATTAGAAACACTGAGGCAGAAAGACCAAGTTACCAAGTGTCAGGGGGTTTCCCTTAGTAAAATGAAGCCACCCTGTTTTCTTTTATAAGATGACATCTGCTCTGACTAAGCATGATGCTAAGGAGAAGAAAAAAAAAAGCAAACAAAAAAGGAATAGCAAACCTGTAGATTGCTACAAACGTAATGACTGCTAAATTTCAGTGTCATATTGTCTTTAATTTATAATGATCAGCAGATGGCTTGAACAACCTGTCAGTTATCAGCATCCTGGTAAGAGCAACAAAAGCTTCCAGCCATTCCTAGAATGGCTCAGATGACACTATTAAATATTTATCAATCTTTCAATATCTAAAAACTCATGGAATCTGCTCACATTAAAAAATAAAACCAGAACACATACAAATGCAAGTGCAGAGAACTTTCATTAATGAGTTTTGCAGTGCCAATTCTGTGCATAAGCACAGACTTTACCATTAGGGAATCTGGCTTGAAGTTTGGTTTGCATTGCTGGGAAACCACATCACACACTGGTGCTCAGGAAGAGGCATGCTGGAAAGAATTTAGAATTCCCAGTGGTCCTACAAAAGCAGTGCTTAGAAGAACAAGCATTTCAATCACTTCACATATTTCAGGCCTCTGGAATACTAAAGAATAAAATCTATCCAAAATTCACATTAGTGTGGCAAATGCAGAAACACAGCTCCTATTTGTATGGTACTTGGTTTCCTTTAGGGACTATTACCTGGAGCACTTGACTTCGCATTAGTAAACAAATAGGCACAAAATTCCTGTGAAAGGTATTTTAAATTGTTTATCAATATTCTTGAGACTTGCTGTAGAATGTTTTCATTTTGTTTCTTTATTTTCTGTTTGTTTCCTCCACTGTTCCTGTTTAGCTTGGCTTTTCATTTAACAGCTTAACTATTTTGACCCTTGCCACTTGAATGTAATTTACACATTTAAAAGGTGTTAGTGTCTGTATCCATTGCAACATAGTCCTTAAAAAGCCTAAGATTGAGAACTAGTAAAACCTTAAAAATGCCCAGGGCTGATTTGTCACAGATTTGATCCTGACAGGGGAAAAACATCGTTTTCAATGAGATACAAATTGAACAAGTCATACAATTTTTTGGTTAAAAAAACTGACAGATATTAGATTACAAATTTATACTATCTATTTATAGCTAATGACCTATTTCACTCAATCCAAACCTCTCAAGGCAAATGGTGACATATGCCATTAACCCCTAGTTTCCTGTGAAGGGGGGAAACGCAACACTTCATTTGTGCATTAGATTGTCTGTGTCCTGGAGTATGTAAAAATCAGATTAGAAACATGTCTATATGTGCCAGCATCACACTGTAAGTGAAGGAGACTCTTTGGAACAAATAAATAAACCAACCTCAAAAAACTCAATCTCTTACCTGAATGTTTTTGATTCAGGTGGTTTCAGAGCATTTGAAATGCATCTGTACAAACACAGCACTGAATTTTAAACAGGCAGCAGGGGAAAAAAAAAAGGCAAATACTGTAAGAATGAGTATCAACCCCAAAGCCTGGGGTTATATGTGGTCATATATACACTTTCTGTTTGGAAAGTCCTCTACTGACAAAATTTCAGTCTTTTTTAGAACTTTACCATGCATTATTTATGGTGTTATCATTTCTTCCTTTTCCCTGTCCAATTAAGTATTCTTGAACTTCATAGTGTAGTGCTACATTTTGTGTTGGGTCTTGAAGGATTTTTGTGACTGTGCTCATGAATAAATTCAGGACTGTAAGAAACTGAGGAACTCAACAATTTGGTCATAGGAGGTTTTTTACGTTTTCCCATGTTTTTCATCGTAACACACAGACCACCACATTGGTTCCAAAAGGGAGAACTATCCATTTTGGCAGCACAGATAAAACTGAGATAATCTGCCATTTGCAGACAATACCTGGATTTCCACAACATAACATGAAATATGGTTTCAATGTCAAGGGTTTCTTGAAAATGATTTTGCCTTTGTTGAGCTTCAGTTTGAAGTAATCCCTATTCATGAATTTTAATCAGCAAACACCAAATAGAGCCACTTTTGTCATGTTAAATGGTACCCAGATTCACAGACACATTGCATAAGGTTGGTTATCAGTCAGAGTCAACAACTAGCCCAGCATCTCTCATCTGAACATGTGCATGCCAACAAACATCTGAACGAGCTGCAGATTCACCCTCTCACACAGAAAATAGTGGGAAGCAGCAGTCATTTTGTAAACATCTTAGAGTGCAAAATGTCAGGGTCTTTTACTCAGCAGGTAATGCAATAGAAGGAAAAATAACATTTGTTTTTCCTTATTTAAGTATTCTAGAAGATATCTGGTTGTACTATTCAGGTGTATTATATGGCTACGTAATTATAGTCACATGTGAAAAGCAGTAGAAAGTACATCGGAAAATACAGATTACTTTTATTACTTAATGCTTTATTTTTCTAGTGTAGAAATACAATACTTCTCTTTAGGTTTATGTAAGAGGTGCACATCTTTATGGTTTATTTCATTAGTTTATAAGAAGTTTCTGAATTGATTTTATTTTCTAAGTCTGCATGTTTGAAGTTTGAAACATATGCTTCCCTCCCCACCCAATACTGAGAAAAATAAGTGAAGGTAAAATATAGATTGAGCAACAACATCCATTCTGTGGCCATCTTAAGTTATTAAGGATATTTTTTACACTTTTATTGCACCAGAAATAGATACAAGTAGTTGCATCCTATAATTGAAGTGATACGGTCATTGCTATGGTCACAGCAGCTTTAGTTACTAGAGTGAAAGTGGAAAGCTATGCTGAAAATAGTTCAATAAATTCTGTAAGTACTATGAAGAAAACTATGTAACCAAAATTGTCTGGTTTTATCCAATGAAGTTATTTTATTTTGCATGTGGTCAATTAAAATGAACTGGATTCACATTGATATTGAACTCCTTACAAACTTTGTAGCACAGTGGTTGATTAACTTCTCAAACATGCACAATTTGTGAACATTTGATAATTGACTGTCATCGAAATTCAAATGTTCTCTATGTTCTTTTCCTGTTTCACAAGTGTAGATGTCCAATTGTAAGGATGGCTGTTATATAATATGATCCTCATCCATTATTGCCTCTTGACTTTCATAAATTCATCAAACCATTTAGAGAGCACCGTAAGTTTTTTATATTAGTGCTACAGGTTCATACAATTTCTAGTTTGTTTATGCATGTAAACAACACTAGATGACAGTCACTCTGCACTATAAATTTCCTTAAAACTTTGATTAAAGCATTTAATCAAATCAAATTTAATCACTGTAAGTTAAATTTCAGTATTAGTTAATAATTTGAGGGTGAGAAAGGGAGAGGAAAAAAATCAACCAGCAGTGACTTTCTCCTAAAAAGAAACTACTCCCACACATAAGGAAACAGGGGTTAGGAGAGTAATTTCAAATTAACAATTGTCACTTTCATACTAGCATAAATATCATTGGCTTTCAGATACCATTATAATGACAGACTAATATTAGAACTGCTCACAAATGTGTGTATTGTTCCCCTGGAATGAGCTTATTTTTGAAGCCATGTGAATCTTCAGAAATTACTAGGATGTCAAAACATGTGCATGTACAGTTTTGACCTCTTCTCTTGCTCTTTGCCCATTAACGTATCTCAGCTGGTTTGTCTTTTAACATTCCAAAACTTTCAGTAGCTTCCAAAACTCAACTTCTCTGAAAGAAAATATGTCTCTTTTCCTTTCTCCTGCAACGCTGAACTCTGCACAGGCTTGTTAATATATTTAAAGATATACTGCTCCAAAACGGTCAGATACTAGCAGACTGAAATTCAAACTTTGTTTTATGAACTGCCAGGAAAGGAAACAGTGCCTGTATGTCAGTGGAAATTTGGGATTTCTTGTAAGCATTTAATCTTGGTTGTCAACAACATGCTGGGTCACTGACTTATAAAGCCTTGAAACAAAAATATTTATTTTCAGATACTTTAAATACATATTCTACTATTTCTTTAACTTCAAGACCCACGCTTGCTAACTATTGCAATTTAAATTTTAAAAATCTGTGAAAAATTTCTTTTCTAAAGGGCATTCCTATATGCTTATATATAGCATACCACCATTTCAAGGATATTTGGCATCATTCTCACAACCCCCTCTAACTGCATTGTTCACAAATAACTTGGGTCACTTCAAGGAAGAGCCAAAAGGAAGTCTGTTTAATATCCATTCCTGAACAGTATCTACTGCTATAATTAAATCAATGCAGAATATATTAAGAGCAGGATTATAAAGTCTGAATACTTAGAAGGTTTGAGAACATCAGATGTAGACACAGGCTTCACTGGTTAATGTGAAGTGTCAAAGAGAAGACTGATTTTTGAAGATTCATCATGCTGAGAGGGAAGGGAATGACATACACACTGGGTACCCCAAGACCTTGATTAAGTATGCAGATCCAGCATGAAACCCAAGTAAATGTTTGTATGTTAAGACAATCAGCAATACAGAATTATAAAACCAGAAATACTGTATCATTTACATACTAATACTCTGCAGAGAAATATATATATATGTGCACATGAACACAGCAACTTTGTTTAACCTAATAGGATGTATTCTGTATCCAAAACCAGATCTCCTTTTCCTATCGAAATCAACTAACAGTTTAACATGTATTAGATAGATACACATCACTTGACAAATAGGTCATTATAATGTTAAATTTCCATATAGGAGCAAAGGAGGTGAGAAATTTTCACAGCTCCTTTTCCTCTGCATCTTTCTAATTGACTAGTTCAGCTCATGACAGGTAAAGTAAAAGGAAATCAAACCTCAAGTTACTCTTTACCTTTACAGCTGTCCCCACAATATCTGTCATCCAGAAGCATCATTAGCACCAGATATGTTGCACTGACAGGACACATTGTTGATTGCATTACACCAGAAAAGACTTCAACTAAACAATTTAAGCACACTAGCAAATTTAATGGCATCCCAGAAAGGCATGAGACATTGGCATCTGGGGAAGAGAGCGCTATATTTACAGGCTGTCTTTCAAATTTCCAAACAGAAATAAATCAGACGTTTAAATCAAATACCCTTAACACTTTGTAGCCAAGTACTTACTGAGAAAGTTTCTAAAGCTCTCTGTGTCACTGGTAAGCATGCTAGCCCTCAGCTTCACCCCTTCAAGAAGTGGCTCCCATAGTTTGGGGCTCTTCTGGCCATAAACCACCAAGCAGCACTCTGCACTGTATCACAGACAGGAGAGAGGTCACCACTGTGTACTCCACCTGTCTTCCACCCCATCTTAGAAGCCTTCATTCACACTCATCATGCTGTGACCCAACACAGATGTTCATACTTTGAATGAAGACATATACATGGACATAAACAACTACACACACCTTTCTCCAGTGGCAGAAAACTTCTTTGAGCTAGTGTCAGATATCGTATGCATTATTGGCAGATGGTCTTTTCAACACATAGCAGTCACAAAGGCCAAGTTCTTGCAGCAACTTGGATCCAGCATTTAGGCTTTACAATAAGAGCTCTTGACTGTACTCAATCTTGATATTTCGGCTCTTTAGCTAAATTACCACAACTATATATGGTGTTTTATCTCTTGCTTGTTATGACTGCCAGCACCCTAAGGTCTACCTTTTCACAAAGTTCTCAGCCATTGAAATGCACCAGTCAGGATCTTGTTGATGGGGTCATTAATCACTCTTTATTCATGATGTTGCTTGCTCTAATTCATAGAGTGTCTATACCAGATAACTATAACAATTACGTGATTACTAAAACAAAGATAAACAGTGGAACTAAAGCACTACCTCAAGAATATAAACCAGTATGAAAGAAGGTATAGCAAGTCTATCCCACTCTCAAGGGAGTACTTTCAAAGTCAAGTAGCTCAGTAGATTTCTGGGTAGGAAAATTGTTTCTCCAATATAAATGGGCAAGGCACTTATGAGGTGGTTTATTTACAAACAGAAGGCAACCAGCCATCAGAGCATTTAGAGTTGACAGGCATGTACTAAGTCACATTTGGTTTCCGATTCAGGAAGGGCCTTTATTCTTATCATTTTGATGAAATTTAATGTGCTTACAATTTTGCAGATGTTCTTTCTTAATCTTTCAAGAACACTCTCATGTGTAGGTTTTACTTTTAGGACTGCTGTTGCAGCTGACTGCTGCTCACAGCTTCTGCCATAGAGTTTGCTCTGAGAGGTAAGATGCTTCTCATACTCCTTCTCTACAGCTTTTTCAGCTATTTCCCAGAACTTCTTGTTATAATTATTGTTTTTGTCTAGATGTAGGAAAGCAGAAGACAGCTGATTCCACAAGCAGTGTCAGCAGGAAGCACAGTTCCCAGGCCCTTGGCCAGCAGGGGAGAGCTGAAGGCCCTAAGATTGATCACCTTGCTCCCAACAGCCTGAAATACCTGTGGAGCCTCTGTATTCAATTATTTGGCTTGTATAGAACCATTTAACTAAGATTACAACTTAACTTACCCCAAGAAAAAAGGGTCTTTGCCAGTCTCACCTACTGGCCTGAGAATTCTCAGTCTGACATGAGAATTGATTCCTGCTGTTCTATTTCCTGTTGTCATTTTGAGCCTACCACATGAGAGCAGGATGGAAACAATTAGTACCCAGAAAATAGTTTTCTATTTCAATGCAATGCACAGAGCATCTTCCACTGACCCAGCCTCAGCCATTGTTCCGCAGCACTACTCTTCCTACTAAATCAATATTCAAATACTGAAAATGCTGCTGCCTCCACCACAACTATTTTAGCTCTTGACTTTCCTCATTCCCTCAATAAGCAAATTAGATTAACCAAAGAGACTGTTTCACACCTGTTCTCCCTTCTGCCTTTGCCACTTGTATCCATGACACAGACATTTGCTAGAACCAGTCCTCAGTGCATCAAGGTTTTATCCAGATGGAAACTTTTCTTTGGTATGATTATTTTTCAGCCAGATCCCTTCCCTAATCCAGCTCACCATACAACTGCTGGTGCCAGCATGGAAGAAGTAGAGGAAGCACGGTGCTCAGAGAATAAACCTCTCCAAGAGGTTTAAAGGAGCTATGAAAGAGACAACTTCAGTGTGAGATTTCAAAAACACAGCCTATTAATAAAGTTCCCAGGTATGGGGGTGGGTTTCCTAACAAACTGTTTTCTCCATCCCACCCTGCCCTTCTAGCTAGAAGCTTCCCATGGTTCAAGGATGTTCCCTTGGTTAATTCAGAGCTGATTACACTCACAAAAGTATCAGAGACGCACCAAAGTAGGCACAAGAATGTGAGATATCCCTCCAAGCCAGGAGGCCAAAGTGAGGGAGCAGGACTGGCCCTTTTAGCAGCCACATCCACCGAGTGGAATGTTCAGTTGCCTCCTACTGCTTCTCCCAGCCCTGCCTGGTGGCTCCTCATGGGCATCCGATGGAAGGCTCCATCACAGCTGTGTTTTTTAACACACACAAGAAATATGAGATGGGTAATAAAAATAAAACTTGCTCAGGTTATCTAGAGGCAACAGACTCATAGAGGTAGGGAGGATCCTAAAAGAGCCCCCACATCCTCACCTCAGCAAAAGCCTGGTAGAGCACCCATGGTGGAGACGTATGCTCACTTAAGGAAATACCAGATAGCAAAACCAGATTGTTTCAGTAGGAAAGATGAGCTAGAAAGAAACTGCACATAACCACACAGATAAGGAAGAGGGTTTTTTCACCGCATAAACTACACACAGAAGGGACCACCTGACTCAAATCACCTGCATGCAGTTACTGGAACAGGATTGAGTAGCTGGAAGCAGCAGCTGACCTCAGACCTGGTTCAGCCCTGTCAAAGGGCAAGATTATTAATAGAAGCTGACAGTGTCAATTCTGTTAGATGTCACTGTTAAACTGGGTCAACAGCATCTTGCATTCTCACCTTGGGCTGAGTCCTGGGGTAAAGTCAGTTCCTCAAGCACCAGTTCTGCTTCCAGCAGGACTCCGTACTGAGGACATTTCTGCAGCATGTCCTGTTTCTTGGAGATCTCAGGTGACTGGTGTCTTGACTGCAGACTGGAAATATTTTCCAGGCCATTAATTCTTAGATATGGCCAAAAATGGAACTTTGGACACTTTAATATTTTCCTTTGCTCTGAAACAGAAGGAATAGTTTCAAGCTTCCCACAAAAGTAAAAATATAGTGCTTTGGAACCACTAAAGCAGTAGCACTTATGTGCCTCATTTGGGTCTTTTACCTTTCATTAAAAAACAAATATCAAAATAAATTGATTCAAATTTACCAAAATATTTCATAGATTCTTAATATCAATGAAGTTAACAGAGCCCTGCAAACAATTTGTTTTAACTGATGAAGCATTTTTAGAGATAAATGGTTCTGCTGGAAGAATTTCAGCTGGCTCTTCTGAATTCTCTTTCTCACAAAAAGAAATCAGATTTCCTAATCTTGCAGCCTACATCAGCAGAGACTGCTGAATTTTGCTGAGGCTGAATTTCTAGTGTCACAGTTATTATTTCTGTATGTGGTGGCTTGCTTCCTTTTACAAACACTAAAATCCATTTTAATTTGCTTAAGCATATAGTGATGCATTACTATAAAGATATGGGAAGTGGTTTTATTTTCTGTGTTCCAGTAAATGTCCTTTCAATAAGAACATGCAAATATAGAGCTCAGAACATTACACTATCAGTGAGGAAGACAGTATAACTTTTGAAAGAACCTTAGAAACCTGTCATTCCTTCATCAGCCTTAGGTCAGCCTAAGACTAATGGAGACACCTATGTTCTAGGAAAATTAACATCAACTTTCCCATTTTATGAACTATATAAACAGATTTATTTTGCAAATCAATCCTTATTGTCTTAGAACAAGGCTTTTTCTGCAGCCAGCTTTCAAGAAAGGGACCATTCATTCAGTAGGTGAGACTGAATAAGACAGGTTTGAAAAGTCTTGGACAGTCAAGTATGAGAAAGCATACCCCACACTCCCGGGGCATTCAATGTGCTGGAAACCCTAGGTCATAAACAAATAAATCGTAAGTGAACCTACTCATAGCATATATAAGAATAAAGGATCAACTAATTTCATCTTTCATTTGAACTCTCTCAAAGCAAAAATGATTAGTCTTAATATGTGCACTTTAGGCACTATTGCAATCAGTAGTTTGCTCAGAATAATGCAAACCCCAAGGATTCACTGAACAACTATTGCAGGAAAACATCTTTCTCTCAAGGAAAAAACAAGTTTCTAACATGTCAACAGTTAAAAAAAGTGGTAGGGAAAGCGGTAAAGACTCATCACTCAGACTTCTGACAAAACCATACAGTTCAATGCATATTAAACCTCCTCAAATAACTCTAAAAAAACCCCTTCGGTTGTCATTTAAAGTGTTAGAGCAGCAATACTACAGACAGATCTCCATCAGTGGTAGTAAAGTAATCCCTGTTGTCCTAAAAAAATGTGAAGTATTCTGCTGTTCCTCCCAGCATGAGAGACACTTAGATCTCAGATTCCCATAACATGTTGAACACAGCACACATTAGATGAGCTGTTTAACTAAAAACATGCCTGAGGACAAAATACCAGCAGCACTTCCTGATGGATAGCAAATCCACAGTGGACCAAGAAAACCAAGCCCAGTAGTCCTATTTACAACAACTATTTCCTGAATATATTCCCTTGCTACCAACATGTCTTAATTTGTGCTACGCAAGGTCTTATATAAGCCAAATGCAGAGATAAGTGCTGCAAAATCTTACAGATATCATCTATATTAACAATTCTGGTGCTACTAGCATGACTTATGCTTCCACAACTTTGGAAAAGCATCAGTGTCAGAGTGGTAAGGAGTGCAGACAAAGCCAGAGTGACTCTGCACATAGCAATTGGCCTCGTGTCATTGCAACTGCTCCTTCTCAGACCTCAAGGGTCAACAGCATATTAGAACTGCTAAGCACCTGCACTGGATTACCAGATTCAGGACAGATAAGATTGCATCTCCCAGCTCTGGCTGGCACAACTGTTAACTAATCTTGTCCTTAGAGAGCAGCTCTGCAGCAAACAAGATTGCTGTTCTGCTCTGCTTTCACACAAAAGCAGTAGGCTCGCCTATCTGAAATGACAGCTGCTGTTTCTTATGCCACTTCTATAACTGTGACTTTAGTTTCACGGCAGAATATCAACATTTGTGTTCAACAAATATGATTCACCATGTTTTGAAAGTAAGGGATGGAATGATAGAGGCAGCATATGATTCACCACAGCCTTGAAACTGCACAGAGCTTCATTTCATTAGAATTAGATACCAGCATTTTTTATCTCATATATTTGCAACAGTTATTACAAACTGAGAAGACTGCAAAAATAAACATTTGCAACCAAAAATTGACCGATATAGTTTGGCAATTCTTGCCATAAACTGCTAACATAGAAAAAATAAACTATGATTTTTTTTTGCCCACTTCTAATTACAATTTCATTGAAGCACCTTTGCTTTCCATCTTCCTTCGGATTTATCTCTGTCCTCATCCAGCCTTCTAGTGCTGATCCATTCTATGGAAAACAGATTTGAATGATGCTTTTACATTTTTCTATGTTCTTTTTAAATTCCACTCTTTTAGTACAGGTATGGCACACCTAAGCCATTTTTAAAAAAATAATCTTTAAAATAATTAATATTTCATTTTTGCATATCTTTGTTCTTCCTTGTTATTAGTAATTTATCCATTATGTATGTAATGGCACTGGAGGCAAAGCTAAATTAAAGCCTCAGTGGAGCAGGTATCACACAGTTTTAAGAAAGGGTTTTTTTCTTCAAGAATGCTAAAAACAAAAGCTAGACAAAACATGGAAGAAAACAGAAAAATATTTTTTGAAATGTTCTTTGAATTAAAATATGAATGAGAAATGAGGATTTCAAATGTGATTCACCCAATGAGCATGGGAATGATTTAAGCACATGGCTATATGCTCTATCGATTCAGACCTTGCCTGAATTCATGCAAGGTCTCAGTTTTGGCCATAAAGTCCCACTTCCTCTCCATGACAATCTCTCCATGACAAGCTTTGCCACACCCGAGACATGCATCACAGCTCTGAAGCCAGACTTCTCCTGTCTGTCCATAAGAGGTCTAAAATTGGTAGCTGCCAAACAATTTCTTGACCCTTTAACCCTTACCTTCACCTTTTTTTTAATCCTAATGTCCCTTTCAGCCTTTTCCCACCTAATGAAACTGTTCATCCGGAGGACCCTTCTCTAGCAAGAGCCCATACATTCATAAAGATGAACCACCACCTTGTGTTATATAAGTGAGTTATTAGTAAAAGAAGCAAGATTTAGTTTTAATTTCTCTGTAACACTGAGCTAAAATTCAGGGAGTTGCAATTTCAGTATGTGATATAGTTACAACCTCTTAGCCTGCTATGAAAACTGGTCTCACTATAAAACCATGTGGCATACAAAGTGCTCTTTCTACCACTAGATGTCAGTTTTACACACTTTAAAATGGACCAATACCTTAAAAACAGTAATTCTCCATTCACAATAGAAACGTCTATTATGTCATTCTTTCTAGACTGACTTTTAATTTTAAGGATTTCAAATTTTGTTTACACCATTTCTGAACAAACCCCTCTCCCCTGGAGCACAGTTCTCCTTTATCTAACCAAAGAAGAACTCAACATTTTCTACTACACATTTATTCCATGATTTACTCAGTTTGAGACACTAAGAATTTTTGCCAGATATTGCTGGCAAAGGTCTACAGTTCAGGTTGCATTTCTAGAGGCCAGCACTGAAATCTTACTTTTATTCCACAAAGATTTTGTTATATTCCATAATGACATTTTCAATAAAAACTGCCATATCTTCTCTGACTACTTACAGATAGGCTACTATGCCAGTTAATAAGACATATCATTAACATTACTTATTACATTTCTATGATTTTTTTGATTTTTATTGATATTGACTTCCTAACTTTAGATAATTTTTATTTACACTCCAAATTTCTGTTTCTTAGAAGTGAAAAATGTAGCTGTAGATTTCTCCTAATCCTGGCTTCTTACAGGTTTTTTTGTCAAGACCAAACAGTTTTCATAAACTAGTCTTAAACTTGGTCATACTGAATACAGAACTTCTATGTAGTGCATTTACTTTACCAAAATGAAATTGCTTTAAGTCAAGTAAATCGGTCTTTACACTCCCTCTCCCCCTCAAAGAATTGAAGAAAATTAGGAGGAAGTCAAATGCGTTATACCTTGTTACATTCAAATATATGTATACACACACAAAAAGCAACAAACTCATTTCACAGCAAACATCTCCAAAGTGGTCCATGCTAAGAACAGATGATGTTACAGAATGTAGCTCTGAATTATTGTAAGGTATTGCAAGACTGTCACCTTACATGCAGCTTTACTGCTATTTACTACAGAGATTGACAGCTTATCGCATAACACAGTATGTTTATCATAATGTCAAAGGAATCCCCTTATCCTCATCAAAATCTGACCTTTTCAAACTCCTACTGATCCTTCACTGTTCTCCTGGATTGTTCAAGGTATTATTTTCACCTGGCAGCCATAACCATTTTATACAGAAAGGGATGAAAAGTTAGGAAGGGGAAAGACGTGCTTCTGTGAACTTCAAAATGTAGTTGAAAAGTCTGTATCATGCAATCAACTGTATCAACAGCCTTCTTCAAAGACATCTGAAAACTTTGAGACAACTCTATCAAAAACATCCCTTAGCATAACCTTAACTAGGAACTGTGAAGACATGGCAAAAAAATCCAAAGCAAATACAGAGGCCAAAACTAATCAGGTCCCATGACTTCTGACAGCAACATTTATGACTTAGGAACCTTCCTTAGAGAAGTGCTATCTCTGGGGCAGGTGCAGGGACCATATATACTACATATTGTGTTACAACGTATTATCCCGTTTCCTTTATCTTCCTACCACACTTACTCAGTTTCCTCAAACCAGGACTCCACTTGCATGCTGACTATCCCCTATGAAAAAATATATTAAAAAATGAATGTCCCCAAGATTGCAAAATGCCCCAAGTCCCACCCAGCCAAGGCACGTAAGCCACATGCACACCCACTGATCGCTTGTGAGCACACGCACAGAAGCAGATCTGGCCCAGAGTGCCAGATCACTCTGGATGTACTGCACAGCCCATGGGCACAAGCCATCTAAACTTCTCCAGACAAAAAAATACACAAAACCTACTTATGGGTCTACAGCTCCAAATCATACAGAAACTTACCTTTCCTTCACTTTTGGTGCAAGATGTCCCGTCTGTCATCACTTGTGCTGGCAAGCAGCTGCAGTCAGGGTCAGGTCCAGGAAATCCTTCTGCAAGTAAAGGAGCAAAATACACATCTCAAACATTTGCACCACTATGGCATTTCTCCCCCTCCAAGATGCTGATTGGCTTGATCTGCAAGCTGGGAATTTTGATCGCTCTAAGCTACTGAGAAAGTTGATGCTGGGTGAATGAAGAAGCCAGTAGAAATGAGGAAATCGATAACAAGTTAGAAGAGAACATAATTTTTATATACTTTCTAAATTGCACTCTAACATGAAACTGTAAACACAAAAAAACCCAAACACCCTGATCTGTCCCTTTAGTTCCTCATTGTATATTTGACAACTCAAATCCCTCCAGGAAAGAAACTACTTTAACTTCTTCTTTGTCACATATATTCATTGGCAACTTATTCCATTCATGCCAGTATGAATCACTAGCAATGCATATCATAAGCAACAACAGAAGTAAGGGATAATTAAAACCTGAAAGCATTAGTCATCTTCCTAAAGAAGCTACCATTTAATTTCAAAAGTGTTGAGTTTACAAGACATTTTTGTACTCTTTCCTAAGACCAGAATTTTGTTGCTAAAAAACAGCAGCAGCTCTTACTTTCAATCAATAGTGCATTTTACTGGGAAAAAAAAAGAAAAAATATATTAAAAAATAGCTTTCAACTAGACCTGTAAGTATCAATCTTCTCAAACCTCACTACCAAGCATCATTACTAGTTTAAAAAGTTCTTGATCTGACCATACACACAGCACTTGCCTGTATGGAAAGGCAAGCGTACTTAGGCAGTACATTCCAGCAAAACTCATCTTGGAACGACAGAGAGAATTACACAAGCTGTTTGTCTGAAATCACCGAGCAATTATATCCTGGCCATCTTAATACACACGAAAAAAGATTTAAATATTCTATTTTGCAAAGAAAAAAGAACGAGCAAGAATCAAACCCTTACAACAAAAAGCATAGCTGCCTCTTCCTCCTCTTACTTAAAAGGTGCAATAAAAGGGGAGGAAATAGCCCTGGTATTGCTGGTCATTTATATGCAGAGGCAATTTGGTGAGTCATCACTACAGCTGACGAAGTCTGAACCAGCCCAGATGGGCCTGTATGACAATCAGACAGCTCTATACAGTTTTAAATTTCCTCAGGAATTTGGTGATTTCTAGATGTGCTAAATCATCTGCTAATTACCATACTCCCTACATGTAGATAGTCAGCTGCTTTTTGTTACAGTATAATTACAGGCTAAGCATTAAATGTAGGGGGTTCTCTACTGTCTGAAATGGCATATTTTCACAACAAATATGTAAAAGAATGTCAAAGAAATGCAGGCATTCACTGGAATTTAAATAGAGACTGAGGAAATAGGTTTTCTGTGAGAACTTATATGTCCTCCACTTGATCTCCTCTCATACACTTGTTATTAGTGTCTCCATTTGTATGCTTGATACAAACTCATCTATCATACTGATGAGATGGTGAGAGAAAAGACAAAATAGTTTGGTTTGGGACTGATGGGGTGTTATTCAGAAAAACAGATAGAGTTGGGCAGACATCAGTCACACTACAATGAACTCAGTATCACTGAGTTCACTGGAAAGTACCTGTTTCACAGATTTCACATCCACCATTAGGTGTACCTCGGAAGTCTCAGGAAAGACAAATTAATTTTCTCTTACTGACACAAAAATAGATGGGGGTTAGAATTGCATCTATTCAATTACCTATCTGCTGAAATCTATGCTGAAAAAGAGGGCATTTTAGCATCATCAGGTTTCTGGACTGAAACCATGCAATCCGACAGTCAGTCTGGGCACAATCCAGAGACTTTACTGGAAATTTTGCACCAAAGGAAAATCCATAGATAAAAAAAAATGGTTTACTAAGATTTGCTTAAGACTGACTTAAGAATTTTGACTGCAAGCTGCACACTGGCTGGAATATCAAAAACACTGCATGGACCCCTTGACACATTGAGCTGAAAGGTATATAGAGGTACACAAACTTGTGAAATCATTTGGTGAAACTGTTTGTAGTACCTGAATTAGCTTATGCAGCTCTACAATATGCCAAGGTGGCACACTACAAATTGTATTCCTTTTTTATCACCAGCTTTTCATGGGTTGAGAAGTCATGCAAAACTAGCACAAGAACAGACCAAACACGGAGTTAATAATATCTCAACCATTGTTAAAGTATCTTCCACTCAGCCATTGTTATACTAATCTGCTGATTTCAGTAAAAAAAAAAAAACACATAGAAATTCGGTGCTGGAGAGACCGTAACACTTTTTGAATGATTCATTAACCAGCCTAATTTAATCTGCCACATGCCCAGTAAAATTCCAGTTTAACAATGTAGTATGTGCTACCAGCTTTCTAGAAATGTTACAACAGGCCAATAACAAAAAGTTAAGCATTAACCAAGATGAGACAAGCATGTAGCTACAAAACTAAAAACTTTTTTTCAGGTCTTCGCTTAGTTCAGTCTTAAAAATGTCATGTCATTCACCACACGGATTGCTCTTGATTAAAATAATATGTATTTAAAATATGAAACCTGTTTTCTCTCATTTCAGAATATATCAGATTATGAGCTGAGCCGATTCAAAATAATGCATCAGCCGTAAGTTTCTCATTATTTTCTGCTTCCCCACTGAATGACTAATACACTTTTGTACTCTGACTATTTCTCTGTTAATAACTTAGGAAAAATGAGAATTGAAACCTCCTGCTCATGTGAACAGCATTAATTGATGGGGGTGGAACTTCCTCAGGATTAGGATCCTGGAATGTTTTCAAGAGCTGTGGTTCAGATCAGCTGCCAGGAAAGTCTCCTCTGCACCAACTGGAGATATGCTGCAGAGGAAGGTGATATTCTTCCTCTGAACAGATAGGGACAAGCTTAATATTAGGAAAAGTACAAGTTCAACTTATTCCAGAATACAAAAGCTCTTTGCTTGTATGGTGCATGAGGTCAGATTTTCAGAATTGGTTCATCTGCTGCTTAGGGATCAATTTAAGTGATCAGTTTAGCAAAGTGCTACACTGAAACTAGTTTAAATAGAATTTAAATACAGTACTGAATAAGCAAATACAGATATAACAGTTGGGAAATGGCTTGATGGTTTTTGTGACAAATTAAGTTAGTTTAGAAGGATAATATCATTAATGTTCAAGTATATTATTTCTCTTGTACTACACAGAAATAATAGTAGAAGATTTTCTCTATGAGTCAATGAAACCAAGAAGACTTCAGTTTAATACAGAGGGTCTTGCTGTTCTTCATTGTTCTTATTCCATGTAGCTTACCCCCTCACTCACTAGCTGGGAAAACATTGTATATGTTTACAAATTGTTCTCTATTCCTAAGAAACTGAATGAACTTGAAGGCATTTTTACCCATTAAATTCCTATTCCAATTGATAGGAATTTGATGAGTAATAGGTAAATATTCTTCTGTGTTTAATTTAATAATTAACTAGATGAGTAAAGAAAATATCAAAGGACTTTCTTGCAAAACAAGTAAGTCTAACTGGACATAATTTTGAGAGAAAATGTAGAGAGAATTAATATAAAGTCAACCAAGGATATATCCTCTGTTTCCGTGATATACATGAATCTAATCTACTACAATATAGAGGCAAACAGAAATCTACTGAACTGAGGCCAGGAGTTGCCCACCGATTTAGGCATTCAACCTTTGGATTCTCAAATTGTATATTGGAATAAAAAAGGTGTTCTGCCATATGAATTCTGTTGTCCAAATTATTAAAATTCCTTAAATGCATGATGTGGATGCCATATATCTGGTACCAACCTGCCCTCTAAAATCTGTTACTGTTACCTACATCATACTACTTACTGTTGCAAAAACTGCCTGACTTTGTAGCATTCAAACGGTTTAACTAGAGAAGGTCTATATTGATCCACCTAAACCAGATGAACTGACCTGTTCAAGCCTGTTCATACAACAGGTAATTCACAATGGACCAAAACACTAAGGATAGATAGAAAAAGAGTAATTGCCAGACAAGGTGAGACTAAAATGCCATGTTTCTCTGGCCCATGCTTCAGGCCTTAATAAAGTTTCTTCATGGGGCTTCATTAGACAGAAGCCAGGTTCTCTGACGTGCCACAAGCAAAAGCTCTTTACTTTTCCCATTCTAATTCTCACTAGTGCAACACTTGGCATTCTTATTTTCCGTAAGATCTTGAATCTGCAAGGCTATAAATGCTCTGTGAAATAAAACACAGTTATTCCACATTCTGCTAGGACCTCTAATCACAGATATACCAGGAACAATCTGCAGCCATGCAAAGGTAAGCTTCCCTGACCTCTGCACCAAGTACCTCCACTCACTTAATACAAGGCTGTTTTCCCTCTATTCAGGACTATACCTGTTCTCTAATGGGGATGACATTAACAGGTCAAAAAAGATGAAATGGTTTATCTGGGAAGAGTTTATCATAGTAATTCTGTTTGATATTCTTAAGTAAACTTTTTTTTACACTACACTTTTCATATTCTCTTACCATATTCTGGTTTTTCAATCCATGTTGGCTTTGACAGCCTAATATAAACTAGTTCCCATCAACACTTAAAGCCACAGGTCTAAGTTGCTTCTGAGCAGCTACTAAATATTGTAGTGAACAGTAACAGAACAATAACAATAATACAGAACAATAACAGAAAAATAGAACAATATTGTTCTAGAACAATAATGGAAAAATAACAGAACAATAACAGACCAATAACAGAACAATAACAGAAGAGATTATTTGTTTGCCAGGACAATAACAGAAGAGAGGTGCTGCTCTCAACCTCAGGACAGTGGGGTTCTGAGTCACTAGTCCAAATCCTCTCTGGAGCTGGATGCCAGGGTTGTGCAACAAACTGCTCTCCCAGGTTTATACATTTTCAGCAGCCCTGACATCATGTCAAAATCTTGAGCTTTGCTTAGAGCCCTTCCTCCTGCAGAAACACCATTGTACTCCACATTCACTCCACACAACAGACTCAGTTGATACACTCAAAACACTGAACAATTTCACCCTCAAGAATGCCAGTACCACTTCACTTTCCAGATACTTCCCATCAGAGAAGTTTCAAACCCCACTAAGTGTGGTCATGGGCTCATTTATACAGTGTTAAAATTTATGTCAGGAAGAACACTGTAAAACATCACACTACATTCAGGACCCCTCCCTAAGAGAGTGCAGATAACAAAATCAACTTCATACCACAGATATATCAGAATACTGGAATTTAAGTCCTTTCCAAATATGCTGTGTTAACATTTTAATAAGCAGTGCAAATAACATTGGTATTTATAACTATATTCAGCAAAAACTGGCACATAAGCTATAACTCAATTATAAACATCCATAATTTGGAAGCACATCTTGAGAAAGAAATTTAATTACAGCTCCATCACCTCAGTGTAGATAGTCCAAGACTTACAGTATCGGATGTTTATGCAGCTTTCAGCTTATTCAAGTTCCATTTTCTCAGAGACCGTGAAATTGAAAGGCTGCCTTTATAGTTAATGTGATTAGAAATTCATCCCAGATCAAATTCAGAATAAGTTTTGCTCTCTGCTCAGGAGGTCTGGGGACTGTTTTCCAAAGTTAGAACTGAAATCTTTCATCACAAAATCAGTGCTCTCTATCACATGTGCAAATTCAAAAGTCTGTTCCGGCTGTGTCAGATTGCTAGGTAAATGAGAAATCTTCACCTTCATTTGTATACAGCAACGTGCAGTTATGGAAGGTCCTGGGTAACAAGTGAGCTGTGTTGAGGAACACATAATTACAAGTTCTGTTTAATTGTGGTGTGGGGAACATTTGATCTCCTTTGCTTGAAATAAACATCTACTAATTTTCACTGATGTGAAAAATGTTATTTATTTTACCAGGAATTTATCGTACATGCAGAAAAAAATGCTGTTCTTAAATTGAGTCTGTATTCTGTACTTAAGATTGATTTTTTAGATTAGTTTCTAACTTTTTTTTTATTTGTTCATAATTTTTAATAATTCCAAACTGAAATTTTCCATCCTTGTCTTCCAAGAATAGGCAATGACTTTTCCTGAGACATATGAATAAATTCTCAATTGTGAGAGCTGTTACATATCTGAAAAGTACCTTTGTAATGCTGAGATGTTCCACTTGAGATGTCTGCACTTGCATAATTCAAACTGCAAGAACTAGAAATGTTACACATTACCTATTTTGTTCTCTTCCCTCCACTCACAATTTTTTCTTTTATTTCTTCATTAGGAAGGTAAACAACCTAATGTGGAAAGTTCACTTTTCAGTTTTTCACAGATGTCAGCATTTAAATCCAGGGACAAATTCCCCATATACCAGATTGCAAAGGCCTGAATCACCTTTTAGCCTCTTTGTAGCTGGGTCAGAAGTGGGTTGGAAAAATCTTTTGTAATTATGGTGTCCACTAAACATGGATTTCATAAATATGGATTTAAGACCATGCTTTGCCAAAGTAAATTCGGCAAAATTATTTTAGCATTCCCTGCTTTCTTTCCTACTGCAGTGTGGAAATAATAGTATTTCCCTATCTTACAGTGGGGTCTACAATGGAAAAGCATCAGGAATTGAGATGTTGTTGCTTTAATTAGTAAGAAAAACTGTGCAACTGCACTGCAGGTGAAAGCCTTACCTTGCTTCCCAAGGTCTCACTCACCAACTGTGATGCCACAGGGTCACAGGAGCTACATGCATTGGGGATATCTGAATATTATGGCAATTATTGACCAAGCAGTGGCCAACACTGCCATTGCAGTGGCTGCCAGCCAGACCTCTGTGCTGTCTGGGGCCACTCCAGGCCTGCTGGCAACAAAGGGGATGATGGTTCAAAGTGCAAACAGTCCTCTGCTGGCAAAATTAATTCCAGCCTACTCAGGACAGAGATTTAAACATCTTTTCTCAACAATCTACTCAAGACACATCAGTGCATTTTAACTCTGCAAGCAAGAATCATTTTCTCAAACATGCATTCATAATACATTTTCTTCCATTACATTTTTACTTCTCATTAAAAACACAGGAAAAATTGAAGGTATAACCATTCTGACAATAGGTAACATGAAGAATAAAATTAAAGAGAATTCAAAAAATAAGACTACAGTGACATTCAATTGTCACATGCAGAGAATTTACTAATCCTCTTTGGAGGTAGGAGTTACACAGGCATCATTACTGAATTTGTTTTTAGTTAATAAGTGAAGGGTGTGCAACATGATACTTTCCATTTCACTTTAAATATATGCTCTTATATTTTTATTTCAGTGGATTACTTTGCCTAAGCAAAGACAAATCCTAACAAAAATACTAATAAAATCCTAGAAATAAAACAGAAATGAGATTTCTATGATAACTAGTCTGGTTCCTTAAAAAAATAATAAACACTAAAAGTTTTTTCTGTCTCTTTAAGAAAGATGCAGCAGTACCGAACCCTTGTGACAATGTGCATTTGGACTTTTCCCACTCCAGAGAAAGCTGTGAGCTGAAAAACCAAAGATTGTAGATGACTTTTATCCCAATACTTATTAGGCAGGAACAGTTTTCTCCTCTCTCTGGTATATACCATAGTGGTTTTCTACTACCCTTTAAATACCAGTGCTGACTCAAGCTGAATGTATTATGTCTAAGTATGTAGATTTAGTTCCGTGCTTTCCTTAGTTCTTGGTGAATCCTAAATGCCACTGAAAAATCTCCACTTATTCCCAAAATTGCAAAAGGCTGCAAATTCAGAAGATAGCTCTTCATACAGTGAGATCTCCTAATAAAAATGATATCTAAAAAGAGACCAAAAGAGGTTTTCACTACATAACTCTAGTGTCTACAGGACAATAAAAAAGTATCTGAATCTTAATTCAAATCACATTTTTATAAATTATTTACCTGTTTTTAGCATAGAAAAGCTATGACAAAAATCTACCCGGGCACCAAATATTTACAGAGGCAGCCATTGCCTGCTAATTAGAATGAATTCTGGATATTCTCCTCTTCACAGGAGGACATAGGAAATATTTGCTCAGCAAAGCAACACCACCTTGCCTCCTTTTATAGCAGCAGAAAATACTACACTTCTGCAGCAGAAAGGGGGCAACAGACACTTGCATTGAAGCAGCATCTTCTCCATCCTGCCATGAGCAATCAAGACTTTTGCAATTACACCAGTTACTTGAGAAGGAGGAAAGGCCCCTCACAACTAAGGAGCATATTGTGTTCCAAGTTCTCAGAAGCTCACTTCTGCTCTTGTAACTAAACTGTTCCCTGCATCATCTTGGACCTAAAGCCAGTCAAAACTGGTGTTCTGAAATATTTTTTGAAATGTTTTGTCAAAGCTTAGCAATGAAAAAATGGAAAGATCACAGTACTAAAAGCCTTGTGGCACCACCATAAATCACATATATTTTAACCTGAAACCACAGTTTAATCATAACACCTTCCCCATCTCAGTTCTATGTCAAAAGAAGTTCTTAGTCAGGCAAAACAGATAGACACATTCCAATACTATGAATCTATAACTGGGCATTTGTCATAGTATTAAGGAAATTCAATCCAATATTCTAACCAAGCTTTGCCACAATTTTGAAAATTGCATCCAGAAACTCCAATGAAATAAATAAATTTTGTCCTTTCTTAGTGAAAATAACTGCATTCTCAAACAGATGAAATACTAGTTGAGGTTACCAAAGAACAGATAGGGTATGAAGATGTCAGAGAAAATCCCAAATTGTCTTCCCAACACCCTTGATGTCTGCAATGGAAACAAGTTTCAATCTGTCCGAGTATCTTTCTTGGTACATTTTTCCTCCCTATCCCAGTTAGGAAAACACAGAGAGAGGCACAGAGGTTGCAGTTTTAGCTGGCTTGTGTCTGTATATACAACATATAAATCAGTACAAGCCTTGAACTGCCTCCAGAGTCTCTTCTTCAGCCTCACGATTTTTCCATTACACATAACATTAGCATGTTCAGGGCAACTTCTAAATTAGAAAACTATAGAATTAGTAACCCTTGCCCAATCACTTTTTGTGGTACCTTACCATGCTCAGCCATCTATGGAATGTCATTTGAGGCAGTGGGGCAGAAGTAACAATGTTTCTTTAATATTGGAAACACAATGCTCATTTTTAGAGATGTTAAGCAAGACACATCATAAACACTTCTTGATAACAGTGTGACAGACTAATGCTACCAGATGTGTTAACCCTCTTTGAAGAGCGAGGCCTGAGAACAAAGCCAATGGTGGTCTGGCTGGAGGGAGTGCAACAGTCAGTTTCACCTCACTGTTAGTGAGAGTACAAATGTTTATCTTTGTTAATTCTCTAGACCAGCCTAAATAGCAATAGAATATCAGTCACAAAGCAACTCTATTTGTGTACCAAAAGTCAAAGAAATGGGTCACCTTTTCAGGACACATACCCAAATGACCTGCTTATGTTTCTACACAAAGCTAGAAGCAGGACCAGAAATGGAAGCTGTTGCCCAAATTGCAAAGAGGTTCTTCACCAACATCATATGTCTGGACAGGATCCTTTTCCTCTATCTTGTCAGTTAATGTGCTTTCCTTTTCTCTATTACATGGCTGTACTCAGACCACAGAGAACAGGTTGTTGTAGTTTCAATTCACTGGCTTTTCTTCCCTTGTAGAAAATCATATTCAGCAGACAGAAAATGCTGCACCTGCGACTCAAAACCAGAAGAAAATAACTTCTGGCTCATTCAAGCAATGAAGTGTGAAGGGCTATTAATTTATAATCTCATTTTAGCAAAATTCCACATGTGCTCCAGCTCAAATACACGCTGGGCAGAAAACAGAAAAGATGTCTTGGTTCATTTTGCTCCAAGTGTCCAAACTGTAATCCTCTCAGTTTTTGAAAGAAATACAATATTTAATTTACAGTGTGTTATCAACATATATTTATGCTCTGTGCAGGAGAGACATTTCATTCTTCTTGCTTTGGACTAGCCTCTGTGAATATGATTGGAAACACAACCTCTTTTTGCTTTTGCATAGGCATGTAGATCTTCACTCATTAGTTTATATGTTTGATGATGTCAGGTGGTGTCAGGAAAGTGTTAAACCAAATCATTCAAACTTTTTTCAATTCAGAAATGAGAAAAAAGCAGGTTAAGATAAGATGCTAAACAATGAAAACTGCAGTACTTAAAAATGGGATCGGCTAGAAGCAAAGTAGAGAAGTTAGATGAGCTGCAAGAAGTTAGGGACTGTAGCAGGAGGGCCTCATGCAGCTGCAAGCCAGACAGTTGGGGCTGTAGCAACCAGTCACTTGGAACAGTTTTAGGAGAGGCTGCTCAGCACAGCTGGCCTGGTGAAAGATGAAGTGCACCCATTAGAAATGCCACAGCAGCCCTTTGTGCAACAGAATTCAAGACCTGAAACCCAACAGCCTGCACAACTACAGGTGGCAACCCATAGAATTAATAAATTTGCCAAAATATGCATTTCAAATATTTGCCCCCCCAAAAAATGCAGAAATTGCATTGAGCATGCAAATAAATACGTTTCTACTATCACCTTCCTTATAAAGGCTCTTTACAAGAGCAACATCAATGTGAGGAATGTAGAACTACTTTAGCAGCACCACTGATACTGACATGACAGTACTTGTGTATAACTACATGCAGATGGCATTAACACTTGTCAACACATGATTCAGGGCATTAAAGAGCCTCTCTGGATAGATCACTTGTATCCAACTAAATACAAGACTGCATCATAATGCACATATTTATGAAATCATGACTCACAAGCAACCTTCATACTACCTCTTATTTTCAGTGCTTCACAGCACCCGTATGCTTGCTCTGGGTGCAGTATAGGAACTGAGGAGCTGTCATCAAGCACAGGAGCTGCTCAGCTGCCAGAAGCAGGAAAGCTGCTTTACGGGATGCTGCATATGACCAGAAGCATCTTGTCAAGGTGCAGCTCTGCCACATCTTGTTCCAGAGACTGCTTAGTTGTCACCACTGTGGCACCATGCTCCTCCCCACGGTGTAAACACACTTTGACTTTGCAATCTTGATGTTTGTTTATAACTCTTAGAAGTAAAATTCAGATATGTTCTGAATTTTTGAAGAGGTGAACTTTTTCATGCCAGACTATGGCCAGTCTCTTGCCACACTAACAGCAGCTTCCCCGCAGGATGTTACAGTTTAGGACTACTCAGAGCACAGCTCACAGGTTATTTTACCAACCTCCCGTAGGACAGAGAGATGAAAGGATGGACATTCTACAGAGTAGGGAGGCAGGTCAGTCTCCCTGCCCAAAGCTATCTTGGTCTGGACAGAGACTGATGCTAAAAATTATAATAGAAGAGTATTACCTAATATGCCTTTAAAAATATTTTATTCTTCCACAAGCCATGCCTGATTTTTCAAACCCTGACAATCTCCTTCTGTTCCTAATAGCCAAGAGTTCTGAGAGGAAAAAAAAACGAGATTTTCTGTATTTTACAGTTCTTATACTAGCTTTCCTGTTTTCCATTCTCCTTCACCCACTGCCATTGCACACTTTAGGTATTGTCCAGTGATGTCCTTGACAGAGCACTGTGTTTCAGTTTCTTCTTCAAAATTCTGGCACTTCGTTTTCCCCAGACACCTGCTACCACAGATCTGTCATTTCTCCTATTTAGTTCCTCACTGCTCAGTTTCATGGCTTTTTATTATTTTACAAATCTCTCAGAATACAGACAATAACCTAAAAATATGTTACCATTTCAGTTAATTTACCTTACCATACATTTCATAAGCAAAATCCAATCCTTTTCTAACTCACTGGTCTGGCTGATATAATTAATTACCTTTGTCAGTATAAAACTTCCTCACCTCATTCCTCTGGCTCAAGCAATAATACTTTATAGATACAGATACAAAAAATACACAGGAATAGAAGACATATCCATAGTATTGCTTTAATGAATAGATATTACACTTCAAGAATACAGAAGCAAAAGAATTCTTTGTATTGCTTGAAATGTCAGCATGAACTACCAGCTGTATTCCTTTTATATTAGTGGTACAAATAATGTTCACATATAGACCACAAACAGATAGGAAAAAAAGCAAAATCAATTATTTCCTATCATTTCTTTTTCTTTCTAAATAAATAGAAGCGTGATTCACATGTATACTCTTACAGGTATTCTCTGCTAGATAATCCCTTTCCAGGATTGTATTGAAAATTACAGCTAAAATCAAAATTTCAACAATTTCAGCTTTTAACAAAAAGCAGTACTAAACATGCATGGTACACCTCCAACACATTGGTATTTTATTGGTTTTATCTTATTAAAAAAAAAAAAAGAAAAAGAAAAAGAAAAAAGCAGCTACAAGAAAACATTGGAAAATAACAAATGTAGCTAATTGCAGATCACAGAGAAAAGCCCTTACAGATGATGCCTTTCCAGCAACACTTTTCTACCATCATCAGGGCGAACAGAGTATTAAATTCTTTGTTAACCTCAATGAATAATGGGAATAAATTCTTCAGGATTAAAGATGTAAATGGTCCAGAACCAGCCTAAGACAAAACCGACATATCTGTCATGTACCTTGCTGAGTCCACAGGTTGGAACACCAGGTTCTGGGAAAGCCAGAACAGATTTGAAACGTTGTTCATTTACAACCAATGCATGAAGAACATTTTGAAACACAGTCCTGTAGCATAGCTCCAGCAGACACCTGGGCAGTCTTGGAATTCATTCTAAACCAAAGCTCAAAATGGCATTATGGCATTTCTTTCTACTCTGACATTCTTGCATATTGGTTTACTCGAATTAACACAATTCTAGGTCGGACCAAAGGTCTATTTCATGTGACACTTGTGACATTAGTCTGTGTCAGATGCCTAAGGAAGAAAAGAACAAGCAAATGAGCACAGGTGGGTGCCTCCATACATGTGTATGAACAGTGTGTCACCCTCTGAGCTGCTAGAACACCCCAATGGGCCATGCTGAAACAAAGGGAATTACACTGTGAACTCCGATTCAGGAAAGTGTTGGTAGCATCAATTCCACCAGGAATGAGAATAATAATAGAAATGTATCATTTCTTTAGAAGCTCGTGATATTTCAAGGAGTTTTTTTCACAACAGAATAAATTCTCCTGTGAACAGAATGATGAAAGTTAACTGACCTCGAGGAAATGTTAAGCTTAAAAGAAATAACAATGCTTAAGGAAAAGATACCTTAAAACCAATAATTTCTCCCTGGAAGACTCTATTGTATCATTATTGTCTTCCTACTTACTAAAAAATAATAACATTTTATAGCAAAAGTGATACAAATAACATATACATTGTCAACAGTTTCAAATTACAAATAGTACACAGCAATCTAGTCTTCACTCGTCAGTCTATTTATAAACATAATCCTGATGCAACATCATTATGGCATAACAAACAGGACTGTTGCAAATGTATGACATAACCCAGGCAGATCTCTACAATATAGAGAAAGGCTCAAGTACCCAAGTCCATGTTGCAGATGCTGGTGAAATCCCCTAAAGACCAGGAATTAAATACCTTGTACAGCTCTCATCCATGTATGTTATTTCTAAACTAACAGTCAGAAACATTTTTTAATCACAAACTATTTTGGATTGTAATTTCCTCAATGCAGTGACCTTCTTGCTCTCTATTAGAACAATGTTTTTTAAAAGGGATAATTGTTTATAAATAATACAGTGCAGTATAGCGGATTTTGAAATGTACATAAATGTGTTTTTTTTACTTCTAGACTTTTATTGGAATTTCTTTCTGCTTTCACTTCTGTCTGGGTTCCCTTTATATTTTGAATCTAAAGGGATGACAAAAACAACCACAAAAGTAGAAACAGTTATTCAGAAATCCAGTGTTTGATAATAAATGTAGAATTGTTTCTCCCAATATACTGGGAGAGTAGAAAGATGCAGGCTCATATGATGACAAACTTATGAAGCAACTCCTTTAAATTCAATACTACAGCAATAAATGCTCCTAAATTAGGACATATAAAAATAATAATCCTCTCTGATATAGTGTGCCACTCCTATTCATCTGCTACAGTTTTATGGTCTTAATGCAATTAAAGTTACCAACTGTGTAAACATATTCTTAGCAACAATCCACAAAATTTGCTGTCTCAGGCAACAGAAAAATTTCATGGTTCTAGTTATTTTTCTCCACCAAAGAGAGTATGCCATGATACTCTTTATCTTTGATCATAAAATGTTCTCTTGTTATTATTGCAAATAGTAGTTTGATACTTTTTCAATTAATAAGACAATGATTTCTTTCTTGCCAGAGTCCCTCATCTCAATCATTTCACTGGTTTTTTTTGAAGGTGGTATTTCAAATCCACTATATTTTTGGGTGAGGAGTTTAATTGAAGCTTCTTCTGCTCAGTGCCATCTCTGCTCCAGAACACGGTTAGGCAATTTCAGTTATCCAAGAAACCAGAGAGAGAGCAGTCTTAAGAAGATGGAAACAGATGGAAATAGAAAAGAATACAGAAAAAAGTATTTTTCCTGTTCTTAAGGAGGAATAGGAAAATGCTCAGACAGCATAATTATGGTCAGTGAAGCAGTGCAGATTACTAAACTGTGCCAGAGAATGCATCCACCAATCCTTTGCCTTGGCTGTATGTATTACAGGCCAGTGCAGGAAAGCGGTTTAAAAAATATTGGGTTTTCCATATTTTCCAGGAACTGAAGGCATCATGATATGTGTAACAGCACTATACAAAAATAATCTGATTTCAAGACATCCCTTTGGTTTTTTGGTGCAGCCTTTTGTCAGTATAAGTGATTTTGTCAGCAGGGAAACAAACATATTTAGACCATTCACTATCTATCACTGAAAGCTGACTGAAGCTTGGTAGGCATATGATGAAAGGAAGGACACAAACTGTTGCTTCTCCCCGATCCTCCTCTGCCCTGTGCATTCTCAGTGCCAGGGCCCAATAACCCAAGCTACTAAGCACTCCCACAAAGGCCTCCTGGGCACCCTTCAGGGTAAATCCACACCCCAAGGAGGAGGATGAACAGGAAAGCAAACTTGTCCAATTTAATCCTGTTGCAACAAGGTGTGAGAAGGAAGGAGAGCAGGGTACACTAGCTCTGGAGAAAAGTCAGAAAGAAGCATGGCTTGCCAGTCTGCAAAGAAGCCCATGTCCCCATGCCTTCCCCTCTGTGGTTAGGATCAGAGTGAGATTAAGCCAGTTAGGAGTATCTCTTGACTCTCAAAGGGGATGAGATTTGCATCAGAAACAGCGGCGCTGTTCCTAAG
Source organism: Calyptomena viridis (assembly GCA_013390005.1). NCBI lineage: Eukaryota > Metazoa > Chordata > Aves > Passeriformes > Eurylaimidae > Calyptomena > Calyptomena viridis. Next base: position 67,827 of record WEIV01026937.1, read on the forward strand.
AATCCCTGCAGCTGTTGGTTGGCTCCAACACAGGTCACTGCCTCTGAGGCAATCTGACCTCAAGTGCTTTGAGTTTAACATTAAATAATTTGTGTGTCTGTAGGACCAAATTTTATGTTTCTGTATGCACGTGGAACAGTAAAACTGTTCTGTATGCACATGGAATGTAAAACTGAAAAGCAGAAGTGAAGCTTTTTACACAGTCCCCAGAGAAATAAAACACATTTTCTCAGCAGGTGCTAAAATGTGTTTGCTCAGAAGACCCTTCATGAGAAAATCCTACTAAATTTACTGTTTTCACATCTTTGCCTACACTGCAGTACATACCTACATGTAAGACTTGTTTCCTCCATGAGCCTAATGACAAACCCAATTCCCATTCAATTAAATTTAGAGTTCCATTTTCAAATGCCTCTCCTACTACTCTTACAATATGAACAACTTTGAATGTTCCATTTAGTATCCCAAGTGATAAGGGATAAAATTTTTAAGATTTCTAGGAGAGTTGATAGGAGTCTTCCAAAATCAACACTATGACATTGAGCCATTTGATCCACATGAGGAGACTAAAACTTCTGAAAATCAGTATTATTAAAAAATACTTGGGATGGAAATGTACCCTCCTCTCATCTGCTAAGACAGAACTAAATGTCTGCATGTAACTTTCCCTGTAGAAGTAGTGTTTTTTAGTTTAAAACAGCTTATATGCATCCTGGGAAAGGAAAAAAATCCATTGAAACAGATTTGCTGGAGAAAACAGAGATGTATTATTTTAAACATGAAGCAGCATGGTTTGTAGCAATCATTAAGTAGCAAATATAGTGAATATCATGAGAAATCATGTTCCATAAACTCATGATTTCCAAATACCAGCTATGGGACACTCAATAGCAAGTTAAGTAGGCAGTGTAACAACAAAAATAGAAATTGAGGGGGAAAAGAACTACGTCTAAATTGACATAGTTTTAAACAATGGGGTTTAAGTGCTTTTTTGGCGTGATATAAAGTACCACAGATTTGCATTCAGATCCATATGATTAAGCACAAAACCCTCACAGGCAGCATGTGACAGTCTACTGCTAACCCTGTTTCCTCTCCACTCTTCACTGCCACAGCTGATTGCTGGCACATCTTCCTACAGATATTCTGAAAGCAGAAGATATCAAATATATATAAAAAAAAAATTTAAAATAGCAGATTTCATTAGGAAAAAATTGAGCCTGCAGCGTGACCACAGACTCCAGTTCAGGTTCAGGTGGTTTGAATTTGAGCTGTTTTCCAATTCAGATGTAGATGGTACTTATTTGGGCTATTTTCACTAAACCTTCACAGCCTTGAAAAACAGAACTGTGGCAATCATTTCCTGACTTTCACGTGAAGGCAGACTGATCAAGCCAAATTCCTGTTACTGACCAGCTACATTTACATCCACATTACACTGCTTCCATGTTTGGAGCTCTCTCTTTAGTGCTATTGCAATAGCAGTACAAAATCAGAGCCAAGCAGTAGATGCATCTTTTAAACAGAGACCTCTACATATGAATAAATACTCTCTTTGAAGCAATTATCAATGTGAGAGAGATTAAAGACAGCATATAGGTATAGGCTGGGAGAAGTACCTCTGGGCTAGGAGAAATACTGTGACCTCAAGACAGTAAAATCAAACAGATATTCTGAAGTCTATTTTCAATCATTTTAGATATTGATCAGGAGAGCTTACACTGCTGCTCTATTGTCAGGATTTCCTGAAGGAAAAGCCACACAAAGGCTCACAAAGCTGTCTTTTAAAGGGCAAAATGTGCAACATCTTGTGATTTCCCCACATTCCTCAAAAGTAGGAAAGTCAAAATCAAAGAACACACTAACTACTTGGCAAGACAGGTTGTAAATGAAATTCTCTTGATGAATTCTTTCCTATAAAGAATTGTTGCATCCTTGACTCCTGAGTACTTCTAAGAAAAAAATTTGGCCCAATCATCTCTATTAATGTTGGAGACAAAATTTTGTTAATCAAGAATGGGATAAGAAATGGCTTTTCTAATATGACTGACAGAAAAAGTGAGTCTTATATGGTCATGTTATAAATAAAATTGAAACCTGGTTATCAACTGATTGCTTATTTCAAATCAGGTCTCTCAGCTGGTTTATATATATTGAAGGCCCTCAACTGTACCTGTGAGTATTAATGTAATCTGTAAAAAAACAGTTTCCTCTTGAAATAGTCAAGCGTAGCTCATTGAGATCCTTTGATGCAACACTGTCTCCTCAAAGCATTAAAAATAAAAATAAACATTAAAGAGATTTACTGTAAATTGATGTTTGAAATAAATCTATTTGCAGTTCTTTTAATCTACTTTCTCATTGCTAAATGTTTATGCTATATGACACAGTTTACAATTCTCTGCATTTTATTACAACCATGTAAAATTCCAGAAATTCAGGAATGGCAAGTGAGAGCCAAGGCTGTACCTATACCCTGACTTGGACTTTTCACACTTGTTTGTCCACCTCTCCTGTGTGCCACAGCTCCTACCTGGGACACATTCCTAGGGTTTCTTGCCATACAGAAGAGGCTATGGGTAGATGCCTCACCCCATGATGCAGCTTTGGCTTCCAGCCCAGGTCAGGAACTCAAACAGGCCCATAGGTTCCCTAGACAAAACACAGTCATAATCTGTAATCCACACAACGACAATGTCATGAATGGCCTCCATAAAATGGTGTTAGCATCAAAACTTATGAATGTAAAAGGAACATATGCACAGGTGATATATTTTATTTAACATTAGTAGCTTCAGCAGGAGCACCTGACAAACACAAAATCATCATACAAACCATATACTAGAAGGTATTAAACTAGAAAGCATTCATTCCAGTGGAAAAAAGAAAAGGCAGTCATCAATGGGATCAGAGAGAAACCTTTGGGAAAAAAAAAAACCTGACAGCAGTCAAACTCTGGATTTGACCCAATAGTTTCTCTACAATTGGGTCTTTATGAAGATGCTTGTTCTGATCTAGAGACTCCACTTACCAAGAACTGAAATGCTTTAGAAAAGTCATCTGATCTCTTGTTTCTGGGCTACAAGAGTTTTCTACCTACTTAGAAATTCAAAATCAAACCAAAAATTATCTTAAGAAGATATAGAGAACTGGAGCCCTGAGTAAACAGGAAATAGCTGGCAATTCACAGCAAATTTTGACAAAATGAAGATAGAGTATTCGCAGACTGGGACAGAGTTTGTTTCACTGAGTCTAGTTTTGACTGTGTCTCAATGGTCTCAACACCTCTTAAAAAGAACACAGAACACGCCACCAGAACGAGGCAGCATGTGGAAGGAATGAGCCAGTGGGAAATAAACAGCAGAAAACAGCAGAGGGGACAAAAAATAGGTTTTATTTCTTAACATACAAAATAAAGAAGTTCCTTTTAAAAATCTTTTTATTTACGAGCATAAATGGAGAATTACACAATCACACTCAGGGAAGATCCAATAGATAAACCCAGAACAAGCAACAACACATGCAGTGATGAGGAAATTATGTTGCAACAGTCAATGGCATTTAGAAGCCCTTTTCTGAAATTACAATGGCATTTTGAGCATCAAAAATTTAAAATAAAAGTGCATCCATATTCTGTAAGCCATCCTGTCGTGGGAATGTACTGGCAAATCCTGCATTACCTGTGTTAGGTAACAGTGCCAGGAATTCATCCTCTATCTTTTGTAGCCATATACAGGAAAATAAAGTTGATGGCTACCTAAATAATTGTAAAAATGGCAGAGTCTGTGGGGATGTGGGTTCTTAGAACATTAAATAAGAAAATACAATTTAGGTAAAAGGATTCAATGATGTTGCTCTAGAGGACCAGTACTGTGGGAACAGCTCTGCAAAACACCTCATCCAAGACTTCAAGATACATTCTTCTGAGACACCACTATGCCCCACACCCCAGGCCCTGTCCCTCAGCTGGGCAGCACAGGTTGGCACAGGCTTCTGGGCCATGTCTCAGCAAGCAGCAGCACAATCCCCACTGGCCCCAGGTGTGCCAGGGAGCACGCTGGTGACACAGGCATCCCTTGAAACAAATCCCCATCTACCTAAAACAGCCCTTGTGCCTGGGGAGGAGAGTCTCATGTTAACCATCACTACGGTCAAGATGCCACCCACGTGGTAAAACAAATCCCAGTTCCTCTTTGTCTTTATCCAAATGAGCATGTTATGTCAAAGAGGGACAGTTGCTGGGGTTACAACTACAAAAATAGCATGACATTATGGTTGCTGCATGGCTCAAATCTGCCACTGCCTCCGGGCTGTCCCAAGGCTCCTTTAGAGTAAGGCAGGGTGTTTCCTGCAGTGGGAGTTAGTCAGGCCCTGGTCATCCCTCCAGCCTGGGCCCCCAGAGACACCCTTTTGGGGTGATGAGTAATGCTGGAGGGATGGAGAAATTTCTGCTGCTCTCCTGCCCCATCCCTTGTGCAGGTCTGCAGGGCCACCCGCACCAGCTGCACACTGATGTGTGTTCCTGTACATATGGGCTGTACAAAAACCCACTTGACCACAAACAGGACCAGTCCCAACATGACCCAGGAGTTTAGACTCTGAAAGCACCTGCAGGGCAAAAAGAAGAGGCCTAGGGCTGTTGGGGGAGGCTTGGTCTTGTTCTTCTTTATTTCTCTAGTGGTTTTTCTCTCTAGTGATATTTCTCTAGTGGTTTTTCTCTAGTGGTTTTCCTATCTTGTTGCACCCAACCAAGCCTTCTCAGCATCAAGACAGATAAGCAGATAGCCAGATAGTCTGACTTGCAGACAGACCAGAAAAGCTAAGCAGACCGTAGGCATTTTCTGGTGAGGCTATGCTGTTTAGATCCAGACGTTTTTGATGCACTTACACATTTAAAATGAGGAAGAGGAGAAATTTCACTGTAACTAGAAAGGCTTTGTTTGACATTTGGGGTAGGGTGGCTTCCTTCTCCTAATTTCAGGACTTTGCCTACACTTAACTCTCTATTGGTTTCTCAGGAACAGTATATTTCAAGGTTGCCAGGATAATCCACTCTCTCAGATGCCTTGGATTTAAGACAAATGTGAAATACTGGGTCCTATATGTACTTTTTTTGTGGAGGACTGGGAAATGGTCTCAAGTTGTGCTAGGGGAGGTTTAGATTAGATATAAGGAAAATTTTTTTCACTGAAAAGGTCATCGAACATTGGAAAAGGCTTCTCAAGAAAGTGGTGGAATCACCATCCCTGAAAGGGTTCCAAAGGACAGGTGGATATGGCACTTGGGAATTTGGTTTAGTGGAACACAGTGGTTCTAGGTAAATGGTTGGATTCAATCTTAGTGGTCTTTTCCAATCTCAATGTTCCTGTGATTTATTCTTTGCCTGTGTTCTGCACAGGCAAATAGAGCCAGCCTAGATCATATCATTGGTACTAGTGACTTCTGCTAATTCTAGGCCAGGACTCTTCTCCCCAAGAAAAATTCCCACTGCCAGTGTCTTGGTAGGAGTGGGGAAGTAAGGGAAGTAAGATATATGCCCTTTGTAAGTATTCAGAGTGCCAGGGCTGTGAGGACAAGCATTTACCTCCTTTCCTTTTACTGCTCTTCAGACAGGTAAAAACAAGCCCTGATGGAGTAGTAGGAAAAGGTTTGGGTTTTTTCGTCTACAAACTCCCTGTAAGTAGTAAAGTAAAGCCCAGCTGTATCTTGGGCCTTGTGTGTGCATGGAAGAAGCAAACAGGCTGAGGTATGACCAGGGGACAGGCCCACTGCAGGTGCCATGAAATTTCATGAACAAATCTTGTGCAATGAAGACTTTATTAGGAGTAACTTCCTGGCAGCAGTACGAACTAGTCTAAGCAGTCACACACCCTATTCCTCCAACCCTGTCCTGCATTCTCACAAACATCTGTGCACCAAATCAAATCAAGGAACTGATGCAGTTAAAACCCCTTTTTTGTGACTTTTTGCTGGATCATTTGTAGTGGACTCCTTCCCCGGTCCATGTTACAGCAGATCACAGGAGTGAGTCACATTGTCACCAAGCTCTGAGTGCATGGGACTTGGGGACTACCCTGAGCATGAGTCCTCAGCAGCAGCCCCTTCCAAAAAGCAGTGAGGTGACAGTGATGCAAGGACAGGCATAAAAGCCCTCTGCACCGGGCTTTGCAGAGTGTCAAAACTAAACTAGGAACTTCTGATGAGTCAGGAAGAAACAAGGCAAAACCAGCATGGTAGTGCAAATTACAGGCTGCCACCAAAGATGGCAAAGTGAAACAGCCCAGGATTTCTGTAACAGCCAGGCAAGAGGCAGTTGTTGTGTAAGAGAAATCACTGCATGAGCCTACTGAGTAAATCTCTTATTCTGACATGTGTTCAGATAAGTGAGAAGATCATATAAGCAAAAGGGAAAGTAACACAGAAATTTATTTATATCCACTTCATATTATCAGAGCATTAATTTTAACTAATTCAAAATTAATTTAATTTTCAAAATAACTTTCAGGGAGTAAAATTGCAAAGTTGCCCGGTTCACGTCTAGATACAATGCAAGGTGGAATTCCAAAGTTTTGTGTATTAAATTAATTCAACATTATTATATTTTTCCTTAAAGCCCACAAACTTTATAAGATACCCCCAAAAGGGCAATTTGTACACTATGGGCCCACCCTGTAAAAATACTGTATTCAAATATCAAGTGATTTCCATGCTGAAAGCTCAGAGAACAAAAACATCAGCCATGCCAAGATCAGAGCAATACTGTTATCAAAGACATAAATCTCACAGCAGGCTATTTCCCCAGAGTCATCTGCATTAACCAAGAAAGTCTGTTTTGCTACTACCGTTTCACAAGAAAAAAATGTAGTCAGTACAACGTGGGAAGAATTCCACATGAAAACCTAGCACAAGTGGCAATGACAATCTCACCAAGAAATAACTTTATGTGTCCTCAAAACATACTGTGCTTATCAAAACATATTAACATGATGCAGACATACAGAACTAGCAGGTTTTCTCCCCAGAGCAGCCTTAGCTTTTAAACTAAGCTGCAGTGAGGCAAAAGATACAGAAGGGGAGCAACAAGAGTCATAATCCAAGAGTGCAGAATTCAAATTAATCAGCTCAGGATAACAGCAGAATGTGAATAACTTCCTACATTGCCCCTCAGAAGCAACCACCTGCCTCCAAAGATCACCTTTAAAGAGAAAAAATGGTTGAGCCCAAAACTAAGGAAAAAGTCCCAGGTTTGGAGATATCAGAATCATAAAACACAGTCAGCTGTCTGCATCTCGTGTAGAAATAGCCTTGACGTGTGTCCCTGGAAGGATCAGAGTTTTCCCCTGCCTTGGCTTAAAAAATAGGGTGAGAAACTTTTTTTCTTTACAATTACATTCAAAAGAACAGGGATAAGATGATGGTTTTCTCTAGCTTTTGCTCTGGGAAAGGAAATGTTCCCGCCTGGCACACCTTCACCAGAAGTGTAAAGGAACAGGGAGGAGAGGGAGGCCAGGCGTCCGCATCGCTCCCCGCAGTCACCTGGGGCTGGGCAGGTGACAGCGAGCGAGTCTCCGGCCACGGCCCGCTGGGCTCATCTGCCTCCGACCCGCTGCGAGCCGGGACACCCGCGCTGCCGCCTCACCTGCTCCGAGCCCGAGCCAGCGCGTCCCGGAGCCGCTCCGGCGGGTCTGAAGGAAGGAGCGGATTAGCGAGGCCTCGCGCTCCCATTTCCAAAGGCTCCACCTCGGCTCCCTGTTCGCAGCCACCTGTGCGCGCCCCGGGCGGGGCGGGGGCGGGCGGCTGG